>CAIGQZ010000643.1:6824682-6848206 GCA_903798205.1 Danio tinwini | reverse complement strand
ATAGCTCCGCCCTAAATGACTGACAGCCCAGCCTTAAAGGACAGATATTAACTATTTTTGGTTTTCGTTTTAAAATTCAAAACCGAATATTGAAATACGAGGTGTTTTTATTATTAATAATTATTATTATTATTTGTCCTTATTTTGCACGTGTTACACCAAATTCTGTGACCATCTTATTCTGTGACCCTAGGGGGCGCTGTTCTCACTGTTTGGCTTGAACTCGCTCTCACAGCTAACTCTCACATTAATGCGCTGGAATGAACTGTTCAATACTAGTATCTATAAAATCCCTTGTGTTTCACACGGAAAAATTTAATGTTCTTTAAATGCAATCAGCTTAGTGCCCTTGAGTGCCCAATGTGCACATCAATCGTGTGACAGTATGTACTGTTTGCCTGTCTTGGTAGCAAGTTCAAGCAAAACAGAGAACTGCTGCTGTGTTAGTGGGCGGGGCCGCAGGTTTAAATTGTGTGGGTCTGCACGCACAAACATTATGTTTCGTATCGACGTCACACCGAAACAGCTAAAGACTCGTTATCAAGACGATTCATTTAAACCACTATGAGTCGACTCTTTTATAGATGAATCAATAGTTTTAAACACTGTCCACTTTCAGATTTAAGCTTTAGCTGGATATTTCACTTCACTTAAAGCTGTGTTACACACTACATGGAGGTCAATTTCAAAAACCCATAATCTTTAACTAACATGCACAAATCCTGTAATAAATGTGTTGTTCATTGTTAGTAAATTCATTAACTACCACAGCCTTATTGTAAAGTGTGCCTGGATTTTTCAGCCTGATTCTGTCCACTCTTTCTGACTCCTGTCCTCGAGGAACGGCTGTTATTGTAAGCTGCTGGGGAATGCTGGCTAAATATTTAGTCTGACAGAACAAGCAGTAATAAATTACAGGTTTTTTTTGTGCTGCTCATGCTTGGCCCAGTGAATAACAGCGACTGGTTTACAGCCATCCATTCACACGCTGGATCATGTGACTTGACGCAGACGAATGTGTTAACTTCATGACACATCGTTTCAATGGGTCGCCTTTGGGTAATTAGGTCATATTCTTATTCTGCGCGACCCTTATTGGACTTGGTTCACGGTTCTTGGCACGTTTCAAAGCTTTTCCATAAACACTTGAAATATATCTGTCGGCGGAGTGCGCAGAAACGCATCACATCCTATCTAGGCAGGATTGGTTTCACAAAGGCATAATGATTTCTGGAAAAGAAGAGAGATTTCAGAGGAAAACAAAACACAGAACAGCTCATTGTGTGTTATTTGTATTAAATAATCTACATTAGAAACAACAGCGTCTTTGTTTAAAAACTGTATATAGGTAACAATAAAGAACGAGATGCTTTAAAGGGCACCTATTTCACCCTTTTTAAGATGTAATATTAATATGATGGTTCTTCTGAGTGTGCCAGTTTAGGTTCAGTTCAAAAACACAATTCAGATTTTTTTATTATGATGTGTTAAACAGTGCCATTTTGGGGGTGTGTACACAGCTCGTTGTTTTAGGGGCGTGTTGCTTCACATGAAAATTAGTTTCGACTTCCCGCCCAACTTAACAAAGGGGCGGAGCCAAGAGCTCCCCTCTTTGTGTGTGGCTACCGACAGGCAGACAGAGAGAAGCAACATGAGTGAGAGGACCAGCATTCAGCCGTACATGTACGACTCGGACACAGACCAAACAGAGAGGACAAAATCATTTGTGTCTTTGTATAGTTTTACAGCCAACTGTGTGCTAGTTTAAAGCTCTGAGCTTGTAGCCTACACCGAGACTAATAACCAAGCACACTGAATTAACTTTGACTGAAGGGCATCACACACTGGATGCACCGTGACACGGCGCGCACATGACAGCTGAAAGTATCGCACACTTGCGGCGCCGGTGTGTGTCCCTGATAGAAACTGTTTAGTTCAGAAATGCATGCCGCTGTGTGTCGCAGAGCGGCGCTTCTGGAGTACGACCTGCTTGAAGCTATAACTAAAGGGTGTCATACACCGAATGCGTCGCTCAGAGCCACGACGCGGCACACCAGACGCGCACATTCACATGTTATTTAAAATGAAACTATTCAGATAACGCTCTGTGGCGCGGCAGAAATATAAACAGGGCCAGCGCGTCCATAGAGGCCACCTAGGCGGCAGAATAGAGAGCAAACGTAAGGCGCACGTAAGGCAACGCGCTCGCATTTTCCAGCTGCACCTAGTTAAGATGACAGGGAGCTTCTGTGACCGCAGGAAATGCAAACCGCTGAAGTTTAAGGAAGACACAATGAAAAGTACACATGTATGCAAACCCTCCAAAACTCACAAACACTGGCGGCGAGGAGAACGATAACGTGGTGAATGTTGAGCTCAATGAGCCTTACATCTAAACATAGAGCAAGGGTGTTTCTTTGGTGACATCGCTTTGACTCACACGCTGAAAATGGTGGACGTGAAAACAAACTGAGCATATGGTAATATGCACCTGTCAATCAATATTGGTGGGCGGGGGGACCGCACTCCTACGTCAAGTTGCGGTCGATCTCAAAACCGCTCCAATTGGTCCACCGTTTTTATGTTGTTAAATTGAAAAAAAAGGATTGAGTGTGTTTATATCAGCCCAATATGACGCTCTATACACGATACCTACACATATGCATGTCCATACAGCTTGAAAAGTAGATTTTTTTTTTACCATAGGTGCCCTTTTAAGTATTACAGTAATTTAATATAATAGTAATAATTTTGGTTTAATTTACAGTAAGTTCATAAATTATGGTTCATAAATTTCCTAACATGAACTAATAATGAATAATACTTGAAGAGCATTTCTTAATCATAGTTCAACATTCACTAATGCATTATTAACATCCAAATTCAAGCTTGATAACATTGAACTGACAATGAATGATTTTATTTCTATTCACTAACATTAACTAGCATGAATAAATACTGTAATAAACGTATTGTTCATTGTTTGTTCGTGCTAGTAAATGCATTAACTAATGCAACCCTATTGTAAAGTGTTACCAATAATTTTAATGCTTTAGTATTACAGGAATTACAGAGATTAGATTACAGAGATTGCTTGTGTGTTACAGTAATGTAATATTTACAAGTGTCACAATGTAAAAGAAAACAAAATTAAATACAAAGATTAATATTATTTGTGGTTTGATTTTAGGATGAGATATGTTTGTGTGACACACATGCACACAACAATATATTATTATTGTTAAATTATTATTATTATTACTATTATTAATAATAATAATAATAATAATAACAATAATAATAATAATAATAATAATAATGGGCAGCACGGTGGCGCAGTGGGTAGCACGTTCGCCTCACAGCAAGAAAGTTGCTGGTTTGAGTCCCAGCTGGGTCAGTTAGCACTTCTGTGTGGAGTTTGCATGTTCTCCTCATGTTGGCGTGGGTTTCCTCCAGGTGCTCCGGTTTCCCCCACAGTAAAAACACAGTCGCTATAGGGGAATTGAATAAGCTAAATTGGCTGTAGTGTGAGTGAGTGTGTGCAGGAGTGTATGGGTCTTTCACAGTGTTGGGTTGCGGCTGAAAGGGCACCCGCTGCATAAAACATATGCTGGTTAAGTTGGCGGTTCATTCCGCTGTGGCGACCCCTGATTAATAAAGGGACTAAGCCGAAAATAAAATAAATGAATGAATAATAATAATAATATTGCTGTTGATACTATTATTGATGCTGTAATAGTAATAATAATAATGAATAGTATTATTTTATATATATTTTCATTCATTTATTTTCTTGTCGGCTTAGTCCCTTTATTAATCTGGGGTCGCCACAGCGGAATGAACCGCCAACTTATCCAGTACGAATTTTATGCAGCAGATGCCCTTCCAGCCGCAACCCATCTCTGGGAAACATCCAAACACTCATTCACACTCATACACTACAGACAATTTAGTCTACTCAATTCACCTGTATCACATGTCTTTGGACTGTGGGGGAAACCGGAGCACCTGGAGGAAACCCACGCGAACGCAGGGAGAACATGCAAACTCCACACAGAAACGCTGATTATAACTTGAACTTGAACTGATTATATATATTTTATAATAATTTATTTTCTTAATAATAATAATAATAATAATAATAATAATAATAATATAAATGTTTTATTATTATTATTATTATTATTATTATTATTATTATTATTATTACTACTACTACTATTATTCTTTTACTATAGTCAATAATATTGTTTTTGATATTATTACTGATTTTGTAAAAATAATAATAATTATAATAATTATTATTATTATTATTTTATTATACTTGTTATTAATACTATTATTATAATTATTATTAGTAATATTATTGTTGATATTATTATCGATGTTATAGTAGTAATAATAATAATAATATTATTATTATTATTAAAATTAATAATAATAAGCTAAAATTGTCCGTAGTGTATGAGTGTGAATGAGTTTGTATGGATGTTTCCCAGAGATGGGTGGCGGCTGGAAGGGCATCCGCTGCGTAAAATATGTGCTGAAGTTGGCGGTTTATTCCGCTGTGGCGACCCCGGATTAATAAAGGGACTAAGCCGAAAAGAAAATGAATAAAAAATAATAATAATAATAATATTAATAATAATAATAATAATAAGTTATTTTATATACAATATATTTATAATAATTTGTTTAATAATTTTAACAATAATAACAAGGATGAAAAAAATGATATTTCCAGATTCACAACCTCTAAAAGCTAGTTTATATATATATATATATTTATTTATTTATTTATTTTTCTTTTTTTTTCAGACTCACAAATGGTAAAAAAAAAAAACTATCATACAGCAAGTAAAAAAAAGTGTTTCTCAGAAAACATATTTCTAAAGGTAACAACCAAAGTACCAACCAAAGTAACCTAACGAAAAAAACTAATTAGTAAAGATGCATGATATTGAAACCATGTTAACCGGGACAATAACCAATAATTAAGTCATTTTCATGGCCGATAACCATAAATTAAATCCTTCTCATTGCCAATTTCAAAATTGATAACAATAATTAATGAATTAATATTTTGATATTAGAATATTTATATAATCTGTGTACCCAGATTTTCCACACAAACTGCAAAAGCCAGATAACCGATACCGATAACCGATAATTATGTCCTTGTAACAGCCAAATCAAAAATCTGCAACCTTTAACCGATAACTTTCCAATATAGATCCAATAATTAATACATCCATATTTTGATATTAGAATGTTTATATAATCGACAGTTTGTGCACCCAGGAGAATAAAAAAACTGATATTTCCAGACTCACAACCTGCAAAAGCCAGTCTGTCATATTTGTGTGCACGCGTGTGCAGATAAGATTGCCACTCCAGGCCGGTCAAACAAACACAATGTCTGGAAAGTGTCCCAGTTTCATGCTTTACGGCAGACTGACTGACAGTGAGTGTGAGGATGAACTGGACACTCCACTGGCTGTCATTTAGGCAGCGTCTCGCTCCGCTGTGCTTCTTTAAACAGCAGACAAACGCTCTATACAGTCACATTCTGCATCTCCATCCAACATTCACAGCCAGCGGAGCCTGTCCAGAGTACGGGCCAATGATGGGCTTCACCAGAGGTGTAACACAGCCCATATGCTCTGCGTTTACTTCACATTCCTGCTCCCAATCAAACCCTCGACCCCTCAGACGCTAATGGATTGAGACAGGTCCATTCAACAGGATCCGATTCTGCTTTGTTTTGAAGGAGAGGTTATTAAAGGAAGTAGAATAAAACACTGTTCTCAATAACAGCTTCGCACCTGCAGTCAGAACGTGGAAAACAGAGGCTGGAAAGTCATTTCGCTTCAGGAACAGACTTTACTCTGGACACCACATGGTGACCGACATTATGTTCGATTTTCAATATTATCTTATTTATTATCATTCATTTAAGAGAATTTCCTTATCGTTTTTTTTTTTTTTTTTAGCAACCAGTGTACTGTTGAAGACAAAATTATTCGCCCTCAAGTGAGATTTGTATTCCTTTTTAAATATTTTCCAAATGGTGTTTAACAGAGCAAGACATTTTTACAGCATTTCCTATTACATTTTTCCTTGTCTGGGGAAAGTCTTATTTCTAATAAAAGCTGTTTTTAATTGTTACTAGTATGAATACAAGTCAATGTATTTAGCTCCTTTAAAAAAGCACTGTTGTGCATTTACTTGCCTAATTAACCTAATTAAGCCTTTAAATTGCACTTTAAGCTGAACACTTGTGCTATAAATAGAAAAATAGATTCAACAAGGTACTAGAATTATTCCTCAGAGATTTTACTCCATATTGACATGATAGCATCACGCAGCTGCTGCAGATTTGTCCCAATCTCAAAGGTGTTCTATTGGATTGAGCTCTGGTGACTGTGGAGGCCATTTGAGTACAGTGAACTCATTGTCATGTTCAAGAAACCAGTCTGAGATTATTCTTTACGACATGGTGTGTTATCCTGCTGGAAGTAGCCATCAGAAGATGGGTACACTGTGGTCATAAAGGGATGGACATGGTCAGCAACAATACTCTGTGGTGTTGACATGATGCTCAATTGGTACTAATGGACCTAAAGTGTATCAAGAAAATATCCCCCACACCATTACACCACCACCACCAGCCTGAACCATTGATACTGAGCCAACCATCCGAATGTGGCAGCAGAAATGGAGACTCATCAGACCAGGCAATGTTTCTCCAATCTTCTATTGTCCAGTTTTGGTGAATTGTAGCCTCAGTGTCCTGTTCTTAGCTGACAGGAGTGGCGCCCGGTGTTGCTATATCAGAACTACAGACGTCATTTATTAAAATAGTGTGTCTATTTTTAAGATCAAGCTGCTTAATTCTTTCAGTTTTGTAATTCATGGCCTTGAGAATTACTTTTTTAACCCTTGAGTGTGCTGTTGGGGATGTTTTCATTCAATTCAACTCATGTTTATTTCTATAGCCTTTTAACAGTGTAGATTGTGTCAAAGCAGCTTAACATAGAAAATCTAATAAGAGGTGATTTTGAGTCTTAATTTGGCCCCAATGTTCTCTGTGTTTCAGGAAATGTGATCATTTTTTGAGGTAAATCTTATTTTGACACATATTTTGGAAAAATTTTCAAAAACTGTGTGCAAATTGACTACCCTTTGGTTATGTTGGGGGCAGTTTTGCCCCATTGACTTCCATTATAACCACATTTTTTAAATGCAAAGCCATGACAGCATATAAATATGCATTCTTGATCGTTGGTGGTTTTCCCTGTTGGGAAGAGGTACAATTGTCATTTTATACCAGGAAAACCCCCCAACATGATTATATGCTGTCATGGCTTTGCAATCACAAAATGTAGTTATAATAGAAGTCAATCGGGCAAAAACAGCCACTAACATAATGAAAGAGTAGTCAATTTTATCAGTACACAAGGGTTAAATACTATAAACATAGATTTATAAACGGTAGATAAGGCTATGTGTTTTATGCTGATGTATGATAGTTACAAGTGTTAGAATAGACTTCTTTTTTTTTGGCAACGTACTATGTACATCCTTTTTGACCAAATCAAACCGAAAAACCGTGACCACAAAACTTTGGTACGAAACCAACCAGTGATTTTGTAAACAGTCCCAACCCTAACACCTATATGTATAATTACAGACTCTGAAAGCCCAAACCTTTGGCCAAAATGAATTGTGTGAAGTGGCAGCATCATCCATCAGAGTGAGTGCATGATGGGAAAAGAGCAACAGTATGAGCAACACCTCCTCAATCTTGTAGAATAGCTTCAGCAACACTTTCTGCATGTGTCCTGATTGCGTCCAGCGCTGAGCGTACAGTGAAGAACAGCTGTGAGCAGTTGATGGACGGACTGCGAAAGCCTCTCTCTCTCACCTCCTGATATTAAACAGATCAGTGTCAAAGTGGACCGTCCGTTCGTCCGCTTAGACCCCCAGAGATAAGAATCACTGCTCGAAATGACTCTGAGTTTGTTTTTCCCATTATAAGACAAGGCTGAATGCACCAGCTCAGATTCTCCACTGCTATGTGAACTGCCAAACATTCAGATTGTCTGGTGGAACGGTGACTTTACATGTGCTCAAGGCATTCAGCAAACAAAAAAGAAAACATATAATCGCTTTTACATCCCAGTTAAGCTCTATAGACTTCATGCTATAATGCTGTATGACATGAATTCTCAAAGTCACTATTCAAAGGTCTAAATCTGAATATTACATTAATAACAAAACTTCATTTAAATCAACATGCACACACATTAATCAACCATTTAAAAAAATAAGTGCTATTAGCATTTAAAAATACATTAACCCTCTGAGGAACCTGGTCATGCTGCCGTGACCAGCATCTCTTTTTTATTATCAGTGCTGAAGACACTAAGAATACTCAATACTCACACAGATAAGTGTTATACACTATTCAAATCTGTTAGAGGTCTACTTTTCTGTGTACACTAACAATAGCAACAAGAGTGTGTGCTTTTACAAAATAAAGATAGTAAACAGTGTAGGCATTATGTCTTTTCTCTCTCTCTGCGATCTGTTTTTAGAAGCACGTCACTAAAATGAACCGAAACTCAGCAAAAACAAAACATACAGACATGAGACATACATCTATAGAAAGCTTATATCTATAGAAATATATGTATCTATAGAACCTATCTATAGAGAGAGTGTACTTTTAAATGCAGCGAGTGCATGTTGAAAACAAATATTGTTTGATAAAGTAATCAGTATGAAACCAACACTATGTCTAGTTTCTCAGTCTGAGCTGGCTAGAAAGGTCGTTTCACATTCATTCTCAGGATTAAGTTGTAATTAAAACCCATTTTACCTCACGGGACCACCATGATCTGATGCTGCTTTATTCAGAATGTGACGCATGTTATACAAGTTATTTATTTTATTTTCTATTTATTTTACCGTAGTTGATCCAGTCAAAGTTTGGAAAAAGTTAACTAAGGCTGCAATTATTTGGACAAACTATATATAAAAGCTTTTAAAATATTATTTGAATTTAAAGTAATTGTTTTTCATGTTTAAAACATCACTTTTTCTTGTGTTTAAAGCTTTAGTCATTTAGCTACTTTAATGTCTCAGAGTCATTCAGAAGTTATTATTTAATGCCGGAGAAATGCACATGAAAGTTTTTACTACAACAGTTTTGCAAACACGTTTTACACCATTTAAACTATTTATTTTTTGTGCATGCTGTATGTTATACGTGCATATACATTGTTTACCCAGTGTTTACATGATCATAATACAGCAAGAAATACAAGCATTTGTAAATAGTTGGGGTTAGCTTTTGCAGCTGGACATTGCTTTACAATGCCCTTGATGGGTGAACATTAGCCAGTGGGGGAGTGTCTTTTGTCTCTCCAGGTGTGAATTATTCATGACCATTGTCACTTCCATGCATACAGCTGAGATCACCCAAAACAGACTTTACAAAATGTAAATCATTGTAATGTTTTATTTGAATGAGAGAACTGAATAATTTTCATTTAATTGTGAAGTTAATATTCTAGCCCATATGACTGGTTACTCAAAAGTCTTGTCTAGGCATATTCAGTGTGTTTTTGGACCTTATTTCAGCTACATTTTTTTCTCCAAAACTTACTAACCATGCATAATATTTTTGTTGAAGTCAAAACTATTAGCCCCCCCCCCCCCCCCCTTGATTTCTTTTTCTTTCTTTTTTTAAAATTTTCCCAAATGATGTTTAACAGAGCGAGGAAATTTTCACAGTATGTCTGATAATATTTTTTCTTCTGAAAAAAGTCTTATTTGTTTTATTTCGACTACAATAAAATAAGTTTTACTTTTTTTATGAACCATTTTACGATCAAAATTGTTAGCCTCTTTAAGCAAATTTTATTCCCAGACAAAACAAACCACTGTTATACAATAACTTGCCTAATTACCCTAACCTGCCTAGTTAACCTAATTAACCTAGTTAAGCCTTTAAATGTCACTTTAGGCTGTAAAGAAGTGTCTTGAAGAATATCTAGTCTAATATTATTTACTGTCATCATGGCAACGATAAAAGAAATCAGTTATTAGAAATGAGTTATTAAAACTATTGTTTAGAAATGTGTTGAAAAAAAATCTCCGTTAAACAGAAATTGGGAAAAAAATAAACAGCAGCGCTAATAATTCTGACTTCAGCTGTACATCAATATTTCTCACGTTATTGTAGCATAGTTTGTGCTGAATACAAAAAAAATACATGTTGGTCAAAACTATGTAATAAATAGCTGAAATAAGCACAAATGTCAGGGCATGTCAAAACATCTTAGGAGCCCCAAAATCCCCTTAGACCCCAGAGGGTTAATAACTAGTGAAAAGTGGCAAAACAACAAGTGACTCTTAAAGGGGGCCTATTATGCAAAAATCACTTTTATAAGGGGTTTAAACACAGTTGTGTGTCAATAGTGTTTGAATATAACCAGCTCATAATGGTAAACATGTATTGATTTTATTTATCATGATCACAATAAAAACAGTAGAAACACTGTAGATAGTCTGTAGAAACACCTTGATTGACATTCTCCCTTTGTACGCATCATCAGAGGGGAAAAGCCCCGCCCACTAGTTACCATTTCTCCCTTATTAGCATAGGACGTTAATCTTGTTTTTGAATCTGCCACTATGCTGACACACAGGCATCTGTAGCTCCGCCTTCTTGAATTTAAAGCGACAGTCACCAAAACGCCACAATTGGGATCAAAGCCTAAAAGGGGCAGTTATAAAACATTACCTGTGTTGGATTTTGAGTTGAAACTTCACACACATACATATATAAAACGTTTTGGACACATGGCCCACTGATAATCATTTTAAATAATTGCGATTATGATTTTTCCCATAATCACGATTATTTAAAATGCTTATCAGTGGGCCATGTGTCCAAAACGTTTTATATATTTATGTGTGTGTGTGTGTGATGGATGACAGACCCAGTAATGCCATGTAAATGAAGAAGAAAAGCGGTCCAAAACAGAGCCCTGAGGAACACCAGTAACCCAGAAAAAGCCTCAATGGTGTCATCCAGCGCTCAGGACCACCAGTGTGATGCCCTGACCAAACAAACAGCAGCAAATCAGCCCATTTCTGCCCCAATTCATCCCCGTCAGAGCAGACAGCAGGACACCCACGCTGATCATTTACAGCCCAGATCCACTGAAGACCTGCTCAGTGTCAGCGGCTGATGACCTCTGACCTCTGCATCCGGGACGGTCAGTGGTCCTGCACGCTCCGTCTGCACTGACACTGAACTGCAGAGCTTTACTGGCCCATATATTAGAGCTGCACAATATTGGAAAAAATCCAGCGATATTTAATGTTTCTTTAATAAATATTGCGATATGAATACAGTTGATGGTCTATTTTGTTTTCTGGAGAGTCTAACCAGTATTCAGGTACAGAAATTGAACAATCACAATGCAAAAAACACACAAAGCTTTTCTTCCTTCGTCTCATTTCCAGTCCAAATATCTAAAAATTCTTGTAGATCAAGTTAAAGTATTGTTTCGTTTTTCACCTTCAGAAGAAACAAGTCAAAATAAAGAGCAACCATTTGATAAGCAACATTATCTGCCTATGGCACTGATCATCAACTGGCGGCCCGCGGGCCAAATCCGGCCCGTTGAACCGTTCAATCCGGCCAGCGACTGGATTCCAAAATTGTGAGGATCAAAAAAAAAATAGTGGTCCACACTATTAAAGCAACTAAAAATAACAACAACTGAGCCTCTTGTCAGAATAACCAGCATTTATGACTATATTTAGGCTACACTTCGAAATGAGGACAGACTCAGACAGACCACGCGGCGTTAAGCATTTATTGTTTCAAACAGGTTTTAGCGTAAGTGAAGACCGGGTGGTGTGTAGGAAGAGTGCGCGACGTGTGTGTGATGAAGAGCAAGGAGGGATGCGGTGGAAAGAGGTGCGCAACGTATTTGAGGAGATTATCATTCGTTTTCGGGCATCCGGGAGTCTCTATGCATTTGCGGGAGACTCACAGAACTTCCGGAAGTCTTGAAATGTCTGCCTCAGGACTAAAAGAGGAGGAAAAACAATCTGGCACAACTTAAAATAGCATGGTAAATAAATAACCTGGTACCAGAACAAAACAGGTCACAAATAATGTTCGCACATCAAATGAAACGTTAAGTGGGCTTGAATTCATATCACAATGCTGAAACGGGCTACTCACAGTGCTTAATCAATGGCTGAAGTTACATTTCCCCTTGTTGACTTAGACTAATTGAGTTGAGGCAAAATATCTATCACTCCTAGTGGTAGACTGTGGTATAGGTGATGGGAGCCTGAATCAAATGCCTTCAATTTTGTAATGAAATTGAAAAACTCTGGCCCTCTGACAAATATGGTTGATGACCCCTAGCCTATGGGCTATGTAAATTTATCTTATTTTTGCTTTAAAATGTACTAAACAAGGGCAGAATGGTGACTCAGTAGTTAGCTCCATCGAATCACAGCAAGAAGGTCGCTGGTTTGAGTCCCAGTTGGCATTTCAGTGTGGAGTTTGCATGTTCTCCCCATGTTGGCGTGGGTTTCCTCCGGGTGCTCCGGTTTCCACCACAGTCTAAACACATGCGCTATAGGGGAATTGATGAACTAAATTGGCAGTGGTGTATGAGTGTGTACAAATTAATCGTTCATAAATTAATCAGTGGAGGAAAAAAACACACTAGATATACATCTATATTGTGGATGCTGACATTATGAAATCGATGCTGAAATGATATATTGTGCAGCCCCACCGTATATATCTGACTCAGTGATGAGGTAAAGATAAGGGAAAAAATACACTTACACTCAGGTTCCGGTCCCAGATCTGGATTGTCCCGTCCTGACAGCCTGCGGCGATGAGTTTGCCGTCCCGGCTGTAGGTGCAGCAGGTGGGAGTTACTCGTTTGCCCTGCTGAGATCGAGGCTTGAACACTGACTTGTGCTTTTTCTCGGAGGTCAAATCCCACGTGCGCACAGTCCTGAGGATCAGATGAGAAAAAACTCAAAATGTAATAAAATAAAATAAAGTTATGTTCAGTTTCAAAAGACTAAAGATAATGTCAGTTCTTTCTATCCGAATAAAAAAATATTATACTGGTGTTAATACAAATATGGCGACGCAGTGGCACAGTAGGTAGTGCTGTCGCCTCACAGCAAGGTGGTCACTAGTTTGAGCCTCGGCTGTTGTTGGCATTTCTGTGTGGAGTTTGCATGTTCTCCCTGCATTCGCGTGGGTTTCCTCCGGGTGCTCCAGTTTCCCCCACAGTCCAAAGACATGCAGTACAGGTGAATTGGGTATGCTAAAATTGTCTGTAGTGTATGAGTGTGACTAAGAGTGTATGGGTGTTTCCCAGAGATGAGTTGCGGCTGGAAGGGCATCCGCTGCGTAAAACATGTGCTGGATAAGCTGGAGGTTCATTCCGCTGTGGTGACCCCAGATTAATAAAAGGACTAAGCCAAAAAGAAAATGAATGAATGAATGAATGAATGAATATCACAAATACCAGTATAATATAAAAAATAATATGATAAAAATTAATCAAATAAAAACACACTATAAATTAAATAGTTAAAAAATAATTATCTTATACTATGTTCTGTTTTAAAGTAATACAAATAAAATCTGTTATTTTTATCAGAATAAAAATAATATTTTCCTGATAATATTAACAAAATAATATCAGTATAATATCAAAAATAATATAAAATAAATATTAATCTAATTAAAACACACTATAAAATATTTAAATAATAATAAAAAATGTTTTAAATGACTAAAAATAATACCAGTTCTATTTAACAGAAATAAAATAATATAATAGTGGTATTATATTAATTGGAAATTATTAATTAGCAAATGATATAAATATTATGAGCGTATAAACATTAGGTGAGCAGGTTACATTGTAACCCAGTGTCCTAACAACACGCTATGTGATAAGATACGCAGGGATGAGCATTTTGGCTGTTTGCACCAGACGAAACACGACAGAAATGTAAATACAGCCATTCAGAAGCACAGAATAGTGCACTCACTCATGAAACGGTAAGGTTTATAATCTATTTAACACATATTAAACCTTTTTAACATTATTAAATGTAGATACTGAATCACTGATATGTGTTGGCTTACACTGACTCTCAGTTCTGAAGTTCAATCTCACACGGTTTTTTCTATTTTCAAGATCTGAGGTGAACTATCTGCTGCTGCTTTCAGTAAATAGCAATACATGTCATGTGAAATGACATTCAAACTCACATTATTAGCATTTAACACTGAATAAAGCACATGAGGTGTCCCTGAGCTGATCATTAGGTTTCTGTTGTTCAGCTGTGAGTAATAGAAGCCGTTTCTAATATATCAATTCAAGGTGTTGGTTACAACAAAAACTCCTTTTAATATGGAGAATATTCCCTCTATCGCGTGTCGTTGCTTTTATTTAGAACACAGTTTAAATCACTCGCTCCTGCACTCAATCTGGCAACCCGCACTTGCATTTGTTTTGATCCACGAGTGCAATACCTAGTTCAACCACTGGGTGTCAAACTCACATACTGCACCTTTAAACTTATTCATTTTTTCCAAAATAATTTTTTTTTGTTTGGCAGGAATAAAAGCGTATTTAATACACATAATAACCTAATTAACCTAGTTAAGCCTTAATACTAGTGTCTTGAAAAAGATCTAGTCAAATATTATAGAACAATATTTACAGTCAAATATTAAAACAATAAATAAAAATAAACAAATCTGTTAATAGTGGCGGTGCAGTGGCTCAGTGGTTAGCACTCGCTGGTTCGAGTCCCGGTTGGGCCAGTTGGCATTTCTGTGTGGAGTTTGCATGTTCTTACACTTGCATGAGTATCAATGTGAGTGTATATGGGTGTTTCCCAGTACTGGGTTGTAGCTGGAAGGGTAAAACATATGCTGCATAATTTGGTGGTTCATTCCACTGTAGCGACCCCTGATTAATAACAGGAGTAAGCCGAAAGAAAACGAATAAATGAATGAAATCTGTTAATAAAAATACATTTAAAAAGAGCATGTTATAAAATAATAAATAAAAAAATCTAATGTGACACTATAGCACAGACATCGACGTGTAATCTTACCTTATAGTCAGTAAACTAGCACACAAATGTTTCCATAATTTTCTTATTTTAAAGCATTATCAGATCATTAAAGCTGCTCGCTGCTCAAATTTTTCTGCTCTAGAAACATTCCTGCAGGAAATGAGGCAAATCATTACTGAAAGTGAAGAAAAGCGGAGAAAATTTGGTTTAAAAGCAGATGAGAGACATGAATGAGAATCTGAGCTGAGAAACCGGAGAGCCCCAGAGCCTTCCAGAAGAAATAAATATATATATTGCTCAATAATTAGGAGAGCAGATCGAGTGTCTGTTCAGTTGTCCACATTGTAGAGAACGATTATGAAGACAACAACAGTGAAGCACAGGGTTTGCCACAGAAATTCTCCTATTAAAGTAATAATAATAATAATAATGGCGGTTCATTCCGCTGTGGCGACCCCGGATTAATAAAGGGACTAAGCCGAAAAGAAAATGAATGAATGAATAATAATAATAATAATAATAATAATAATAATAATAATAATAATAATAATAATAATAAATGGGATGAATAAAAAGGTCGCTGGTTCGCTGGTTGGAGTTTGCATGTGTGTTGGCGTGGGTTTCCTCCGGGTGCTCCGGTTTCCCACACAGTCCAAACACATGCGCTATAGGGGAATTGATGAACTAAATTGGCCGTAGTGTATGAGTGTGCGTATGTGAATATGAGTGTGTATGGGTGTTTCACAGTACTGGGTTGCAGCTGAAAGGGCATCCGCTATGTAAAAACATATGCTGAAATAGTTGGCGGTTCATTCCACTGTGGCGACCCCTAATCAATAAAGGGACTAAGCTAAAGAAAAATGAATAAATAATAATACACAAACACATCAAAACTCTCTGCCATTCTAAGTTGCAGTTATGTTTGTGTTTTGTTTGTGTTAAAGTGTTTAAAGGGATCGCTAGTTTCCACACCCCTCTTTGCCTGAGTTATGAAGTTTAAATCCCATCACACCATGTTTCTGAATGACAGACCCCAGTAATTCCCTATAAATGAAGAAGAGAAGCGAGTCAAGAACAGAGCCCTGAGGAACACCAGTAAATATCTGTATACTCTCTAAAGCAGTGTTTCTCAACCACATTCCTGGAGGACCACCAGCTCTGCACATTTCCATGTCTACTTAACCAAACACTTGATTCAGATCATTAGCAGAGATTGAAAGACCTGTTATGACTGTGACAGACAAAGGAGACATCCAAAACATACAATGTTGGCGGTCCTCTAGGAACATGGTTGAGAAACACTGCCCTAAAGACGCAATGTATTCAAGCAGTACTAAGTCTGCCATGATGCCATGCCTCCAAACACAAGGTAAGACACAATAATCACATGACTATTAATCAAATGGTTAGGTGACATTTGGAAAAGTACCTTGGAATGTTGTCATTGACCAATCAGAATCAAGTATTCCAAAGAGCCATGTAATAAATACTATTATCGTATGCCAATTCAATAACCAAATAATGATATTCATTCATTCATTCTTTTTTTGGCTTAGTCCCTTTACTAATCTGGGGTCGCCACAGCGAATGAACCACCAACTTATGTTTTACACAGTGGATACCTTTCCAGCTGCAACCCAACACTGGGAAACATCCACACTCATTCACACACACACACACACACACACACACACTATGGGCAATTTAGCATACCCAATTCACCTATACCACATTTGTTTGGACTTATGGGGGAAACCGGAGCACCCGGGGGAAAACCCACGAGAACATGGAAACTCCACACAGAAAAGCCAACTGACCCAGCCGAGGCTCGAACCAGCGACCTTCTTGCTGTGAGGCGAATGTGCTACCCACTGCAGTAGTGACTGAAATGAGCATCTCTGCCAGTCATAAACGCAGGGAAACGAGAGAGGACAGTACATCAGCATGACAGGCACATTTGAAGGATCTGTGAAATTGCCATTCTCTTCCCTCCATCTGCTGAACACATTACAGCTGTTGAGCGGGACACGGGGGAAATGCAAACACAACAGAGAAACATGAAGATCCTCGACCCGGCCCAACCAGACTATTGTGGAGTAATGCGATTCACAGAAAACAGACATACAAGAGTACAGGACAGCGAGAGTCTAAGGACAGGTGATCCTGAACATCAGAGTCCTCAGCTCAGGCCAAAACTGAACCGTCGACTCAATTTATATGAACACACCCGCAAATGGCACCTGAAAACAGAATTAACTGTGGTTGGTCACTTGACATGTCAATCAAACTGTCTCGAACTGTCAAAGTGGGCAGGTCTTGATCAGAATAGAAGCAATGTTGATCAGACAATAGAAACGTCCACAACAACAGAAATCGGTTCCTTTTTTTTCTCCACATTTTGATGCCTTTCCAAATGTGGAAAATGTCCAAACGAGCTGGATTTACCGCAGGTAAAGTCGTAAACACATCTCAAGGATGATCAATTAAAACAGGAGCATCTGCAATCAATTTTGATAGTCATCAAAAATGCTGTGAATACTTATGCTTGTTTTTTTCTTTTTATTTGTAATAATTTTGCAAAGATTTCAAACTAACTCCTTTCACATTGTCACTATGAGCTATTGTTTGTAGAACAATGAATCTGACACTTAAAGACCTGGACATCTGTCCATTGCTAAACAAAGACGTATTATTCTTCAATGTTTAATAACTTTTGTTCCGAGAATCTGATCTGTACCATTTAAATTCAAATCAGCTTTTACACTCACTGGCCACTTTATTAGGCAAACCTTACTAGGACCAGGTTGGACACTCTTTTGCCTTCAGAACTGCCTTAATCCTTCGTAGCATAGATTCAACAAGGTACTGGAAATATTCCTCAGAGATTTTGCTCCATATTGACATGATAGCATCACGCAGTTGCTGCAGATTTGTCCACCACATCCCAAAGTGTTTCATTGGATTAAGTTCTAGTGACTGTGGGGGCCATTTGAGCCATTCATGATCATGTTCAAGAAACCAGTCTGAGATGATTCACGCTTTGTGACATGGTGCGCTATCCTGCTGGAAGCAGCCATCAGAAGATCTGTGGTCATAAAGGGATGGCCAAGAAAATATCCCTCACACCATTACACCACCACCATCAGCCTGAACCATTGATACAAGGCAGGATGGATCCATGCTTTCATGTTGTTGACGCTAAATTCTGACTCTACCATCCGAATGTGGCAGCAGAAATGGAGACTCATCAGACCAGGCAACGTTTCTCCAATCTTCTATTGTCCAGTTTTGGTGAGCCTGTGTGAATTGTAGCCTCAGTTTCCTGTTCTTAGCTGACAGGAGTGGCACCCGGTGTGGTCTTCTGCTGCTGTAGCTCATCTGCCTCAAGGTTGGACGTGTTGTGTGTTCAGAGATGCTCTTCTGCAGACCTCGGTTGTAACAAGTGCTTATTTGAGTTACTGTTGCCTTTCTATCAGCTGGAACCAGTCTGGCCATTCTCCTCTGACCTCTGGCATCAACAAGGCACAGAACTGCTGCTCACTGGGTAGTTTCTCCTTTTCTGACCATTCTCTGTAAACCCTAGAGATGGTTGTGCATGAAAATCCCAGTAGATCAGCAGTTTTTGAAATACTCAGACCAGCCCATTTGGCACCAACAACCATGCCACGTTTAAAGTCACTTAAATCCCCTTTCTTCCCCATTCTGATGCTTGCTTTGAACTGCAGCAGATCATCTTGACCATGTCTACATGCCTAAATGCATTGAGTTGCTGCCATGTGATTGGCTGATTAGAAATTTGCATTAACGAGCAGTTGGACTGGTGTACCTAATAAAGTGGCCGGTGAGTGTATGTACCATTTAAAGAGTCACATAAAGAAGAGATTCTCAGCTTTGCAGCAATGCGTGACCCATTTGAACCTTCAGGGGCTGCGGAGTGAGTTTGGTTACATCACATTTGAAGAAAGTGAAGCACTTTGTGCTGTGACCAGGCAAGTATAAATGTGAACAGGCCTTTGAGTCTAATAAGATGAAGTAAAGTGATGGAGAAGAGTTTCTGTAAAGCTGGTCTGTCATCAGAAGTGTCCGTCTCACTTTATCCCTCATAATTGCAGTCATCGGCCACAGCGAGAAGAGGTGAGAAACAAACATGAGAGGTCAGAGATGTTTAAACAGGTCGAGGAACAGACCCAACTCATCCAACAGCCCGTCCTGTGCTGACCCGCTCTGACCTCAGGGAGTCAAAGGTCAGTCCAGACATGCGTAAACACATGGAGAGCCTGAGCGGTCACACACTCAATGTGTTTAGACAAGAGAAACACTGTCTGTCTGAACGCAAGACAAAGAGCAGCTCACGATTGAGATGCTAACAGCAGAAAAGAAGATCACAGTGCTCTAACAAACCGTAAAACAATATGAGAACAGACAAACTACATGCTGAAGATGATCAGACGGGACACTGAATGACGAATGAGAACACAACACTACACTTACAACACACACATATTTCACTCAAACTATCATCAGAATACGCCTTTGTTTGTTGTCAATATGCGCCCTCTAGTGGCAAAAATGACATACTGTGCCTTTTAATCCAAGTTATTCCCATAATTCACACAAAAGAAACTATAATGGATAATAAGGTGGGAATATTTAGGGACTTCACAATTCGTTTCAGAATCTGAAAACGATTCTTTAACTACATATTTCTGTTTCTTCTACTGTACATTTACATCTCCTGTAGAGTGTAATGAAGACGACAACTCACATGATCACACCTTTATCAGAATACTCCTTTGTTTGTTATCAATATGCGCCCTCTAGTGACAAAAATGAAATACTGTGCCTTTAAATGCAAGTTACTCCCATAATTCACACAAAATAAATTATCATGGATAATAAGGATGGGAATCTCTAGCGACTTCACAATCCGATTTCAAAATATTTTTTTTTACATATTCCTATTTCTTCTGCTGTACATATACATTTCCTGGAGTGTAATGAAGACTACGACTCCCATGATTCCACACTCAGCTATCAAAATGCACATTTGTTTGTTGTGAATATGCGCCCTCTTGTGGTAAAAATGACAAACTGCCTTTAAATGTAAGTTACTCCCATTATTTACACAAAATAAATTACCATAGATAACAGGAGAGGGATTATTTATTTTTTAATTACATATTCCTATTTCTTCTGCTCATTTTTAATCATTTTGTCATACTCGTTTTTTTGTGGCTCACACGACTTTCCTGTTTATTATTATTTATTTATGGTTATGAGTTGCATTACAGAACCTTGATCACTGTTCTGTCGTCATTTGATAATCTTAAACTGTGACCTTTGCTGACATTTTAGTAGTTTGAAACAATATATATATTGTATAAACCATAATATAAATAAGTTTAGAATATAATTAGGTCAAGTAAACGTTCTGACAGTTTAATCACCAGATTTCTGTACCATAATTTGTATTAAAAATGTCAATAATCACTTTTTTCAAACTAGTAAAAATGTAACCTATATATTGTTTTGCTGTGAATCAAATTTAAAGTTTCAACATCATTACTCCAGTCTTCAGAGTCACATGATCCTTCAGAAATCTCTCTAATATTGATGATTTGATGATAAAGAAACATTTTTAACTGATCATTAAGAATATTTACAACAGCATTACTTAAAATAATCTTTAGTAATATCATAAATGTGTTTGCCATTGATGTGATCCAAGTCCTGTAAAGAGATGGTGCTAACCATATAGGACTTCTAGAGGTCTCCATAATCTTGGACCAGATCGTATCCTGAGCAGATGCTGTGTATCCTGAGCATTGATCCTGGGGGCCAGCCTGAACACCTGCCAGTGACCTACTCACACCTGCAGCTTCTTCACGATAGATGTCCGGCGTTCTCCAGCCCCCAGCACCTAGACTGCAGCTCTGCACAAGAAGTTTGGCCAGAGGAGAAATGGTCGTGCCCAACTGAGTCTAGTTTCCCTCAATGCTTTTTTTCCCCTTCACTTTGGTCAATTGGTGAAGTTTGTTCCTCCACTGTCGCAACTGGCTTGCTTGATTTAGGACTTGTAGAACTGCGCATTGATGCATTTGCTCTTCAGTGTTTGGATTTTCAGCAGTGAAAATAAACCACACTGAACTGAACTGGACTGACACACTCAATTTACTGCTTTAATAAGCTGCTTTGACACAATCCACATTGTAAAAGCTCTATAGAAATAAACATGAGTTGAATTGAGCGCTCACTTTTGATTAATTTAACACATCCTTGCTACATAAAAGTACAAATTTAATAAAAAAAAATGCTTATATGTTGTCTTACCTATTAAAGCTATAATAAAATGCTAAGCTTTACAGCAGTCAGCATGTGCTTTCTCAGTGATATTTACACAGACGTCATTGCTCGCGTATCATAAAGGATGAACAGGTATGAAATCAGGCCACCGTTTTCATTACACAGAGGCTCCAGAACATTGAAAGGAAAACGCTCAGGGAAATATTTTCCGATGACGTGTGGTGAGCTTAAAGCATTAACACAGTCACCTACAATTAACACTGACAGAGATTTATGAAGGCGCTTCCCTGAAAAACACATTATATATTAATGAACACACACCGTACACTGAATGTGACGCATGTACAGTTAATGTTTCGCTACAGGACAGTAAACTAGTCAATTTTGTGCTTCCAAGTCTAATATATTTATTATAATCATTTTATTCAATTTTATAATTACATAAAATTTCACAAACTCATCGCTTAATTTCCCACTAAACCTATATATATAAATATATATATGAGTAATTCCATGCAAATGTCAACCTTGCCATGAAAAAAATAACATTTTCAAAGTAGCGAAACCGTTTCTACACCTTTTGTGTAAGGAAGTATTTTACAGTACTTCACAAATAGTCAAAAATGTATCTGTCAATGTTTTCAAACTATTATATTTGATTTACCAAAGTCACACAAGTGTCAATTTCACATCTGTCTAGGGCCGGCGCGTCCATAGAGACGACCTAGGCGGCTGCCTAGGGTGGCATAATAGTGAGGGTGGCAAACGCGCCCTGCCGCCCAACCTAACGTACTGACTTTCATCCGCAACATCAACACAAACCCCCCCAAGTGATCGGCGTGACCCAAGGCGCAAGCCTCACGCGTAGCCGTGCATTTATACTTCTGCGTGCTGCTTCTGTTTCTCTGCAATACACTTCCAAAATGCTAGCTGGCAGTAGGTGTTTGTTTATGTGTCGAGTTTCTTCGCTGGTGTTCTGGTTTTTCTGAACCTTAATGTACAAGTGGCTCAAATTCGCTCATTTTGAGGCAGGAACCGGCGGACGTGCAACAACTTTAATCAAGAGGTAAACACAAAACAACAGTCTCCATCCGGAGCTCCTTCACGGGACTCCACACTTGTAAACACTCGCTGCATCGGGCGCGCGGCTCTCACCTCCGCTCACACTCGTCATCGCTACTAAGCAGACCAATCACAGAGCTTGAGCTATGTGTTTGCATTACATTTTTTTTTTGAGAGGTGTGCGTCAACGTCGGCAACGGCCACGGCGAGGGGCTATGCGTAGGCTGTGCCGTAGCATACGCGTGTGCTTGACGCAGATGTATAAACCAGGCTTTAGGAAGGTCCCACCACAACTTTTCCCGTCTTCATTATATCTTACAGGAAAACCAAAATGCTTTCATACACGCGATTTGAATGACGCGGGAGGCGATCTCTCTGCAATGGTTATAAACGTTGGATTAACTGACAAGTTCAAAATAAATTAGTAATCCGCGGGTCACGTGCGTTTCGAACTGTGAGTTGTGATCCGTACAGATCACGGATCAACAATGATCCGTTACACCCCTACTTTTTAATAAGACAAAAAGTACAAAAGTAGCAAACACATTGTTTTAAACTTTCACCAAACTGTACCGTAGCACTCAACGGAAACGGGCCACAATACATTATGAACACAGTAAGCACACTGTATTTATATTTTGATGCAGGTACACTGTAGTTAAGGCCAGCTCATATAGAGCCAGAGCACATAAATAATTCATACACTTTCTTTACACTTCTATCAAGGCCCTGACAGCAGAGCGGGTTTCTTCAGCCCATCAGTGTAAAAGCAGGTCAAGCAGAACTCAGGTCTGCACTAAACGGCCCCTGGAGCTCCTCACGGGGCCCCTTCACCTCACAGCACCCAGCCAATCAGACGGAGCCTCTGCCGGGACACACACACACAGCACAGATAAATGGAGGAAGCACAGCAATAAAAGGAGGTTTATCAAAGTGTCAGGAGGCCCAGAGTGTGTGTGTGTGTGTGTGTGTGTGTGTGTGTGTGTGTGTGTGTGTG
>CAIGQZ010000643.1:6800213-6824208 GCA_903798205.1 Danio tinwini | reverse complement strand
GCGCAATGTGCATGTATGAGTGTATGTGTGTGTGTATTTGAGTAAGCGTGTAAATTAGAGTGTGTGTGCGCAATGTGCATGTATGTGTGTATGTGTGTGTATTTGAGTAAGTGTGTAAATTAGAGTGTGTGTGCGCAATGTGCATGTATGTGTATATGTGTGTGTATTTGAGTAGGTGTGTGAATTAGAGTGTGTGTGCGCAATACGCATGTATGTGTGTGTATTTGAGTAAGTGTGTGAAATAGATCACCATTTCTCCATCATCTTAATAGTGAGCATGCTCTGTGTGGTGGGCAACAGCACTACATTCAAGTGCACTGAACGGCACGCATGTTTGTGGCGGAGACATGGAAGACTTGATCTGTGTGGAGACCAGAGTTTTAGATGCACTAGACTGTACAGGACCCTGATGCGTATCCCACCTGACGCCCCGACATGTTCACGGCACACACAGATGTCAAACACACACACACATAAACACTTCAACCATGAAAGCAGATCTAAGGCTTTAAAGACCCAGACCCAGCACACAAACACACAAATAAACAAACACACACACACACACACACACACACACACACACACACACACACACACACACACACACACACTTCAGTAAAAGGTGTGAGACAGTATTTCTATACTCTAAACACACTTTTCTAATAAATATTCTACAATTTAAAAATGCTAAATAAAGGATTAGAACAATGCATAAGGGGCAGCACCGTGGTTAGCACAGTAGCCTCACAGCAAGAAGGTTGCTGGTTCAAGTCCCGGCTGGGTCAGTTGGCATTTCTGTATGGAGTTAGCATGTTCTCCCCGTGTTGGTGTGGGTTTCCTCCGGGTGCTCTGGTTTCCTCCACAGTCAATACAATACAACAGTGTATGAGTGTGTGTGCGAATGTGAGAGTGTGTATGGGTGTTTCCCAGTACTGAGTTGCGGCTGGAAGGGCATCCGCTGTGTAAAATATATGCTGGATAAGTTGCGGTTCATTCAACTGTGCATGGCGACCCCTGATTAATAAATGGACTAAACCAAAGAAAAATGAATGAATGAATGAATGAATGAATGAATGAATGAATGAACACAGCATAGATATGCAAGACAGAGTTTATATAGAATAATATAAACAAAAGTCAAATTTACAAGATGTAGCAATATGGGTACAGTTTGGATTTTGCTGCATTTTTTCATACTTGTGCATTCATCCATTATTATACATGAAATATTAAATGAGATATTATTATTTAATGCTACTTTAAAACGTGTTTTACATATTTAGAAATGTTTAACTAACAAATATTAAATAAAATGCTTAAATATAAATAAAATATGTATACTTTTTATTTATTTATTTTATATATATATATATATTCAGGGCTTAACATTAACTTTTTTGATTACCAGCCACTGTGGCTAGTAGATTTCCAACATTATTAGCCACTCGCTATTTTCACTAGCCACAATTTTTGATGTTGGGAAAATATGTTTTATATGCATAAATTTGACTTTGACACGCTAAATTCAATTCAATTTCATTCATGTTTATGTGTATAGCGCTTATACAATGTAGATTGTGTCAGAGCAGCTTCACACAGAAGATTCTACTGAATTGAAACAGTGTCAGTTCAGTTTTCAGAGATTAAGTTCATTTGATTTAGATTTTGTGTTATGTCCACATGCCTCCTCATTCATTTCACTTTTTGTGTGTGGTGTATGAGCAAATGGGTCATGGTTTCATAGTGTTGTATTACAATTAGTTTTTATTTCACACTCAAATTAAGGAACAAATATATCTCTGACCACACCAAACATTAATAAATAATTATTTTGTATTCACAAATGTGTCAAAACAAGCAAAATATAGCTGTATGCTATTTATTCAACAACACATTTCTTAAAAAAACAAAAACAATTGACATTTAAAAAATAACTGCTGTGGTGCATCTAAAACTATGCACAATAATCTGACCTGGCTAAAGGTCCCAGATCACCAGTTAACTACTCATAAATGGGGAGTTAATCTCATATTAAAGCAATGTTATTGTAAAAAAAATGATAAATCATATTACCAAAAATACCTGTAAGCAAAAGAAAGCAGGTGAAAAACATTCTGTGCGTGATAATGAATGGATGATTACACAAGGTTAACGCTAGGCCAATTAATAATCTGTTCAAAGAATGGTTAAAGCATAATTAATTGGCGCTGCTTACTAAAAGACAAATCTAGAGCTCTTGAAAGCAGCAAAACTATGAGTGTAAGAGCATCACTTTTTGTCTAGTCTATTTGAAGGAGAAGCGATCGCAGCAGCTGCGTTTCTATACATGGTTGTTTCACGCAAGGAAACGGGAGAGCGCATTAAACAGTCACGCGCATCACATCACCTGTGCGCGCGAGTGATCATCCTCTCATTCGGTATTCAGCTGCTTTCTTTTGCTCCCGCTTACATAATCTAGCTGATTCTCAATTCTAAGATCACATTTGCATGCATATTGGGCCATCTTTATTGTTGAACCCTGCTTTTAAGAAAACTATGATTAAAAAAGTATTTTCAACCAGCCAAAGTGGCTAGTGGGAGTGTCCGTCTAACCCGCCACAGGGGAAATCTACCTGCATTTGGCGGATTGGCAGGTGTTAATGTTAAGCCCTGTATATGTTATATTAAATGTCATAGTTATATTAAACATTATAAATTATTTATATTATCAAAACTGCATCAAAATAAAAACAATACATGAAATATTATGAAAAGTGTGTTTCATTTTAAAAAAAATGTTTAAATAAAATAAGAATTAAATATTTATATTTAAATAAATAATATATATACAACAGTAGCAGTGCGATATGGCTGTATATCGGCACTGGTGGGAGGGCGTGCAGGCCAAGTGTCCGACTAGTGCCAATATACAGCCACATCGCACTGCTACGAGAGTGATATTGCGTTTATACAACAGTTTGACGGCATAATCGTGTGTATAAAAAAGAAAATCAAGTACAGAGAGTCTAAAAACCCTTTTGTATAAGGAACTACTTTCTTCCGCCATTCATTGACATCTGCAGCTGACGTCAGAACAGCAGAAACCACTGCTCATTCACTAACGTCACTTTAGAGCTAGTGTTTGAGTGATTCTCTAGCGTAATGTCTAAAATGATGACAAAACAGCAGATTTTGCTCACATTTTAGGATTATAAGGCTGAACAGCATGAAATGCCATCAGTCTACAGAGATTTCCCAGTATTTCTCTGTTGCAATCGGGATTTCACAACAATTCTCCCCAAAAAAGCCAAAGCAAACACTAATAGATTACTGTTATGTTTGCGATAAGGTAAACCGCTAAACACATGCGGGCATTTCTTCTTTCTTTCTGTTTACTGAACTAGTCTGCAGTAACGAAAACAGGAGACACATTAGAAACAAACAGATGGCCAACCAAAATGTGACTCAGGGTTTTACAAAAAGTGACCAAGACAAAATACAAACATTCCTATGCATATCAATGCACTCCAATTACTCTAGTATAGATACAGCACTGCAACATACAAAAGACAGAGATAGAAAGTCACTTAGCTGATTTATCAGCTGATCAGCTGTAGTTTAAATTTACGCCGAGTTTTTCTCCTCTAAGGACTTATTATGCGGTCTCTGTCGTCATCTTGTGGCAGAACGTCAGTATGACAGGCTGATGGGCTGCCTATACCCTGATTCTCCAAAGTTATGGATATTTTAAAATAGGCACTGTCCTTATAAATAAACTGCACAGTTGCAATCTAAACTACTACATTCTCGCCTGAAAAGCCTCAAAAGCACATGATGTTGTCCAACAGCTGCAATATTTGTCAAACTGTAGTGAGTAATACACAAGGGCGAGGAGGCCATACGAGTGCTGATATTTTATAATAAATATTAATGTTTAAACATTATATGATCAATTATTTATTATTTTAGTTTATTAAAACTGCATACAAATAAAAAAACAATGCACAAAATATTATTATTTAGAGTTTGTATTTAACGGTAAAACTATTTAAATAACAATTAAATAAAATATATATTATATTTTACATTAAAGGTTACATTATAAATTTCTATTATAAAACCTGCATGAAAATAAAGCAACGCATACACAATACTTAAAAAAAACTACATATTTCCTTCAAATTAATCTTCTTTAAAGCTCAAAAAGACTAAATAAATAAAGATAATAAATGTCAGAAAACAGAAGAAAAGGAAAGAAGATGTGAACAGTGTGCCGTTATCTAATAACAGGAAAGATGTAGTTTAATAAGTCTGATACTTCTTGCATATCAGAGAATTTTGGCCGAAGCCCCAGAGGTTAATTAACTCCGATAAGACCAGCAATTTAGGAAAGATCCAAAGCATATGGGATTTCTTCTAATCTGTCTTCAGGGCTCCGGCTCAAACAAACGAGCAGCCTGCTAAACATACAGTCTGTTGTGAAGCTCAAAAAAAAAAAATCATATCTCCAAACAAGTATAAATAAAGGCTCTGGGAAGCTGCCACCACACGGACACAAATCGGCCACATTTTCCCAGCACCTCTTAAAACAAATATAAATTTCAGCAGGACTTATACACACAAACTCGTATGCACATATTAAAACTGATGCATCCAGCTATTACGGCTCTGCTGTGTTTATCTTTCGTGAGAAACCAAAATATTACAGCAATAATGTGCTGGAGATTTTCCCGATGTGACTGAATAGTAGCTGAAACAGGTGGCAGATCTCCAGAGCCAGAAACCTGCTCTTGCTCCAGCATGGCATGATGGGAATCTGTGGCATTCAGCCTCCAGCAGACGCTCCTGGGACGACCTCGCGGGGCGTTACGGTTAAAAGAACAATCAGGCCACGCAGAGGTCACAACTATTCATCATCTGGCACGGCACGCTCTTATGAAACTGGGCTTTTCTACATCTTTTCCAAAGTCAAACTGAAGAAACTTTTCCAGCACTTTCAAGGTGCATTTTTCAGCACTTTTCTTTTTAAAAGGGGTCCTATTATGTCCCTTTTTACAAGATGCAAAATAAATCTCTAGTATGTGTGTGTGTGTGTGTGGTGAAGTTTCAGCTCAAAAACACCACACTAATAATGTTTTCTAACTCTCTGAAGCTGACCCTTTTAGGCTTTGATCCTAAGTGTAGTGTTTTGGTGACTGTCGCTTTAAAATTTCAAATGAGATTGTGCATTTTTCAGAAGAGGGCGGGGCTACAGATGCCTGTGCATCAGCATAGTGGCATATTCGTAACAGGACTAACAACATCTGTGTGTAAAACTTCAAATTTGTGTGTCAGTGAGTGAGAATGTGTCAGTCTATGGAGACTCCAGTCGCTGTTCATTTGTGCTTCATCTAAAACTCCACATTTATAAAGCTGCATTCACACTTCGAGCGACTCGCAGCGGCAAAGCAACAAGCGACCATTCATTTCAATGGAGGGCAACCGATGTCCAACGACCTTCGTCTAATTGAGCGACATCGACCGTTGGCGAACCAATTGGCTATGTTGAATGACGCAAAGTTGAGAATCCTTCAACACAGATACAAGGACAGTGGTGCATTTTAAAAGGCACGATCACTCGTATGTCAGCTTATAGACAAACCAGCTGATTGACATCACTTTGAAATGATCCAGTGTCCCTGTATCTGTTTACACTCAGTACACAGCAGTGAGTTCGGTGAACTGATGACCTTCACGACCAATCACAGTCATTTCTGTTGAGCATGCGAACACAATAGCAAATCAGAGCTGTTTAAGAACGAGCTGAACAGTGCTCAAATGTTTGCAGGAAATGAACATGTTTAAAATTTCAGTATCGATTGGTTTCGAATTCCAGTATCGTGACAACCCTAGTCGATGGTGTGCTTCACTATTGCGCTTTAGTCAGTGCAACAACAAAATCACACTTGCGTGGCACAAGCCATTGAGATGAATGGTTTTCATAGAGCAGTGCTTTTCTTGTCCACTGTGAAAGCAGATTTACTTTGACAGTGATGACGGCTGGAGGGAGAGTGAAACCAACTAACTAAACATAACTAAATATAGCAGAGCGTAGCCTTTTTAAAGGGGACCTATTATGCAAAAAAAAAACTGTTTTATAAAGGGTTTAAACAGTTTTGTGGCAAGAGTCTGTGAATATATTCCACCTCTAATAGTAAAAAATAATTAAGTTTATTTTTATAATCCCGCTTAATAAAAACTGCAGAAACCCTTTGATTGACATTCTCTCTTTGTACGTGTCATCAGAGGGGGAAAGCCCCACCCACTAGTGACCATCTCTCCCTCATTAACATAACCGTGAGTGAGAAGCACACGTCCGTCATAACAGTTTTGAATCTGTTGCAAAGCTTTGCCCTCTTCTGAAGAGCACAATCTCATTTGAATTTAAAGCGACAGTCACCAAAACGCCACAATTAGGAAAAGGGCAGCTTTATAGTATTATAAACTATTCAAAATCAAACAAAAAGTGCTTTAGAGGTAATTAATATGTTGGTGGTTTTTGGTTAAAGGATTCATAAAGATAAACAACAAAATCATAAGTCCAAGGCACATGTTAGGTGGACTTTGTTGGGTATTTTGAGCTGAAATTTGAGATTTGACTGGGTATCAAACAGTCAGGTAGATATGAATTAGTCAGTCAGCTGCTATTTTACTATTTTCTCTTTTTCTGACCATTCTCTGTAAACCCTAGTGATGGTTGTGCGTGAAAATCCCAGTAGATCAGCAGTTTCTGAAATACTCAGACCAGCCCGTCTGGCACCAACAACCATGCCACGTTCAAAGTCACTTAAATCCCCTTTCTTCCCCATTCTGATGCTCGCTTTGAACTGCAGAAGATCGTCTTGACAATGTCTACATGCCTAAATGCATTGCGTTGCTGCCATGTGATTGGTTGATTAGGCATTTGCGATAACAAGCAGTTGGACAGGTGTACCTAATAAAGTGTCCGGTGAGTGTATGTGGGATTCTTATTTTGAAAATGGGATATGCAGGGATCCCAATAAAGCCAAAGACTATAGGCTAAAGCCAGTCACATCATGTCTTTACAGATTGTTTTCAATGGTCAGCCACCAATTCACCAGACATCTGTTCCCATCAGGATGCAAAATGCAGGATATACAGATTAAAAAAATTATTCAGTGGCACTCCAAAGAGGCGCAAGCTCTGTTTAATTGTATGTTTTGTTCATTTATTTGGTGTATTGTGAATATTCACTATTCACTAGTTTCTGGTAAGGTGTGGGTATACATGTGTGGGTGTGTGTGAGGTCATGGGAAAACGCTCTCAGCTCTTGAAAACTATAGTTCTGCTTTATGTTCCTTTGACTCACGGTGTCCATTAAAGGCTGATAGATGGTCTTTAAGAGCGTTTTACTCCCCAACGGCCAAATCAAATCACTTTACTGGTCAAATGCTTGAGCACTAAAATACCACACGCTACTACAGTGAACTGATGCTTCGTACAATCCTCAGAGGATACTTTTTAAGCAAAAATAAGACGCAATAGGAGGTCTGAGGGCGGTCAGATGAATAGGACTCATCTTTATGTGCTATTCTCAACAGTCAAAGCTGCGCCGCTGTGAGCCATCAATAAGCGCACGCACGTGTGATGAAACGAGCTCTACTTATGGCGGATTCTCCATCTGTGAACACAACTGAAGACATGCATTCAGCTCAAAGGAGACTCTGATTAAAGAACAGACCCCCGAAATGATGAATGTGATCACTGCAAACACCACTGCAGACCACTGAAGCTGGAAACACAGGTCTGTGCTGCTCACCAGACACATTATAATGCTGGAATTGAGAAGCAGGAAAAGAACAGAATGCATTGCTCTTGTCTTGAGACATACAGCTGAGGGCAGAATTATTCTCCCTCCTGTGATTTTTTTTTCTTTTTCTCAAATATTTCCCAAATGATGTTTAACAGAGCAAGGGATTTTTCACAGTATTTCCTATAATATATATTTTTAATCCTCACAGGATATAAAAATTGTGTAAAAGGATGCCTTTAATTAGTCAACGGACTGCAGTGATGTTCACTCATGCTTATTTACATAAAATCAATATAAAACAGTTATGCAAGAGCATTTTTAACAAATATCAATAGCATGCAATTATTTATTCATGGATGTAATTACACTAAAACACCATAAATTGATTTGGTGTTTTTGTAAGTAACTGTCTTAAATGAATTTAGTGTGCATTAAATTAAGGAAATTTAATTTTAAATACACACTTCTGTACAAAAGTTTGGGGTCTGTTGCAGAAACGTAAAACTTTATTTAGCAAAAATGCATTAAACTGATTAAAAGTGACATTAAAAGACATTTATTATGTCATAAAAGTGTAAATGAATGAAAGAGTAAAAAGGTTTTGCAAAATTTGAACATTTTAAGTCAGGAAAAGAACAGATAAACATGATGAACAATTTACTGTATACATTGATAGCTAAAATAATTTATACAAAACATATATTAACATTAATAAGCATATGTAGTGTACGTGAGATTAGAGATTAGAGATTAACAATTACACAATAACAACTTACAAATAATATAATTACTTGATATTCATCAAATAATTCTAGAAAAAAAAATGTACCTTTCTACGTCAGTCGGACCTGCATGAACAGCCATCAGAAGTCTGTTACCTTATTTTTAAGATCAATCTAAGTTTATATTAAACTTACTACGCATTTGGGACTTTTATTTTGAAAATGGGGAATACTAATCAAAGTCCCTTAAATGCAATTCATTTCACTCGGCGGCCATCTATGAAACGCCTCTCGGGCAGTATGCTCGGGCATTCTGTCTAAATTGGAAAACATCAAATTCTACAAAAATGTTCGCCAAGCTTACGATTACATTACATATTTGGAACCACCAATAAAATTAAACAATGACTGCCTCATAAGTATCATTTCTAAACGTCCGACTCAAACAAAATCTGCATTATTTCAGGTTGCATCTCGAAAGGAACAAGATCACAACACCAACCTCATTTATGGCCGTTCTACACATTATCATCCACTTGATAATGATCGTCAGATCACGCTGCTCTCCAGAAGTAATTCACAACTTGGTCTTGATGGTGAATCTCCTCCAGAAATGAAAATACTTTTTGTTTGTGGGCGTTTGAGTAGTTGTTGTCATGTGATGTGCGTTTGTCAGGATAGACTGTACCTTGCGTCCAGAAAAAACAGAAAACTTTTGTTTTCAAGTGCACTTGGTTCATTTAAAAGCAGATATTTCAGGCATTAGGTGGATATATTTCTCATGTCTGTGGAGCAAGTATTCGCTGAGACTACAGTGTGTTTGTTGTTTGGTCTGGTCCAAGCTTCTCTGTCAGTCTGGTGGGGCTTTATTCACCATATTGACGTTACACTTTCCCCCATTCAAAACTGTACAAGTGACATGTCTAGTGTAATTTATAGTCTTTATACTAATTAAGCCAAAGACTTTAGGCTAAAGCCAGTCACACCATGTCTTTAGAGATTGTTCAATCAACAGCCACCAATTCACTAAATCAGAAAGCAAAATGCAGGATATACAGATTAAAAATGCACTCAGTGCCACCCTGAAGAGCCGTAAGCTCTGTTTAATTGTATCTTTCATTAATTTATTTTGCATATTGTGAAATTTGTATGTTTGTAATGAGGGAGCAAACACATGTAGACTGCTGAATATTAGTTGTATTGCACGTTTACGAATCGTGTCATATCACTCGGCCCCTACTGTCATTTTTGTGAAACCTCGTGTTGGTGTGGGTTTCCTCCGGGTGCTCCGGTATCCCCCTCAGTCCAAACACATGTGCTATAGGTCAACTGAATCAACTAAATTGGCCGTAGTGTATTAGTGTGTGTGTGTGTGTGTGAATAAGTGTGTATAGATGTTTCCCAGTACTGAATTGCAGCTGGAAGGCCATCCACTGCGTAAAACCACTGTGGCGACCCCTAATAAATAAGGGACTAAGCCGAATGAATGAATGAAGACATTTTTAAGAGTTTTTAGGACCCTGCGGACACCCTGGTATTCATATCGCAATATTTATCACAGAAAATTCTAATATCGCAATGTCAGATTTTTCAGCCCTACACCAAAGCGTCACATTTGCTGATTCCTGTTGACCTCCTGATATGCAGAGCCGCAGTGGCACACATCCAGAGGCCCCGTCCAGAGCTGCAGCTGTTCCCAAAAACTAAACGTTCCTCCTGCGACATGCACCGGGACGTGCCAAGGGAAGACTTCCAGAGGCTGTGTTACGACTGAAGGAAACAGAGCCACATGTGTGCGCGCGGCTTTCAGCATGGCATACAGTGACTGCACACACTGCAGAGCCAGCACACTTTTATAGGGAAACATGACTTGACGCAGTGCAAAGGTTTACACGCATATAAAATTTCACAGGCATGTAGGTTTGAGGCTGTGAACATTAAAACATACTGAAAACGAGAAAGCAGAAGGAAAACCCACTGAATATAACAGCATTACTGCAGAAAACCAGAAGGAAAATATTCAGAGTGATTGGAATGAAGAACAGTCTGACAGATGACTCCGTGAATCTGAATCAGGACTACCAAAAAAGCTTTATAATTTCAACATTTAAATGTGATTCTGACTTTAATTAAGGTTATTAAGTATTTAAATGTGGTCAAAAAGACTGATTATATGAACAAATGTCTGTAATCACTTACTGACTGATTGCCATAACTTTGAGAAAAAAGAATCAATATGATCAAAACAATGTGACTCTTATGAATCAATTCAAAGAACAGACCAACAAATGACTCCCTGAATCACTCACTTCCTGACTAAATTACTGCAATAAGCATGATGAATTAAAGAAAAACTTTACAAGACGATCATAAAGGATATTTAATGAATCAGAATCACAGACTGAAAGACTGCCAAAAAACATTTTTAATATAAACATTTAAATGTGATTTTAAAAAGATTCTTAACAAATGACTCTAATTAAGGATAAACATTTAAAAGTGGTCAAATACACTGATTCATATGAACAAATGTCTGTTATGGGTAGATTCACTGACTGACTGCCATAAGTTTGAAAAATAAATAATATAAATTGATCAAAATAATATGAGACTCTTATAAATCAATGAATCCAGTGTTTCCCCTACCATTATATTAGGGAGGCGCCCCTTGAAGGTCACAGCGTCAGTACACTGCTTCAGTCTTTCGCTTTCACGCTTGTACTCAGTAATTTTAGCGAAAGCCTCAGATACTGTTGGTTAGTTCCTGTTGTTGGTGCACCTTTTTTACCGAGCGTGTGGACGCCATAACGGCACGGTTCACTCTGCCTAGTCATGCCAGAGTCCCGCGGAAAAAAGTGATTGACAGGTGGTAATTTGTGTGCAACTTATCTTTATTTATTTATTTATGATTTGGTTATGAGTAAAACAAAGGCCATGCGGGTCTCAGGTAGTTGAAACGGTAGGCTACAAATAATTAGTTATGAATTTATTAATTATTCATAAATAATTAATTCACCTCCCCCTATGACGACGATGCCATGGTCCATCGCCATGTTTCACATTAGACATCCCCCTCTGCTTTAAACTTGTTTTAAACTTGTAAAACTCACTCTTGATCACATTTGATGATGATTGATGATCCTAGCAAACTGAACAGAACACGTCCTGGTCCTGTGTCTGGTTAATATGATTATACACGTTACTATGGAGACATGTTAATATGCAGCTGTCAATCAATATTGGTGGGCGGGGGACCGCACTCCTACAGTCGGTCTGAAAACCGTTGCAATTGGTCTATCGTTTTTATGTTGTTAAATAAAAAAAAAAGGACTGAGTGTGTTTATATCACCCCAATATGACGCTCTATACACTACACCTACACAAATGTCTGTCCAAACAGCTTGAAAAGTAGATTTTTCACCATAGGTGCTCTTTAAATAAAGGTCAAGTACAATGACTATAAAATATGGACGTCGCAGGAACGCCATTTTCCATTAAACGCTGTGAAGGAAAAAACGCCTCGTGACGGGCACAAACTCTCGCAAAAGACTGCTGAAATTGGAGCCTTGGTATGCGCAGAAGAACTGCCTGATGGAGCCAGAGGAGGAGCTGTGGAATTGAACCTCCAACCAAACGCTTGTACATCAAATCAACTACGCCCCCCTCACTTCTCACTTGACCGCTGGTGTCTGCACTATTACAAAGGCTCGCTAATTTACACTTTGCGTTTACATAGTAGCCTGCGTTTGCTGTTTTATCGACACAAATGGTTGTAATAACGTTAACAAAAGTGTGGTTTTATATAACGAAGATTTAATCGCGCCAGCTCCGGGCCGCAGCACACATTACTTGCTAAGGTCTAAGGAGGGGTGCCAGGTCTGCCGGCGATCCGGGGGTGTTACACCCCATTTACAAGGGGTGTCAGCTTCAACGCACTGCATCGAGGATCTGTCAGCGCCGCTTCAGTGGCGTTGATCGCTGCAGAAGTTGGGACTTTCTCAACTTTTCAAGTGCCGACGGAAGCGCCAGCCAATCAGATTGCTGTATGCAAATACACCAGCTCAGACAGTAGCCGATTGCTGACTAATTTCATTGGCTGACGCTGCTATGACGATCGCGTCAGCCACAACTTCAGACACGCCCTCTGTCAAGCGTTGGTTCACGCTGAAGCCCCGTGTGAATGGGGTGTTACAGATTGTACCAATCACCTGAGGACTAGGAGAAGGGGTTAAAATTCCGGGAGTTTTCCGGGAGAAATGACAATCCGGGAGGTGGGTCTGAAATACGGGAGACTCTCGGAAAAAACGGGAGTGTTGGCAGGTATGATCTAGCCCAATTCACTCGGACCGGATGCCTATGGACTCACTGCCCAAATCAATCAGGCCAGATGCGGCGGCCGTTAGCGAGCCGACGTTGCCGCATCCAAGCCGGATCGGCCCGCTAGTAATGTGCGCGAGTAGGTACAGCAGATGGAGTCGGCCGAGGGGTAAGTCTCTGGCAGTCAAGAGTTAAGCTGGAACTGGCCCGAGTGTATTTTGCTATCTGGGTGGTTAGGCATGTAACTGATAAAGCCCTGACCTTACCAAATAAACAGTGTTCCACCAGATCCTGTATGTCAGAAACTACAGTTTATTATGGTAAAATAACACTGAAATCCAATAATAACACTTCAGTCTCATGCCAAATCTCCGACGTCTGCTGAGAAACTGTCAATCACAGCTGTCAATCACAATGACACGCCCAGCATTAAATTACTGCTCAAAACATACTCTACAGAAATAAAGATCTGCACCTATATCAGCTGATAACCAGAGCCTTAACTGACCAGAACCATATTTCGGGACATTTTATTGCAAGTGTAATAATGTTTTTTATTTGGTCTTATGTCTCCTTCATTAACACGGAGGCGGGCTTTATGACTTGTACTGCAGCCAGCCCCTAGGGGGCGATCTAACACAGACCTTCACTGAAAAGCAGGCTTGTGGCACACTTAGTCAAGTATAAAGTATACTTTATTTAATAAGTAAATAAGCCCATGAACATACACTGCAGTGACAAAAGCTGCACACTTTGTGGATAAAAAAAGATATAAAAATAAATGTTAATTTTTAGCTTGTATGGTTATACAGTTCAAATAATTGTTCATTTATTTACCGCTGTCATAACATGTCATAGCATGTCATGAACAAATAATAGATATTTGTGTAAATAGAGCCATTGTTTAAATCTGACTAACAAATGTCTTACTGAATCACCCAATCTGGGAAAAGATTCACTTAGATAATTACAGAGAAATCTTCTAATATGATATGATGGACACAATGAATTGGCCAAACAGAGGTGTCTGAATAAAGATCCACTGACTCACTTTCATTAAATGTTATTGTAGTTGTTTTTTAAGAGGTATGATCGAATAAAACATATTGCTTTTGTTAAACATGCTGTTATTAAAGTGATGCTGGTTGTGGAATATGTCTCAGTGGTCAGCGCAAAGAATAAACGTTAAATCTGATTAAGACAATCCTCCATTTGGCTCCACATTGTTTGGAAAAATTCAGTAACATCAAGCTTGCATCAGTCACAGCAAGCCTAGTAAAATACCCCATAATCCCCTGGGATTTTGTGCTAAAACTCCAGAGTAAATAGTTTTGAGAAAGACCATGAACAAACTATGCAAATGCGAGTGTTTAGCGTTACTGTGGCCATAACAAAACCACAATAACTTCAAATTTCCACACTAATTAACCATGTTTTTAGGTAGCTATAAACAGGGGTGCATAGAACTGGTATCCAGATCTGCATGTGGGATAAAATATATCAAAAATGTGGACCATATTTGGCACAAGAAAAGCACTTTTGCATAGTGGCACTGTTGACATTTCAGAAGCGTGTTGCAAAATCAGCTCATTCATCATTGGTCAAATAAATATTATATAGTTAAAATGTGTCGTAATCTGTGTGAAATAACACAATGTCCACCCTGGTTTCATCTTCATCCTCCTGCTAATGTAGATGTTGGACTGAAGCAGCTGATGTTCATTTACACTGAGGAAGGGCAGAGGCTTGCTGAAGAACTACTGAGAGATTTCAGCTGCTGTCTCAATACTTACTCTCTGTCATTTCATGAGAAGTGACATTATATTTGAGGGATATGTCCCACTTCTAGAGACAGACCATTTAGAATTTTTTGGGGGATTTCATACAGCTGTCCACCCCACTTTTAAAATGTCCACTCCGCCCCTGGGTGGTAGACATCTAAATTTATAAACGATAAAGTGCTGTCATTTTATTTTTGCTATATAAATATATAACTTTTAGTTTTTTGAACTATGATAAGAAGTTGGAAAATGAAGCTTATGTTATCAACCTTTTGATGATATTTACCAAGTTTCACATCCATCGTTGTAAATTCAGCAGTCAGAATCCTCTTTTTTTTTTCAGAGGTACTTTATATAAATTTATATTAATACCATTAAGAAGAGTACAAACAAAAAAGCTATAAAAACTGTGTATTTGTTGGACACGTTTAAGTTAACGTAAGTTAATAAGGCCTAGCATTATTTGTATTATTAGTATCTTATTTTTATTATGTTTTACCTATTGAGTCTATGTACATTTTTATGGCTCTATTATCTTTTTATGTACACCCCTGGCATTGTTCTGTATATGTTGTTCATGCATTAATAAAAAAAAATGTAAAAAAGCAGTGATATACATCACACCCTGCGAATTTTGAAGTGATCCACTGAAATTCTGATGTACAGATGAAAGCACTTCTGTCATTGCTTTCTCCAATTTCATTCATTTTTATTTAACACAAAGAGAAAACGTGATTTGTCCACTACAGCGCCCCTAGTGGAAACGTTAAGAACTGCAAACCATAAATGTGCTGTGAATCACATTCTCACATTTCTGGCAGTAATCTGAATTCATACGCAACACAGAAAATAAAAGAAAAATGCAGACTCACCCGTCATTGGAGCAGGTCAGGAACTCCTCTTTGATTTTGGGATGCCAGCAGCCGTCGTTCAGCATCGCAGTGTGACCCTGAAGATGCAAATGCAAAATCATAATCATATTATCAAATCCAAACTACAAAATGACCTCAAACATTTACAAGTCAAGAAAGAACAGTGTGGCTATATAGACTCACAATTGTCTATTTCCACTGAAAGGCAAGACTTCCTTCATTATGAAGAAAAGGGAAGAAATAAGTGCGTTGACAATCTGTCCAATGTACTTTTGAGCATTTTCTAGTTTATAATTTCAGGTAGGCCTATTCTTTGTGTGTGAGGAATAGGTAAAATCCTCTACTCTCTACTCCAGTGTGGCGAATGTGATCCGCTGATCTAACAGACACAACACAACATGATTTAGAAACAGCGATGGACTACTTGTTGCAGCTCAAAGTGAAGCCATTTAATGCAAAACTAAACGCATTTCTCCACTGATTATTTATATTAACAGGAACAAGAAGTCTTGGGGAAAGTTTTTCATGTTGTAATGAACACGACACAGTTTGAATTGTGCATGAATGGAGAATGATTGACAGGTGTGGCGGTGGGAAGCGCTGAATTGAACATGAATTTAAGCACGTGAATATTCATCTGTGCATTAAACTACAAAATGGCTTCAGAACATTTAGGATATAGTAGACCTACATGACAACTTTCTAGTGCCTTATAATAGGCTACCTTTGTGGCTTTTGTTGGTGTATAAATTACACAGAATACAGAGCACACACAAGATTGGATTTGAATCGATACCAGCTGGCCGATAACCGATCCAGCAAAAATATGCGATATCGAACCGAAATTCAATCCAAGTATCGGTGCATCGCTAATTCTGATGATCATAAAATAATGTCCACGAAATATCTGAAATACACTAATTTTTTTTATTTCAGGAACGACTCTTTGATTTTGAGATGCCAGCAGTCGTCATTCAGCATCACCATTTGACCCTGACCATACAAAGTGCAACATCACAATTATATTATTAGACGCAAATCAAATCTGAACCAAAATTCCAATTTAAAGTCATGAAAAAAAATAAAATAGCATTTCTTTCCATACTTGTATGGGGTTCAAGTGTAAAAAACACCCATAATAATAATAATAATAATAATAATAATAATAATAATAATAATAATAATAATAATAATAATAATAATAATAAAAATAAATAAATAAATAAATAATAATAATAATTCATGCATTCATTTTCTTTTTTGGCTTAGTCCCTTTATTAATCTGGGGTCGCCACAGCGGAATGAACCGCCAACTTATCCAGCATTTGTTTTACACAGCGGATACCCTTCCAGCCTCAACCCATCTCTGGGAAACATCCATGCACACTCATTCACACACATACACTATGGACAATTTAGCCTACCCAATTCACCTGTACTGCATGACTTCGGACTGTGGGGGAAACCGGAACACCCCGAGGAAACCCACGCGAACGCAGGGAGAACATGTAAACTCCACACAGAAACGCCAACTGACACAGCGGAGGCTCGAACCAGCGACCTTCTTGCTGTGAGGCGACAGCACTACCTACTGCGCCACTGCGTCGCCAATAATAATAATAATTAAAAAATTTTTTATGATTGTGAATTTGATCATTAATTATACAACTTTTTAAACACAAATGAAAAACGTTAAATACATTTGTCTTTAAAAAATTGAGAAAAAAACTATTAAACAATATATTTTATTTTATCAATTATTTATTACTATTAAGAATTTAATTATATCACATGCACACATGCACAGAATTATTCGCCCTCTTGTGAAAATTTCTATAATATTTACCAAATGATGTTGAACAGATTCAGGAATTTTTCACAGTACTTCCTATAATATTTGTAATAAGAAAGTCTTATTCGTTTTATTTCGGCTAGAGTAAAAGCAGTTTTTAAACCCATTTTAAAGGTCAATACTACTAGCCCCCCTAAGCAATATTGGTCTCCAGAAAAAAAACACTGTTATACAATGACTTGCCTGATTACCCTAACTTTACCCTAATTAACCTAGTTAAGCCTTTAAATGTGACTTTAAGCTGAATACTAGTGTCTTGAAGAATATCTAGTCTAATATGATGTGCTGTCATCATGGCGAAGAAATCTGTAATTAGAAATTAGTCATTAATACTATTATGATAAGAAATGTGTTGAGAAAATCAACATGGAACTATTGCTATAAATGCATTAATTTGACCAAACTATGAGTGTGATTTGTTTCAGTGACTGTGAGCAGTATTAAGAGTGACGTTGGCCTAGCACGAAGAGTCAGAGTCTCCGATAAATAAAACATTGTTCTGTCCTCCATTATTCCCTAATGAATATTCGATTGTCACGTTTGATAGCAGAAACACACTGTGAAATGCTGTTTCATATTGACATTAAAGTGTTGATTTATAAAGGAAATGAAAGTTCAGCCCAATGATCCGGAAATTAATCAGAGCACTTTATGAAGTCGTTCTGAGAGAGTATAAATAAATCTGTCAGTGATTGTGTTTGATGATGAGCTGCACATGCTGCACTGTTTAAAGCGCAGTATTAAAACACGACATTCATCTGCTGCATCATAACCAATATGCTGCGGAATATTGTATTTATTCATTTGACCTTCACACAGACACAAAACACAGATTCAGAGCAGATATTTGGCTCAATCATGACACTGTTTGACTGCAGAAATACACTATAAAGATGAAGATCTGCATCGCTTCAGTCTGTGACTCGAGACAGGACAGAAATGTTGGTTTGTTTGGATCTGCTGACCACAACAGGACCAATCTTCAGCGGCTGACCACTAACAACACCTCAAACACACATGAGAGACATTTCCCAGAAATCACTGAAGTGAAAAATATGTGTTTCAGAGAGTTAATGCACACAGAGATTCACTGTGAAAATCAAGCAGAACAGAAATAAATAGAAATAAATAAATAACTGTATAAATAAAACTTTTAGGAAATAAAATGAAACGTGTTTCATGTTTTAGACTGCATTCACGATAAGCATTAATGTTTTGAAGTATTATTTATATTTTGTTTTTGTATTGTTGGAATAAAAATATTTTGTAACACACACACACACACACATACACACACACACACGCTATATACATATGAGCATTATGATACAATATGGCTATATATCTGCACTGCTGTGAGGTGTGTGTTGCGTGCTTTAGGCTACGTTCACACTGCGAGGTTTAGTGCTCAAATCTGATTTTTTTTCTCAGATCTGATGTTTTTGTCCAGCTGTTCACACTGTTGTTATAAATGTGGCCAATATCAGATTTGCAGTGTGAACAGATCATAGTCGTAAACTGACCCGCATGCGCAGAAGTATAGTTACGAACAACACAAAATGTCTGATTATGCACACAATGTGTATACTGTATGAAGCACGTTGTCAGATTATGCTTAATATGATTATTGCCCTTTTCACAGACAGCCGTGGTGTATTACATGAACTGTAAAGGGTTGTTCTGCTACTACTAATGTGTATTTCGGCATTTGAAACCTAAAATAAGTCCCTTGTGATTGAAAAAACTGATCATTTGTGATTTATGACAACCACGGTGCGCGTCTGTTAATGAGCAGTTAATGGTTAATAAGCAGCCGCAGACTGAACTGTAACGGTGGAGTTGGTTTATCTCCGTTTGCAGTTATTTTATTTCGTTATAAACAACAGACACGTGCAGATATGGGGTTTGGGTGCTTGAGCTCCTGCCCTTTATTCGCACGGAGATAATGTTCATCCTTAAAATGAAAGTGCCCCCTCCTTTGTGCATGGATCTCCTTCCCACAACACCCCCGACACTCTTTAGCATCGCGATCATCCCGTGCCCCGATCATTAACCAGAGTGGTTAACAAGCACCAGTTTTACCTTCAAAATCTTGTTCAAAATGAACAACAAACTTTCTGTGGTAAAGTAATCTCCCTGTGTGTTATTCTACTATCCTGCAGAGGTGTAGATGATGTCTGCAGCACAGAATGATGACGTGTGTCGCTTGAAGATTATGTAAAATTCACATGAAATCCGACATAACCGTTTACACTGCGCTCGCATTGCAAAACATCAGATCTGTGTCTGATTTAAGACTACACATGAAAATGGCACAAATCTGAAGTGAAAAGATCAGACTCCATGCGGTTTGGGCTGTTCACACTGTCAAGACCTGAGTCACATATGGGCCAAAAGATCAGACTCCATGTGGTTTGGGCTATTTATAGCCTTAGTGTCCCACCAGTGACGATATAGAGCCATATAGCACTGCTACGAGTGTGATATCGTGTTTATACAACAATTCGATGCCATAATCATGTATATAAAACAGAAAATCAAACACTGAGAGTCTAAAAACCTTTTTGCATGAGGAACTACTTTCTTCCGCCATTCATTCACATCTGCAGCTGATGTCAGAACAGCAGAAACCGCTGCTCATTCACTAACGTCACTTTAGAGCTAGTGTTTGAGTGATTCTCTAGCGCAGTGGTTCTCAAACTTTTTTCACCAAGTACCACCTCATAAAAAAAGTGTCTCCAAGTACCACCATAATGACCGGTATTGAAATACAGTAGCGTAGTAGGTGTAATTAAGCAGCTACAGCTCTGCACAGATCAAAAACATGGCAGATTAATTCTTCTTATTATGAATATTTATTATTGTCAGACACTTTAAACATTATTAATAGTTTGAACATTAACACTGGACTGTGCTTAGGTAAAAAAAATACAAATAAAACCTCAACGTTTAAATTAAAATGCGCTTTTAGAAGTTAATAAAAAATGTCATCATATTCATATATAAACTCTTTTTGATGAATTTTTAAACATATGATGCATGTATAAATGATTTGCATATCTTTGAAATCTAAACATTAACTTGAATTTTAGATATACTGTATGAAGTGGATGTGCATATTTAAATTAGAAATTAGATCTACTTACTGTGCATTAGAGTAGGCTTTATGCATCAGAAAAGCAAGTGATTAAACTATACCTATCAACATTGGGATATAAAAATACGAGATACGCCCCCACAACCGTTACAAATATAGGGAGAAAATTAGCTTCAAATGATAGAATACATAACAAACATTACAAAATAGAAAATAAAAGGTTTAGCCTATTAAAATCAGTTTACTGATCCCATCTGTGTTCTCGTATGCGTCAAAGGGTTAAAAGCGTGTTCATTTTTTAACTTTAATTATTTAGTGATTCTTCCGCGTACCACTAGAAGGAAGCCTGCGTACCACAGTTTGAGAACCACTGCTCTAGCGCAATATCTAAAGCAGGGGTGCCCATGTTCTTATGAAGGGTCAAAAACCAAACTTGATTAAGACTAGTGGGCCGAAGGTAAATATAATTTATTTAATGTTTAACAATGACTAGAAACATTGTCTTATATTAACTCATGCAGTACCTTTTTACATTTTATAATGAACTTATTACAGTAAAAACAAAGCAATCTCATTTCTAACAGAATTACACAAGTTGTTGCCTTGATTTGATGTCTTTTGCATAGTCCTCTATCCGTCGAGTGACAGTATTTACATTTTAAAATAAAATAAGATTCATTTATAACATTAAATTGAAACATTTCATTTCAGTTTGCTCTAAATAAAACAAAGCTAAAAGGTTACACCAAATCAGAAATGACGATCCAGGGTTCAACACTAAGGATTTTTTCTACTGGCCCGGTTCAGATTTTTACTTGCTCTGCCAATATTTTCACTGGCCGCACCAAAAGAAAAAAAAAAGTAAAAGTTAATAGCTATTTCTTAGCCACATGTACCATGTGCTGTACCATTGTAAATGTCTGCTTCCAAGACATTCTTTTAGCCTCATAATTTGATGTTGCCGTCACTTCGCTGTACTGGGTTTTACCAGGGTACAAAAAAAAACAACATGCTCACAACATCCAATCAGATAAGAGGAACCGAAAAGCAATATGGTGTTTACGACATCACAGAGAAGGTAGCATTTAAAGGCTTAAAAGCACATACTGTTTCTTGATTCTAAGACTGTATTCCTTCGCAATTGACAAATAGTCGGAGGCAAATTGAACTTTTGTGACAAGGCAGCACAGGTCGGGCCAGTAACAATCCGGTGTACTGTCTCGAGCGCCTCGCACGCTGGCCCCGGGCCATCGGGCAGTCTTTATTGCTGTTGAGCCCTGCAATCTCTGTGTTAAAGGCATTCGCCCCAATCCTCTCCATCATTCTCCTACCAAATAGACACGGTGGGCCAAAGGTTACAATGGGCCAACTTTGGCCAGCGGGCCCCCTACTTTAGGCATCTCTGATCTAAAGTGATGACAAAACAGGTGATTTTTGCTCACATTTTAGGATTATAAGGCTGAACAGCATGAAATGCCATCAGTCTACAGAGATTTCCCAGTATTTCTGTTGCAATCGGGAGATCACAATAATTAACCCCGAAAAAAAGCCAAAGCAAAGCAAACACTACCAGATTACTGTGGTATAAATACAGAACTACAACATACAAAATAGAGAGAGGTTGACTTAGAATGTCACTTAGCTGTTTTATAATGATTTGATTAGCTGTAGTTTGAAATTTATGCAGTTTTTTTTTTCTCCTAAACACTTATTATGCAGTCTCTGTCGCCATCTTGTGGAGGAACGTCAACTGTCTTTGCTCTGCTCAATATGACAGGCTAATCACCGTCGATGTGCTGAATCTCAGAAATTTTGAATATTTTAAAATGGGCACTACTATTATAAATAAACTGCATAGTTGCAATGTAAACACCTACATTCTCACCTAAAAAAGCCTCAAAAGTACATGATGTTGTCCAACAGCTGCAAGATTTGTCAAACTGTAGTGAGTTTATTGATTATTACTGTCAATTTTGATCAATTAGCACATCTTGTATAACTAATTAATTATTACACAAAAATATTAAGCAGCCTAACGGTTTTCAAATTTGATAATAAAATATGATGAATAAAATAATGTTTTTATTATCAGAATTAATTAGTAATACTTAGCATGAAAAGGGAAAAAATAAATTCATTCTGCAAGATGTGATGATCTATACGATATTACAAAATGTTTTGTGCTGTTTTTGGTACTTTTATCAAAAAAATAAACTGTTTCCAAACACTATATTATAATAATTGAAATCATCATATTAAAATGATTTCTGATGGATCAAGTGAAACTGATGACTAGAGTAATGACAAAAAAAATCCCAACTATATGCACTAACTACTAAATAAAACTACCATTATACATTGTAATAACATTTAACGGTAATAAAACTAATATTTCACTGCTTTTAATATACAGATCATCACATTCTTATACAAAACAATAAAAAAAAGAGTCCAAACGTTTGACCAGTAGTGCATGGAAAATAATAAAAATGCAAATAAAAGAACAACAATATCTCATGAACACTCCAAGAGCATATAAATCACATTAAAATATCACTGCTGTAGCGAACGCCAAGTGTGTTCACATGTGGAAGTAATAGCTATGATAATAAAACTAAACCAAATTCAAGTATTCCTGTTATGGACGTCCAGTTGGCATCTTTCAGCAGCAAAACATCAGATTGACAATGATTGAAGAACACAATATTTATTCTCAACGCTGAACGCGCTCACTAGGGTACATAAAGTACTCAAAGAGGAGATAAAACCTCCATTACAAACAACAGAAATGGGAAATGCTCCCTCTTTAAGTGACTATAGCATACCGACACACTACATTAGTGCCACAAGCAGCACTGAGGCCCACTTTAAACGCAGATTACACACATAAACAGAGGAACGGTGAGTGTGCGGACGGGGCAGAGAGACCAGGTGCTGTATTTAGTGGCCATTTGACTCTCTGATGGAGTTCAACTACACCTCATTACACCTTGGTCAACAAACAACGGCCAGATGCAGCAAACAAAGTGGCCATGAGCACTGGAGAACACTCGAAACACACGAATGAACACTGAACAGACAAAACTAATGGCAGATCATCAATGAAAGAAAAAAACTAAGTAATTAAAAACTAGAGCTGTGATGAAGAATCATATAAGAAATTGATTTTGCATTAATTCGAAAATTTTTGTTCTGTGTTGCACTAGCCTAGAGCACCATCTGCTGTTAAACACTAGCCTAGAGCGCTGTCTGCTGTTAAACACTAGACTAGAGCACCATCTGCTGTTAAACACTAGTCTAGAGTGTCATCTGCAGTTAAACACCAGCCTAGAGCGCTGTCTGCTGTTAAACACTAGCCTAGAGCACCATCTGCTGTTAAACACTAGCCTAGAGCGCTGTCTGCTGTTAAACACTAGACTAGAGCACCATCTGCTGTTAAACACTAGTCTAGAGTGTCATCTGCAGTTAAACACCAGCCTAGAGCGCTGTCTGCTGTTAAACACTAGACTAGAGCACCATCTGCTGTTAAACACTAGTCTAGAGTGTCATCTGCGGTTAAACA
>CAIGQZ010000643.1:6705069-6754498 GCA_903798205.1 Danio tinwini | reverse complement strand
ATAATAATAATAATAATAATAATAATAATAATAATAATAATAATAATTCTATAATAATACTAACATTTCTATAAAAAAATAATAATAATAATATTTCTACAATAAAATTAATAATAATATTATTATTATTATTGTACAATATAATAGTAATAATAATAATAATAATAATAATAATAATAATAATAATAAAACAATAATAATAATATAATAATAATAAAAATAATAACAATAATAGTAATATTTCTATAATAATATAATAATAATACTACTACTACTAATAATAATAATAATTACTCTACAATAATAATAATAATAATAATAATAATAAAATAATAATAATTATATAATATAATAGTAGTAATAATAAAAATAATAATAATAATAATACAATAATAATAATATTATAATAATATTTTTATAATATAATCATAATTTTAATATTCTATAATACAATAGTAATAGTAATAATAATAATAATAATATTTCTATAATATAATAATAATAATAATAATAATTAATAATAATATAAATAATAATAATATTTCTATAATATAATAATAATAATAATAATAATATATAATATAAATAATAATATTTCTATAATATAAGAATAATATTTCTATAATAATATAATAATAATAAAAATAATTTTATAAAACAATAATGAAAATAATAATAATAATAATATGTATATAATAGTAATAAAATAATAAGTATATAATAATAATATTTCTATAATAATACTTCTATAATGATAATAATTCTAATATTAATAATATAAATAATTATTAATATTATTATTATGTAAATATTAAATTACATAAATTATAAATACATTTGTTATATAGTTAATGACTAACTATATTGCTCAGAGCAAAAAATAAATAAATGAAACATTTAGTAATATTTAAAAATATATATTTACCAAAATATTATAAAACATTAAATTGTTATATACAATTATAAACATGAACTAAAAGTAAAATGATAAGTAAATGTTAACATTGCTCAAAGTAAAACTATATGTATATATATCTTTCATAGAAGTTAAAATTATTTTAATTATATAAATATAGCAACAAAAATTCAAAATTTTAAATATATACATTATAACTATATTATAAACATAAAATTATTATACATTATGAACATACTTCTAAGTGATGAGTAAATGTGACAGACACGGTAATCCCTCATAGTGTGTTTGTAGTGTAAATGTGAACTCACAGGCGGATCAGGCTCTCGGTGCAGCAGCTGAATTCTGGGATAGTGATTTGCTGCAGTGAGGCTCAGACTGGCTGGTTTTAGTGCAGGGGTTTGTGGGATATGAGGCAGCGTGACAGGTCTCTGGGCATCAGGGTGAAATCTGAGCAGAGGAAGGCCGACAGGAGCTGATCTGGGTGCAGCAGGAGGTAAACGCAGAGTTTCATGAGCTGCTGCAGTCCTCTGAGGGAGAAGATGTGATGGAGGAGCTGCTGAATAATCCACTCTAAAAGCAGATCCACACTGACCCCAGGCCTGCTTCACTGGGAGAGGAGGCGGAGCATGTGGAGGAGGGACATGGGAAAGAGGCGGAGCATGAGAATGAGGAGGAGGAGGGGCATGAGCTTGGGGAGAGACATGGAAAGGGCGTGGGGCATAAGGGGTAGGTGGAGCATGAAGAGGAGGTGGAGCATGAGAAGAAGGGGCATGAACAGTGGGAGGATCATGAGGAGGAGAAGCATGAGAAGAGGGAGGCACCTGAGGAGGAGGTGGAGCATAAGAAGACGGAGGAGCATGAGGAAAAAGAGCATGATGTGGAGGAGGAGGAGCAGCAGGTCTGAGCAGGACAGTTTGAGAAGGATGAAGCTGCAGGAGTCTGAGTCCATGTGCTTGTGGAGCAGCTCTCGGCTGGTCTTCAGAGACTCTTTTGCTACAGGACGCCTGCACAGATGCCTGATGATCGGCAGTGGTCAGAAGCCCTTGAGATGTTGGGATGAAACTCCTGCTGTTGGTTTGGGCGTCCTCTGGCCAGTCTGAGCGAATGGTCAGCTGCTCGATTTCCTATGAAAGATTAAATTTAGATATTAAACCACACATGTGTCTGCATTTCTGAAAATAAGTTGCCAGTATCCACCATCAAATATTTCTGTGCTAACATATCTTTCTAATCGAAGTTTACGAACAGCATTTTCTATGAATAATGCACATTTGTTTGTTTTCGTACATATTTCTGGAATATCACGGCATTCTTTTTCTTGTAGCTCATGTAGTTATTTCCGACTCCTGGCATCAAGTTCAATAGAAGCCAAGTTAGCTTCAAAGTTAAGACATCAATATTTGGTGGAATAATCCTGATTTTCAAATCATAATAACATTACTCTTAAAGAAAAACGCTCTAAATGACAATATTTTTATTTAAAATTGAGAAGAAATGCAATCCGATCATGACAAAATTGAATTCAACCTTAATATTTTATTCAAACAAATACCTAATAAATCCAGCAAAACAAGAGAATATGAGAAATCCTAAGTGGAAACAATTTGCATACATTGTTAATTAAATAACATAAAATGATCATTCATTCGTTTTCTTTTTCAGCTCAGCTCCAAGTTTATCAGGAATCACCACAGCGGAATGAACCGCCAAATATTCCAGGCAAGCGGCAACCTCCCGCTCTCCCTCGGGAAGCCAATACGGAAGTAACTAAAACTGCAACTCATCGACTCGCCTTGGGGGCAGGCTCCAGGAAGTCTTTCTTTCTGCACTGGTAAATTGGCCATTTTTACAGCTGATATAAACATGTTTACAGCCTGGTACAAACGATGGCATTGCTGCATATAGCTATGAGTACCCTTCATGACAACTGTGAGGGGGGTGAATTCTTTTATAACTCATCCGTTTCGTTTTTATTAAGTTATATTAAGTCTGCATAATTAAGGGCGTGGCCACTTGAGTGACAGCTAGGACTAGCTGCTCGCTGTCTCGTCACCTCAGCTGATTCTGGCTAATTAGCCGCTGAGCTCGGCATGTACATCGTATTTTTGTTTTGGTTAATGTTTCTTTACACAGTCATTTGCCTTTTGGAATTTTTTCCTGCAATTATCAGATGATATGGCATGCTGTGTGTGCTTAATTGGGCTTACAAACCGTTCAAGTTGCCTCCATTTCCCAGGTGAGTGAAATGATATACTTATATACCCTCTCTATGAATGTATTTGTTTTATTTAAGATTATTTATCATTTATAATGATCTTTAGAGCTGTAATGCACTCCAGAATCTGACAGATTGATTAGCTGTAGGCTATCTATCTGTAGTCATCTGAAGCGTTCTCATACAGTGTTAGTGCTGGATTTTATAAATAGCCTTGCATTTACTAACACAGACTATATCTGAAGTGTTTGATAGTAATTCGCGTTTTTCTCCTGTAGAAAAACGTCATAAGAGCAATGTTTAGTGGCTCAATGTGTTACAGCAGTGTTTTTAAGTCTAAACACTTTATTGATATAGTCTACAACCAAGCACTTGTGGTCAGAACACAAACGAGTCACAGGTAATGAAGTATTAAGCGTTCTCCCAAAGTAAAAAGTCTGTCTAAGCCAGGTCTAAGCAAAATGCTGAGAATTCAGCAAGCGTATGTAGCTCCGCCCACTCTCCGCCTCTTTGCCCTTGTTTGGCATCCCGCGTTTGGTGCGATGACCCGCTAACAAAATGGCGACGGTTGGCCGTGCCTACTTGTAGCTTCTTTTGCAGTGTTCAGAAACCTATGGGTGACGTCATGGATACTACGTCCATATCTTTTACAGTCTATGATTCCAGCATATGTTTTACACAGTGGATGCCCTTCTAGCCGCAACCCATCACAGGGAAACACTCATTCACACTCATACACTACAGTCAATTTAGTTTATACAGCTGACCTATAGTGCATGTGTCTGGACCATGAGGGAAACCGGAGCACCGAGAGGAAACCCACGTCAATTTATTTAAAAACTTTTTATAATAATAGTAGTTTTTATTTTTGTTACGGTCACTTTAAATCATATTAATTCATCCTTGTGAAATATAGCCTCAATTTAGAGTTTTTGCAAACCAGCCGTATGCCGTTAACTTGAACTGGTAGCATAAAGCTGTGCAGGGCAGGTGCAGTGTCGGCCCATCCCACAGGCAACATAGGCGTTCGCCTAGGGCCCCGCGTTTCTTGGAGGGGCCCACAAAGGCTGCTCATAATATATTTACTGTAAACGTACGCACAAGGACGAACGCGAATGTTTAAACCTCAAGCATTGCGCAATACACAAACCCTATTAAACGCAATACAATTCACGACGGTAAAAACTTCCACATGTCATTAAAAGATAAGCTCTGTATAATTCATACATGACAAATAGCTTAAAACGATGATAAATACACAACAACAGCATGAATAAAAGCAGAAAATGTTAGAAACATACCTAGCAGCACCACACTCTACTATTTTGCATAACCCAGCCCGAGATCGGCTATTGGGTCAACTAGAATGACGTAACGTATTCCTACACAGATTACACATATCTCTTTAAATTGCTCATGTTGGATATAAAGTCTTCAAGTCTTGAGTAATATAATATCACAAGTGTCATTGCTATTTTTAATCTATCTTAATCGAATTTTAATTTGAAAAGAAACGGCATCAAATCCAAACGGCATCTTTCCGGAGCCGAAAAAAAAAAGAAAAGCAGAGGAAGAGGTATGTTTTGCAATGCATAATACATTATTTAGTAGTGTGGTATTAGGACTTGTTTTAATAAATGCAACAATGTCCATGATCACAGAAACACTTGTGTGATATGTGAGACAAAAAGAGGCCACATTCAGCACGTTTCATTAAATAATCAATTAATTATCTCTCCCACTAATTCACCCTGCTGAAAAAAAACTGGTTTTCCCCTCATTTTGTCAAAATCTAATTTTACCCACTGTCCAACATCTAATGCAAAGTTTTGTTTATGTAAATCTCTGTGTATAAAATGTCTCCTGCATTTCTAGTTATTTAAGCATACATTTGAATGTTATTTATTTACAAAAAAAGGTTGTTGTATTTGTATATGTCAAACTTAATATTTTTAAATGAGTGTTTTCTGGCTTGCAAACTTATTTGTTTAAATCTGAGTAAATATTTGTACATATATAATATAGATTAAATATGTTACAGTTAATACAAATTAATACACTTAAATATATCCCAAAAAAGTATTGTGCTTTCTTCTCACTGTTTTTACACCAGTGGGCCCAATTTTTTTAATCTCACCTAGGACCCCTCAACCTATGGGCCAACACTGGGCAGGTGTGTCGCGTCAAATCACATAATGATTGACAGGTCACTGAACCAGTGAGTGCGCACAAAGAGTGATAAAGCAACAACGTGTCCAATAGATGAATAAACGTCACCATATGTCGAAAGAATCATGCAGCCATTGGCTAAATTCTTCATCAGTCAAACTAGAAAGCTGGCTAAAAGTGACTGAGACAGCATATGCAGAACGTCATACACTTGACTGCTTTGTTTAGATTTTAGTAACTTTAACTTTGACTTTTTATTCAGTTTGTGGTCTTATTTTATTTGTAACACCATAAGCAATGACATCAACCTGCTTTTTACTACAAAGATGCCGTTTTCGACCGTAAGTAACATAGTAAACAATGTAAACAACAGGTCTCAGGCAGAAATGGTGACATAAACAAACGAATAACTATTCATAATGCAACACTATTGTGTTGGTAGACTAAATCAGGGCTTAATTTGTGCCGGAACACGCCAGATCCGCCACCTCTGAAATCTAATCCGGTACCTCATTTTACCGATCCCCGTCCTCAACCGCCCTCCTTGCTGTTCACTTTCACTTTTTTTCCGCGACTCCCCAACCCTCTTCACTTTCGACACCCCCGCTGCGCTGACACCCCTCCACCATCCCCCCCATCCCTTCCCCCTCTGAACTTTCGTGTGCGACACCTCTCCATCCTCGGGTAACATGCCGGATCCGTTACCCCGATCTGTTCCGGGGCCTTGCAATTCACAAATTAAGCACTGAACCAAATGTATTCTATGGTATGTTGTTCTTTAGATTCTTACCTTTCAAAATAAACCGTGATGTACAGCAATGAATGTCTGTAAGTATGTACTCCATATCTAAGTTTGTTCTATAAAACTTGCACAAATTTAGCAAATACATTCTTTATAAGCTTCCCATTGCAAAAGCAACTAGCTACAGTGGCTGCTTGAGGGTTGTAGCTTTAGACTGATGTATAGTTTGTCAAGATTACTCATGTTCTTTTTGATGTAATCTATACGTAAACACTGAAATGTTAAAAAACAGAGCCCCAGTCATCCACGTCCTGATGCTGGCTATTAAAATGTAACTGACATCACGTTTTTGACACAAAATGAGGATACAATGACATGAAGTTAACATTACCTGAGTTTTGCGGGGTGGGTTTCTCTGCTCCATCTTAGCCTGCTGGTCATCATCCTGGCTATTACCGACCCTGTCAGGGCTGCAGGCTTGTGTTGGCTGATTAGTGTTGTCCCATATGCTGTGCTGGGTATTCTGGGTAACCAAGCTGGGTTGTGCAGGTATGGCAGTGCTCTGGAGTGGAATCCCACCGGGGTGATGCAGGTTTGCTTGAGGCAGCGGCAGGTTTGCAAAAGACGCTCCGACAACTTGCATGAGGCTCATGAAGTTGATTTGCTGGAGCTGAAACAGGAGTAAATGCAGGGTTTCTAGAACAGGGTATATACAGGAATCATAGAGTTAAAGGGCACCTATTATGCCCTTTTTTACAAGATGTAAAACAAGTCTCTGATGTAGAGTGTGTGTGAAGTTTCAGCTCAAAAAACCCCCCACAAATAATGCTTTCTAACTCTCTGAAGCTGACCCTTTTAGGTTTTGATCCTAATTGTGGGTTATTGGTGACTGTCGCTTTAAATTCAAATGAGATTATGCTCCACACCCTCTTTTGAAAAGAGGGTGGAGCTACAAATGCCTATGTGGCAGCATAGTGGCAGATTCAAAAACAAGACGTCCTATGCAAATAAGGCAAAGATTGAACACTAGTGGGCGGTGTCACGATTACCAGCGATCCAGCCCTTGCAGATCGCTGGAGAACACTCACTGTCACCTGCACTACACATCTGTCACCGAACTGGACTACATATCCCACCATACTCATCACGCACACATCAGTTCCAGATCACCACTAATTGCAAACACACAGCTGCAGCTCTATAAATACACCTCCCCTTCAAACACAATTGTTGGGTGCTGAATGAGAAGCTGACCTGCACCAGTCTGAAGAGCTCATCCTGCAAAAGCTGCCGGACGCCGTCGCTCTGTGCTTCACTGTGAGATTCAGGAGGAGCACTGCTATGAGTCTGCACCGCTTTCATCAACCGTTGCGGTTCAGATTCAGAAACCTCACACCTGGAAGAAAAAACCCAGACACTTTTAGAGGAACCTGCTAAAACAGAGATCAAATGCTGCTTCATGGAAGATCATGTTCACCTGTGTGCTCCAGAAGACACCTGATCATCAGCTTCAGATCTGCAAGACAAGTTTATTTCTATAGCACATTTCACACACAACTCAATAAGCAATAGATATTTAAATAATAGTAATATTTAAATAATAATAATAGTATAATAGTATAATAAATAATAGTAAATATTTAAATAGTAAATAGTAATTCAAAGTGCTTTACATAAACAAGAATAAAAGAAACAAGAAAATAAAAAATCAACAAAGGCTAAAAATGATTAAAAACAAGAGGAACATGAGCTGATATCAGACAGGTAACCTGAGCCACTGCTGTTTGTTTGCTGTCACCATGAGAACTAAACCACCAGAGAAATCCCTCTCACGGTTACAGCAGTGGATCAATGACTTTATAACAGCATTGAAAATAGAAAATATTAATAAAGCTGTAGTTTAAGAGACCCTATTATATAAACATATATGCAAATATACAGTTGAAGTCATAATTATTAGCCCTCCTGTATATTATTTTCCACAATTTCTGTTTAACGGAGAGTAGATTTTTTTCAACACATTTCTAAATATAATAGTTTTAATAACTCATCTCCAATAACTGATTTCTTTTATCTTTGTCATGATGCCAGCACATAATATTAGAATAGATATTTTTCAAGACACTAGTATTCAGCTTAAAGCAGGGGTGTCCAAATGTTTAGTACGAGGGGCCAAAAACCAAATATCATCGAGAGCCATGGGCCAAAGATAAAATACCAAGGCAAGGCAAGTTTATTTTATTTATATAGCACATTTCATACACAGTGGCAATTCAAGGTGCTTTACATAATAATACATTTACATTTTATTTAAAGCGCCTTTCAAGAAACCCAAGGTCACTGTACAACATTATATACACAATTCAATAATTAAAAAATAAACCAATAGTATAAACATAGAGAAGATGATAAAAACAAAGACATGATACAGAGTGTGGTATGCAGTTATAAAGAGTAAGTTATTTTGAACAGATGAGTTTTAAGTCTGGATTTAAACAGAGGGAGAGAGTCAATGTTGCGGATGTCAGGAGGAAGAGAATTCCAGAGTTTGGGAGCAGAGCGACTGAAAGCTCTGCTCCCCATTGTGCTGAGACGGGCAGAGGGAACAGAGAGGTGAATGGAGGAGGAGGATCTAAGAAAGCGGGAATGAGTGGTGATATGGAGAAGATCAGACAAATAAGAAGGTGAGAGGTTATAGATGGCCTTGAATGTATGCAGGAGGATTTTATATTCTACTCTGGGTTTGATTGGAAGCCAGTGCAGATCTTATATGGTGAAAAGAAGGAGTTTTGGTGATGATGCGGGCAGCTGAGTTCTGGACCAGTTGAAGCTTATGGAGGGATTTCTGTGGAAGACCGTAAAGGAGAGAATTGCAGTAATCAATGCGTGAAGTGACAAGGCTGTGTACGAGAATAGAGGTGGAGTGAGCGGTGAGAGAGGAGCGGAGACGGTTTATATTACGAAGATGAAAATATGCAGACTTGGTAATATTATTAATATGAGACTGGAAAGAGAGTGAGCTGTCAAGGATGACACCCAAACTCTTAACCTGAGGAGAGGGGGAGACTGAAGTGCCATCTATAGTAAGTGAGATGGAGTCAGATTTAGAAAGTGTAGATTTGGTGCCAACAAGAAGAATTTCAGTTTTATCACTGTTAAGTTTTAGGAAATTTGAAGTGAACCAGCATTTTATTTCAGAAAGGCAGTTATTGAGAGTGGAAAGGAGGAGAGGGGAGTTGGGCTTGCTAGAGAGGTAGAGCTGGGTGTCATCCGCATAGCAGTGGAAGTGTATATTGAATTTACGAAAAATGTTGCCAAGTGGAAGGAGATAGATCAAGAAGAGAAGGGGCCCCAGGACAGAGCCAAGAGACATAAACAAGAATAAAAAGACAAGTGGGGGGGTTTGTGAGTCTCTCTACCGTTGCAAAGAGTGTACGCGCATTATTAAGGTCGCTGTTTACAAGGGTTGAAAAGTACTTCTGCCTAGCAGTGTTTAGTTCCACATTAAAAGCATGAAGGCTACTAGTTTTGTCTTTCTCCACATACGCTTCAGTCTTTTCATCATTTTACAGATGTTGACCTTGACCAAGGTCCTTTCTGTCTGTCAGTTCTCTTCCTGACTTTAACAGGAGCAATGTCATCTATGACATTATGAACTTGAGTTAAACAAATCAAGAAGAGAATCAACAGAGTCTGCAGATATACTTGGTGCTAGCGATATGGCCTTTATAAACTGCTCACTAGTGTCCTCATTTATGCATCTCTTTCTGACAGAGGCAGATTTGTCTTCTATGGCTGGAGTGATCAATATGTCAAAGAAAATACAGAAATGATCATGTAAGCTATGATACCTGTAAGCTTCTGTTCGCCCCTGTTTTGACCATTGCCTGCCTGAGTAATCTGTTTGATAAACTGTGGATCCTCATCTCCATTGTCAGCATCCCTCGTTACACTGTCAGTGTTATTACACTGTAAAAACATCCTTTCTTTGCATAGTTTGTGTTTTGTTTCTAGTTCAAATATCTAACAGTTCTTAAATAAGATGCATTTTCTAGAAAATTAAATATTTTTGTCTTGTTTTGACAAAATGTGTCAAAATGAAATAAGTTTTTCCTTAAAACAAGCTAAATAATCTGCCAATGGGATAAGCAAAATATTCTTATTTCAAAGCGAAAACAAGATTATTTTGGTTGTCAGATTATTTAGCTTGTTTTAAAAAGTGAAAGTAAGAAAGTGAAAGTAACTTGAAAGTGTTTTTTGATCTTCCATGCATATCAGCCTGTAGTTGGGGACAATCAAAATTAAACTATGACCTTTATTAATGCATAATAGGGGTAATTTAAAGGGAATCTATAAACAGGATTAGTTTTAAACAAATATGGGCAACCAAATAGTTTCTCCTTCCCTTTGACTTCCATAGTATAGTATTTTTTTTCATATGGGGACCAGAATCTGTCTAATTTTCTTATTTTATGTTCAATACGTGATGCACTTTAACATCAAGCTTCTTCATGTGTAAATGGAGTAAATGAAATGCTAATATGCACAGACTCACAGTGAATGTATTGAATGCTCATCTGAGTCCTGACTCTCCAGATCCGCCATTGTTAATGCCTGTGGAAACAGCACAGTCGATCTATTCATTTGTTTATGCATATGATATTGCTGTAGTCAAAAAAAATAAATAAATATAGACATAGAGTGTATATATACACTATAGACAAATTAAAATAAGGAATACTACTATTAATGAATAATTAAATAGTAATAAATAATGAATCAGTTCTGTTTAAAAAACGATAATGAGCTATAGTGTTATTAACAGGTATAAATTATAAAACTAAATTATTTTGATTATGAAGTGATTACACTTTTGGGTATTAATCAGTAATAAATTAATAAAAACGTTACTTATAGATAAAAAACTAGTAAATATAAACAAATATAGACAAATAAGTTAAAAAAATTTACTAAATAAATACGTAAGTGAATAAACAATATAAATTATAAGCATTTTATTTAAATAAATCTTAATGAAAAGTTTATTATAACTAATTATGACTGAGCTATGTAGGAAATCACTTGACTGTAACAACAAACAGTTTTGGACCATAAGATTAAATTAAGCGTTTCACTTATGAGTAATAATGATATTAAATATTGTTTTCAAAACATTCAAAGTGATCATCAGACCACAATCACCTGCTCTCTGTGCGCTCTGCTTTGATTGGCCCATGATACCTCAGTGACATCATCAACACTGCTCTCCCCTGTAAACCCAGCAACAACAGTGGAGGAAATGGATTAAATTATTCAGTAACAGAAGTATAAACAATTAACATTTATTAACAGTTTGTGTAATATCAACGATTAATTATTTATTCTAGAATTAAACGAGTTCCTATTTAAAAGCAGCAAAAGTAAACTGAAGTCCTGCAGTTGTGATCTGACCGTGTTCAGCCGCAGTTGTGTGTCTGACGTCTCCTCGGATCTTGGTGATGTTACTCTGCTGATCAGAGATCATTGTGTCCTCGTGTTCAGACAGATGACCTTCTGTTTCTTCCACATTCTCAGCTTCATCCACACTGTGATCATACATCACGCAACATCACTACAACTGCATCTGTACTGGCTCATTCTCTCCATTTGACAAATGTACTGTCTTGTGTTGTATTACTTTTGACTTGCTTCATATTTAAAAGCTCTGACTTGATGGTCTGGACTAGATTTGACTGGATTTTGTGTCATTTCATTCATGGTTTAGCCACTACATCATTTCCAGACTTTTTATACATGATTTCACAAAAAAAAATAATAATAATTAATAATATACGCATAATAAATAAGTTAACATGTATAGAAAAAAATATTCAAATTGTTAAATTAATTAAAAAAATGATGACTATATTATTCATAAATGCAACTAACAAATATAATTGATCATAAGATACAAACAGATAATATGAAAGTCAAGTGTAATGACTATATTATTACATTATTATACCACATGTCTTTGGACTTCGGGAAACCAGAGCACCCGGAGGAAACCCACACGAACACGGAAAGAACATGCAAACTCCACACAGGAATGTCAACTGACCCAGCCGAGGCTCGAACCAGCGACCTTCTTGCTGTGAGGCAAACATGCTACCCACTGCGCCACTGTGATGCCCAATATTATTGATATGACACTATAATTTATTATAATTTTATCAAATTAACAATGATATAATATATGAACACATAATTTGATATGTTGAATTATGATAATATGAACACAGCAAGATGGTCGCTGGTTCGAGCCCCGGCTGGGTCAGTTGGCATTTCTGTGTGGAGTTTGCATGTTCTCCCCGTGTTGGCGTGGGTTTCCTCTGGGTGCTCTGGTTTCCCCAACAAGTCCAAACACATGTGGTACAGGTGAATTGGGTAAGCTAAATTGTCCGTAGTGTATGAGTGTGAATAAGTGTGTATGGATGTTTCCCAGTGATGGGTTGCAGCTGGAAGGGCATCCGCTGCATAAAACATATGCCGGATATTGATAAGTTGGCGGTTCATTCCGCTGTGGCGACCCCTGATTAATAAAGGGACTAAGCCAAAAAGAAAATGAATGAATTTTAAAAAATATCTTACAGCTAAATTAACATAAACATAAATAGTTTTATTGTTAGAAGAAATAATAAACAAATCAAATGAACTATTTTATAATATATGAACACATAATTATAATATTAAATAAATTAATACAAATTATTTAAATATTTGAGTATGTTCACTTGATTGGAGGATGTATGTTGTGCTGGAGTGTGATGGGCAGACGTGTGTGATTGACTCACTCGTGGCTCTGGCTGTGCTGGAGTGCTATTGGCATCTCTGCTGACCTCTGGCCACCAATTTCCAGGCTGCTCTCTTGGCTCCGCCTCCAGCCAGTGATTGACCGCAGCACTGGAGCATCAGACTCCTCCCTCTGACGGAGTTCAGAGCGATGCTGCGGTGAACAATGAGTTTAGAATCAAGTCCCTGTGGTCTCATGAGGGCTGTTATTTCAATTATTTTTAATCATTTATATAAATTGCAATACCATTACAAATATGAAAAACACTGCCAGATTAGATATACTTGAATAAATAATATATTCTAGAATTATATATTTGTATAAATAATTATTAATAGAGTATTACTGTATGTCAAGTGTATCTATTCTGGCAGTGTTCTGCTGTTTGCTTTGAAAGTATGTTGTGAGTCTATTATACGGGAGTTATTATTATGGATTATAGATTTAATTGAGCGCCAAATTTAGCGTTTTTTGTTGTTGTTTTTTAAAGGGGTGGTCCACAGTGTATTTTTAAGACTTGGCTCTGTTTATAAGATGCAAAGCAATGTGTGCTCATGCTTCACTGAACTGAGAGAGATTCTGGAAGCTGTCCTTTGTCAAATGCTAGAGCTATATATATATATATATATATATATATTATAATTCTCTGTAATTAAATTAAACTGTAAGCACTTCTCTCTTTGTGTCGTGTCCTTCAGAGGCCCAAATACAGAAACAGAAGAAGTTCTGTGGAAATAGCAGCGTTTGAACGCCATTTTAGCTTTCTCTGCTATAACATTACAGCGCCTGTGGCCACGCCCTCTCGCTGCACTTGGTGTGTGCACATAACCAGAAGCCCTTGTGATCTCACTAGCCCGGATGTATTTTTTGTAGTCCCCAAAATTCGTTCGCTGTAGGCTTTGCTAAGCTAACTCTGAGAGCCAATGTCTCCCTCTGCATTAAACTTTGAGCGTCTTACATTCAGAGATGTTGTTTATGTTCACACAGCTACATTACACACCAACTAAAGTTTAACATATGATATCGTAGTGGACCACCCCTTTAAAGCATGCCGGTAAAACACAAACACAGTCATGAATGTATTAAAACATATGCCTGTTTGTTGTAAAAATTCATAATAATGACAAAAAATACTTCAATTTGTGCATGTCCTGACTCGCATGTGCAGGGTTGTTGCTAGATCGGATACGTTTGCAGCCGGAAGTTAACGAGAATTATTTATAAAATTTCTGATTTAATGTGTTTTATTATTGTATACCCCCACCCCAACCATAAACCCAACCTTCACGGAAGTGCAACAACAGTAGTTGTACTGAGTATTATTTATGCTATCTATTAAATTACCCAATTAATTGTATTTTTAACCCCTACCCCAACCCTAAACCCAACCATCACAGCACTGTAAAATATTAATTATTGTTATACAGTGTCATAAAAAATGACGCTATATTAATATGCATATCGCACTTCCGGTCGGCAGCATATCCGATCTAGACTTTACCTGTGTGCAGCCATGCTACCTTTGTAGCTAGTGTCGTCTATGAAATTTTCATATCTAGGGATGCTCAGAATAACTGATTAACCGTTAACCGAAAGGGTGCGTTTGTAACGGATTAATGGTATCATATTTTTAAAGTTTGGCTGCAGAAGGGGCCGATCACTGAACGCACTTTTTGCATTGAGAAGGGAATTTTTAATGGTTTATTAACTGTTTTGCGCGCTGCTTGTGCGCCCTGCGCGCCTCACGTTATGCTGTTGCGCTCTGTGTGCTCGCGGTTGAAATAAAACTCAACTCTGAGCAGAATAGTGCGTTACGTCAGTCGAGTCTTTTTTATTCTTCAATCAAATGAAAGCAGAGCAGGGTTTCTGTTGAGGTGTCTGCAGTATTTGTGTTGTCAGGATGACGGATGTTTTTTTAATGATGGAGGAGAAACTTGTGGTCGCAGTTTCAAGTTAGCCAGAGCTGTAGGCATATTACTTTACAAATCATGGACATCACAATAATATTCTGTATATTACAATTATAACAACATAGACAGCAACACTCGCGCACAATAGACCAGCTCATTCAGTCGCTTCCTATAGTGACGTAAATAAAAGAGCACCGCGCTTCTTTTTTCTTGTCAACATAAAGGCAGTGTGCTGCGGTGCACCTCGCATTTTTGGAACGGAAAAGCGTGTTCGCTATGATCAGCCCCTGATGTGCAACTAATATTTGTTAACTTGCGGGATGGTAACACGTGCAAGCACACGTGCCGACAGACGTATTTTGTCAAAGAAGCAAAATGAAAGAAGAATATTTCTAGTCACAGTTTGACAGATGAGTTGACACAAACCAGAGCTGATGCTGATTACGAGTGAGACAGAGGAAATAAGTCATGATGACATCATCTTGAAACTAATGACTTCTATTATAATGTTAAAAGGGGTTTTGTGACATAATAACAACGAAGCATTAATCAAATGCATATTTTCAGTGGAGCGATCGATTTAATAGCCTGATATTTTTATATGACGGACGAAAAAAACATGATTGGAAAAATCAGCAAATGCCGGCTCTTAAAAAGGATTCAGTCAGTGTTTTCGTTTTGTAATCTAAATTGGTCGTTTAGGTGAACAATATCTAGAGCAGGCCTGTTTATTTTATTATTATTATTTAGTTTATTCTGTTTTCTATGCTGTAACACTGCAGGTGCCTGAAAATGTTCTGTATGCTGCTGTTCACATGTTAAAATAAATCAGTATTTTTAAATATTTAATGTGTCACAAAATAGAAACCTCAATTATAATTTTTATTAAATAATATTTTTATATTTATCTGTTAACGGTTAATATTCGGTTAACGAGCTGCGGTTGTCGGTTGGTAAAATAAACCGAAATGTGCATCCCTATTCATATCCTTTAGTTTCTAGTGTGGTCCTGGAAAATCTCTGTTTCAAGGTCTATCTAGCACCTCCCTTAGCCCTACGCCTTCAAGCACGCAAAACAAGGAGTAGGGGTAAGGGGTAGAATTGGCACTGGGCCTTACTGTAGAGTGTGTGTGCTGAGTGTTTTCTCCCAGCAGGGCGGCGCTGTATCTGCGCTCCAGCAGCTCCAGTGCAGTCAGCACGGCAGGACTCGAGCCTCTGACCCTCATGACCACTAAACCATGTCCTTCTGTGTTCTTCCTGAGCAGGATCCGCCGCTCGGCCCAGCGCATCATCCACTCCAGCAGACGAGCCAGATCAGGAAATCTGCTTTCCAGAGAAGAGTCCAGCTCTATCTGAACATCCACTTCAGCCGGAGAAACAGTCTTGATGTCTGAGAAATTCACTTTGGGTGTTAATGCAGCCTGCTGACGAAGACTAAACAGACCCTGATGTTTCTCAGGAGGACCAGTGGTGTTTGTGGCTGTGTGAGCGTCAGATTGCGGAGGTTCAAAAGTGATTGGGACAGTCTGAAAGCAGTGTCCTGCCCGAAACAGAGGTAAATGTGTGTTTGTCCTGCGTCCGTCTCTTTGTCTGCGTCTGAGAGCGGTCAGCATGTCGAAATTCACAGAGTGCAGCTCTCGAGAGCGCAGCGGCTGGCAGAAACTGCTCACTAAAGGAAACTCCATCGCCTCCAGTCTGTCCTTCTCCAGAACGTAACTTAGAAATAAATCTAAGAAGAGCAGGAACTCCTCATCCTCCAGCTCGAAGTCCCAGCTCCCCGCTGTTGGTGCTCTAGATTTTGGTTCATTGGGTTCAGTCGAGCATGATCTCTTTCCTTTTCTGTGCTGTGCCGATTTCTTAGGTGCATCGTGAAGCTTTGATGTGCTGCAAGTACAGAAAAGAGCTCAGTTTAATCACATTCAGGTTGTTAAATAGTTTCCATACCACTGTATACTGTGCACAAGACATACATTATCTGTTGACTGAGATGTGCAATACACAAAACAGCACTTTGCATGATACTGTTTGTCTATTGTCTGTTAAACTACCTACTATTACATGCTATTTTTATTTCTATTAGAAATAGTAGGAAAAAACTGTTGTGTTTTTATTTTTAGCAACATATAGGGCTCTATTTCAATGATCTAGACGCAGAGTCTAAAGCACATGGCGCAAAATCATTAATGGCGTGTCCTAATCCTCTTTTGCTATTTTATGGATGGAAAAATACGCTCTGCTCCGCGGCGCATGGTCTAACAGGGCTGTGCTTATTCTCTTAATGAGTTCTGGGTGTGTTTTGAGCATAACCTGCATTAAACCAATCGTCTGTCATTCCCTTGAAGAGTCAGTTGTGTGTCGCTCCATGGTGTATTTGCTATTTACATGGTGGACTTTGTAAGTATAAAAACTGAACGCTTCACTAGCGAGAGAACAGTTAAACAGAGCATCTGCAGCGCAAGGATAAAGAACGAGCCTCCTCCATTCAGCCTCTTTACTCCTTTACTTTGGTGGAGTAAGGAAACGGTGGAAACTCACTCCACTGGACACATCCATTAGCCCACATATTTAATTTATTTTGTTTAGCGCAAAGATTTGTCTAAACTATTTCTAAATTCAGTTTTAATCTCCAGCAAAGGAATAAATGAACAATAATAATGAAGTGTGGTCAAACAACTGAGTTATACCCAAACACATGTCCTGTTCTTATGCTCCATATGGTGATGCAGACGTCTCCAAAACCCCACAGGTGCACAAATCTAAACTCGCGTTTATTAAATTAAATATGCAGATAATAAATAATACTGCTAATAATAATAACATTATACAGATGCAGATTGTCATAAATAAACTGAAAAAGCCCCCCAAGGTAAAGAAGGCATGCAGGCAGTGGTGTTTATATACTTTTGTAGAAAATAATCATAATTTTAATCCTTTAAAACATATACTGGATAAGTTGGCGGTTCATTCCGCTGTGGCGACCCCCGATGAATAAAGGGACTACACCAAAGAAAAATGAATGAATGAATGTATCTTTTTCAAATATTTTCAGAGTGATGTTTAACAGAAAAAGAACATTTTTACAGTATTTTCTATACTATTTTCTACTGGAAAAGTCTTATTTTTTAATTATAAAATATTAAATGAATATAATTACATTATGAATATAATTAAAAATGTAAGTATTAAATTATAAAAATGACAAATGTCACCTCTTCCCAACAGGGAAAAACACCAAGAGTCAAGAAACATGATCATGTGCTGTCATGGCTTTGCAATCAAAAAATGTGATTATAATGGAAGTCAATGGGGCAAAAACAGCCCCCAACATAACGAAAGGGGAGTCGATTTGCTCAGAGTGTATTGTTGATGTTGATGGGTTTTTTTTTTTTTACAAATTTCAAAGCATTTTCCCAAAATATGTGTCAAAATAATATTTGTCTCCAAAGATCATTCCATTTGCTGAAACACAGAGAAAGTTATGGCCAAATTAAGCCTCAAAGTCACCGCAAAGTGGATGAAAACATCTACAACAGCACACACAAGGGTTGAATTGAAACCACCTTAATACTAAGTACAACTAGATCATACCCATGTCATTATACATCATACAGTCCTCAAAAACAAGTACACACAAACACATATATTCCAATTATAAACACTTATTACACAACGTTTCTTATATGTGACTAAGTTGTCTGACCTGTGGGCAGTTTTGCTGTGCTGCTGTGGGGTCAGAGGCTCGGACAGCGTCTCGGCTGTGTCTCCTTCACTGTATACTAGAGGCCGTCCGCAGTCGGTCAGTGTGCTGTCACTCAGACTGGTCCCTAAAGAGAGTCTGTGCAGTATTGAGATGCCAGAAGCTCCTCTGTCCTCCTCCTCTTCTCTCTCCCAGAGGTACGGCTCCGCAGCGCACACACTTTTCTCCCGCCGCTGGAGCTCCCGCCGTCGCCGCCGCAGCTCATCCTGGACCACAATCATCACGCTTTCACCGTCTTCATCTGTTAATAACATCAAACCTAATTAGTAGGGCTGCACAATATATCGTTTCAGCATCGCGATGTGATTGTTCACAAGATATGGATTGTTGAGTCTGGATTAATAGTTAAAGTACACGTGAGATCAAAAGTAACCATATTTATGTTGTTAGCTCACATTGCTAGTTTTGTGGTGAACAATTCATCTGTGCATGCCATTAAGACAAAAAATAATAATAATCTTGAAAATCTGAAATCTGTAAATGCACTTCCTGTTTGTTTTAGGTTAAATTCTCAGATTAGGTATGTCTGAGGTAAAGGGCGTGGCTAACTTACTTAACCACGCCCCTCCAGCTGTCAGTTTTGACGACAAAGAGAAATGGTGAGCAGGAGGAGTCTGTTAGGTTGTAATAGCTCTCATCAAACCATTCCCCCCCATCTTTCTGAATGAAACGCCTACTTTATGTCATCCAATCAGCTTGCAGTAGATAAAAATCAAGCCACGCCCACTGTTAGCATTTCAATATTTCATTTCTCTAGAAACTGCGTCACATTAGAAAAACAGTTGCAGCTTCCGGTTCATGCAGACTTTAAGGGTTTGAGGCCTGTGACTATATGAGGATTTCAAAAGCATTCAGGCCTAACAAATTGCACCGTTTGTAAATTAAATAATGATTCATTTAATGTTCTGTCTTTTGCTCTAAGCAGCAAATAATGACGCCTGGAAATTTGGATTTAAACTAAACTGTTTACTGTAAAGTGTGTATACTGAAAATAAAAGCAAACTCCTCATAAGTAAGCATCATAGGATATTTAAAATGTCAAATTATTTTACATTATGACTATAAAAACAATAAATTAAACATTAACTAATCATTCCTATTGTCATACTTCAAGTTAAAGGAGACCTATTATGCAAAAATCACTTTTATAAGGGGTTTAAACACAGTTGTGTGGCGGCAGTCTGTGAATATATCCAGCCTCTAATGGTAAAAATGTATTCATTTTATTTTCTATAATCAGACTTGATAAAAACAGAAACGTTTATTGCCATTCTCACTTTGTATGTGTCATTGTACACCCTCTAGTGATCATCTCTCCCTAATTAGCATAGGACGTTAGTCTTGTTTTTGAATCTGCCACTATGCTGACATCCAGGCGTCTGTAGCTCCGCCCTCTTTTGAAAAGAGCACAATCTCATTTGAATTTAAAGCGACAGTCACCAAAACGCCACAATTAGGATCAAAGCCTGAAAGCGTCAGCTTGAGAGGGTTATAAACATTATTTGCGTGCTATTTTAAGCTGAAACTTCACATACACACACTAGGGACTTATTTTACATCTAATAGCAAAACAGGTCCCTTTTAAGTCACATTTTATTGAATTATTCAAGACTATGCAGTACTATCTTGCATTTGATTATTCAATTACTGCATACCCGAAAACTGTTAAGAAAAAAAACACTGTTTAATTCACGTGTATCTTTTTCTTTACTGTATTTATCTATGCTCATAGATTGTTTATTATATTTTATGCAGATGCACTCCCCTACAGAATCAACACAATTGGTTGGGACAGAAAATGGACAGAAAGAAAAGTAAAAAGTGCCCTGACTTTCAGTGTCTGGAATAGATCCTTTAAAATTCAGTGATATTCCATGATAGATTGCGTGTGAGCATCTCTTGCCTGCTGTGCTGTTTTCTGGCACCGTCGCAGGCCTCAGTCTCTGCAGCAGTGAAGTGTATTTCTCCCGCAGCGGCACACGTACAGACTCCAGCTCATCAGGAAACACTCTCGCCAGAGTTTCTGCTGTCTTAACATAATAATAACACACTTTCATTTTCAAAGGAATTCATATACATATAAAAAGTACAAAAGGATAGACTAAACAAATAAACAACAATTATAATAAAAAACAAAAAGCTACCCTAATCACATGACAGCTACCCTAAAAATAGTTTTTTTGGTAAATATCAGAGGGAAGAGAATTACATTGTTTTACGTTTCCATTCAAAGATGTGAATTAAATGAATTAAATTAGGATAGTGCTGTGTATTACCAGGTGGCTGGGTGTGAGTTCAGACAGCAGGCTGAGCACTAAATCCTGCAGGGTTTCCTCTGCATTGAGGAAGCGGCAGAAGGGCAGGAGACGACGAGCCCAGCAGAGAGCCTCCACACACAGATCTGACACACTTACCTGAAGGACACAAACACACACTTAACTCTAGGCATGTGCTGCTATGAGATTCCGACAGTATAATAACCTTGGATGAAAAATCATGATTTCAATGTATCGCGATTACTGGTCTAAAATAGTGCTGCACAATATTGGAAAAATCTAACATTACAATATTTTGTTATTATATACACTCACTGGCCACTTTATTAGGTACACCTGTCCAACTGCTCGTTAACGCAAATTTCTAATCAGCCAATCACATGGTAGCAACTCGATGCATTTAGGCATGTAGACATGGTCAAGACGATCTGCTGCAGTTCAAACTGAGCATCAGAATGGGGAAGAAAGGGGATTTAAGGGACTTTGAACGTGGCATGGTTGTTGGTGCCAGATGGGCTGGTGTGAGTATTTCAGAAACAGCTGATCTACTGGGATTTTCACGCACAACCATCTCTAGGGTTTACAGAGAATGGTCTGAAAAAGGGAAAATATCCAGTGAGCGGCAGTTCTGTGGGCGCAAATGCCTTGTTGATCCCAGAGGTCCGAGGAGAATGGCCAGACTTGAGGGGGTCAGAATTTGGCGTCAAGACCATGGATCCATCCTGCCTTGTATTAACAGTTCAGGCTGGTGGTGGTGGTGTGATGGTGTGGGGGATATTTTCTTGGCACACTTTGGGCCTATTAGTACCACTTGAGCATCGTGTCAACACCACAGCCTACCTGAGTATTGTTGCTGACCATGTCCATCCCTTTATGACCACAGTGTACCCATCTTGTTCTGATGGCTACTTCCAGCAGGATAACGCACCATGTCATAAAGCGTGAATCATCTCACACTGGTTTCTTGAACATGACAATGAGTTCACTGTACTGAAATGGCCTCCACAGTCACCAGCTCTCAATCCAATAGAGCACCTTTGGGATGTGGTGGAAAGGGAGATTCACATCATGGATGTGCAGCCGACAAATCTGCAGCAACTGCGTGATGCTATCATGTCAATATGGAGCAAAATCTCTGAGGAATATTTCCAGTGCCTTGTTGAATCTATGCCATGAAGGATTAAGGCAGTTCTGAAGACAAAAGAGAGTCCAACCTAGTACTAGTAAGGTGTACCTAATGAAGTGGCCGGTGGGTGTATATTGCGATATGACTACAATTTCACCATATATGTAATGATATAATATCTCTATTTGTAAAGATTTGATCATTTTATATTGATCGGGATGCTTCTGTAGAGAAGTGCTTCTGCATATAATCTTATAAACAGTCTACAAACACATATATACAATAAAGAAAGAAGATACAATTGAAATGATCATGTGATCTACCCGCTTTTCAAGTCTAACCATATTTAGGTACAGTACTGGTCCATCATGCATTGTTAACACAGCAGCAAAAACCTTGCTAACATCTCTCAAACACACACACGCATGCTCTCCTCACACACACCTGAGTGCTTTTCTCCTGTTTTCTCGCACTCTGGTATTTTCTACAGGAAACGCTGAGCTGGTCTCTGACGTGCAGCATCCAGCAGAGCGCACACAACTCACGAAAACACACTGAACAAACACACAAACCATAATGTTAATGCACAGGAAAGACACTAGCTCAATGTTCAGGCTGCTCAAGAATTCATCTTACTAATGATTTGCACAGTCACACTATCCAGGTCTTTGCCTGGTCCTGATTGGAAGAATCCATCATGGGTGGAAAACCTTTTCAGTCCGTCAGGAATCAGCTCAGCTTTAGGCATGGATGCTCTTTTCTGGATCTAGCAAAAGAAGAAGCAACCAAATAAACAAATGCAACAAAGTATACACTCACCGGCCACTTTATTAGGTACACCTGTCCAACTGCTCGTTAACGCAAATTTCTAATCAGCCAACCAAATGGCAGCAAGTTAATGCACACAGGCATGTAGATATGGTCAAGACTGATCTCCCGAGCATCAGAATGGGAAAGAAAGCTGTTTGAGGTGACTTTGAGCGTGGCATGGTTGTTGGTGCATGCATGAGAAGCAGCAGATGCGTGAGATCCACCTTGTTGAGTGTGTGTCTGCAGTGTTTCAAGCTGCTGATGTACCACTGCGCTGCGGGACGAGAGCTGTGGGACGCCCTGAAGAGCAGCAGGAGCTTCTGGAGGAGAACAGACACCTGAGAACGACACGCTCTTTCCTGAAGCAGAGCCGCGTCTACTATACAGTCCTGAGGAGAACACACACACGCAGCCGAGCATAAGGAACACATGACGGAGACATGGACTGGTGTTTGTGTGTATGTCTGTGTTTGTGTGACATATCAGGACACAAATCTGTATAATGACACAAGTATGACACAAGGTGGTGAATTATGAGGACATCGCTGATGTCTTCATTTCTCCAAAAGCTCATAAATCACACAGAATGAGTTTATTTCAGAAAGTCAAACTGTACACTGTGAGGGTCGTGTTTGGGATACCTATGGAATGTCCCCACAATTCACAAAAACAAACATGTGTGTGTGTGTGTGTGTGTGTGTGTGTGTGTGTGTAATGGACCTGTGTGTTTGCTGAAGGCTGTGGACAGTACAGAGGAGGAGCAGGCAGGTAGAAGACAGCAGGGACCAGCGGAGGAAGTGATGCCGCTCTCTCTTTGGCCGCGTCCAGCAGGCGTGTGATAGGCTGAGAGAGAACATCCAGCCCCGCCATGACAGACGCCTTCAGGATCTCCTGCACTGAAGCCTGCAGAGTGTCCAAATCCTCAACATCTGCAGCATCTGAAGAGCAAACACATACACACAGATCAGACCAGATCAATGATCACTGTAGAATACTGATAAATATTAGTGTTAGTACATAACATTATAATAATTATTCATATTGGAAATGTATTGATATCAAGATTTGCATTAATGATATATTTAGCACCTTTATAAAGTAGATATTATAAAAACATTGATTTTATCAATGCACTCCAGGTTATGCATTGCACAATTCTTTCTAATCATAATAGTTTTAATAACTCATCTCTAATAGCGGATTTATTTTCTATTTGCCATGATGACAGTATATAATATTTGACTAGATATTCTTCAAGATACTAGCATTCAGCTTAAAGTTCAAGTTCAACTTCAATTTATTTATATAGCATATTTAGCAAGGCCACGCAAAGTGCTTTACAGAGAAAATAAAAACAAGCAGTAAAAAAGGGAGCATAAAAGATGTAAATTACACAAAAATAGATTTGGTTTCAATGCCTAAAACAAGAAAGCAATTGACCTTTTTAAATATTTCTGCCTAGTTAAAAGATGTTACCACAGTTGACCAAACTAAACAGGATTACAAAAAATGAGACTATTTGCCCCCCGAGGAAGAGACTTACTGTATGCTTTAAACAGCCTAGAAAATAAATGAGTCACTGACGAAGCCTTTTTTAATTCTAGTGGCAGTGCGTTCCAAAGGCGAGGACCGACTATGGCGAATCACAGACACACACACAAACTAACAGAATAAATAAACACAGACACATAAAGTGACATTTACAGGCTTAAAGGGTAATTAGGGTAAAGTTAGGGTAATTAGGCAAGTCATTACATAACAGTGGTTTGTTCTGGAGACAATCCAAAACTAATATTGCTTAAGAGGGCTAATAATATTGACCTTAAAATGGCTTTAAAACAATTAAGAACTGCTTTTATTCTAGCCGAAATAAAACAAATAAGACTTTATTCAGAAGAACAAATATTAGAAGAAATACTGTGAAAAATTCCCGTCTTACATTTTTTATTTCTATAGCATCAGAGCATGTCATGATAGCTGTTTTAACATTAAGTTATGATTGAATTGCTTCTTACTACAGTTATGAAATAGTTTGATAACAAGCAGGAAATGTTCATGGGCCGATGACATCACCACATTAAAATGGTCTATACAGTATACATACAAATACAGGGTGATTCAAAAACAATACCATAACTTTGAAAAGCTGTATTTAATCAGAGAAACATGATGGAACCTTGGGTAATTAATCAATGTGAAAAGTACTGAAAGTTTGTTTTTTCAATAGAAAACAAGTTCATAAATGTTCAATATGACCGCCTTCAGACACAACAAAAGTTGTGGTAATATATATATACAGTTGAAGTCAGAATTATTAGCCCCCCTGTTTATTTTTTTCTCCAATTTCTGTTTAACGGAGAGAAGATTTCTTTTAACACATTTATAATCATAATAGTTTTAATAACTCATCTCTAATAACTGATTTATTTTATCTTTGCCATGATGACAGTAAATAATATTTGACTAGATATTCTTCAAGACACTTCTATACAGCTTAACGTGACATTTAAAGGCTTAACTAGGTTAATTAGGTTAACTAGGCAGGTTAGGGTAATTAGGCAAGTTATTGTATAACGATGGTTTGTTCTGTACATTTATGGAAAGAAAATATATATCTTAAAGGGGCTAATAATATTGACCCTTAAGTGTTTTTTAAAAAAAATAAAAACTGCTTTTATTCTAGCTGAAATAAAACAAATAAGAATTACTCCAGAAGAAAAAATATTATAGGAAATACTGTGAAAATGTCCTTGCTCTGTTAAACATTTTTTGGGAAATATTTTAAAAAGAAAAAAAAATTAAAGGCGGGCTTATAATTCTGACTTCAACTATATATATATATATATATATATATACATACAAATAAAATTTTAATAACCTAGTTTTAAAGATGTTCATTTAGATTATGATATGAAGAACTGGATTTATTTAACATTTAGTTTCTTTATTAAAAATGTGTATCTGGTTAAATAAAGGTTAATAAGTAACTCTGATGCGTCATGCAGTGGGTAGTATGATCACCTCACAGCAAGAGAAACGCTCGGCTGTGTCAGTTGGCATTTCTGTGTGGAGTTTGCATGTTCTCATCGTGTTAGCGTGGGTTTCCTCCGGTTGCTCCGGTTTCCCCCACAAGTCAAACACATGTGGTATAGGGGAATTGGGTAAGCTAAATTGTCTGAAGTGTATGTTTGTGAATGGGAGTGTATAGGTGTTTCCCAGTGATGGGTTGCAGCTGGAAGGGCATCCGCTGTGTAAAACATATGCTGGAATAGTTGGCGGTTCATTCTAGTGTGGCGAGCCCGGATTAATAAAGGGACTAAGCCGAAAAGAAAATGAATGAATGAACTATCTCTGAGATAATTCTACTACATTATAAAAACTAAGATTAAACATTTCAACATTGTAGGTTCATGATCTAATATCTAATAATCCTTTTCATTTTAAATCTATTTAATTTAACTCGTCATTTAAAAATGTTAGCCTTTGCATTAGAGATTTTTGAACAGTATAGTTTTAGCTAAGAATTATCACACTGAAAAACAAATAAGGACACTCAAAATCTTCGTTTTGCTGCTTATTTAAAATGAGCTGAATCAACACAATTTAATTAACTTAAATTTGTAAAAACAATTAATTTAACTTAATCGATTTGTGTTGGGGGTGACGCAGTAGGTAGTGCTGTCCCCTCACAGCAAAAAGGTCGCTGGTTCGAGCTTCGGCTGGGTCAGTTGGCATTTCTGTGTGGAGTCTGCATGTTCTCCCTGCGTTCGCGTGGGTTTCCTCCGGGTGCTCCGGTTTCCCTCACAGTCCAAACACATGTGGTACAGGTGAATTGCGCAGGATAAATTGTCCGTAGTGTATGAGTGTGAATGAGTGTGTATGGGTAATTCCCAGAGATGGGTTGCAGCTGGAAGGGCATCCACTGCGTAAAACATGTGCTGGATAAGTTGGCGGTTCATTCCACTGTGGCGACCCCGGATTAATAAAAGGACAAAGCCGAAAAGAAAATGAATGAATGATTGATTTGTGTTGGGACAGCATGAAGAAATTGTGTGAAACCAAGCATTTATTAACAGTGTGTATATATAAATATAAAATATTTATTTGACTTCAATATTATGTTAAAGATTTCTACATAATATAAATGAATAAATGTGTAAAGTTGACCAGTGTGCGTCTCTCCTTCAGGCTCCAGCGCTGGACTCAGCAGGACATCCAGCTGCTCCTGGAAGATCTCAGCAGGCTTCAGCTCTGAAGGAAGATGAAGTTCTCTCCACTGCAGCCTGCAGGAACACAACAGGACAGCACAGAGATTAAACAACAATCGCAAATCCACCCAAAACTCCTAAATCTGTTCATTTATTCAGTTTTATTGTCAATAAACAGTTGAAACGGTCAGTAATATGGTCTCAAAGAAAAGAAGAGGAAATGACAAACTAAAGAATAAATAGCTGACATTAGAAAAAAGCTGCAAACAAATTAAACCGTTTAGCCTAGTAAAATGAATGGCCTAAAATCATTCATCATTCACCTTTTCTTCGCTGTATTATGCAAAAATCACCATCACCTAATATACAGTTGGACCAAATCAAAATACAAAATAAAAATGGTGTGTATTAGGACTGTTGGGCCCCATGGCTGGATAACAATTAAATCACTAAACACACCCCTGGATGGTATACAGGTACACACCTGCTGAAGTCCAGCCGGCCGCTGCAGTATCTGCTGTAGGCCAGGCCGAGGGAGGCAGCCATCTTCCAGTCTCCCAGACGCTGTGCCATCCACACGGCCTCAGGCATCAGGCCGCTCAGCAGGAGCAGCTCCAGAGCGTAATCCACCGTCCAGACCTCCGACAGCTGATCTGAACGCAGCGACAGCGACACACGGCTCTGGGACAACTCCACAACACGAGCAGCAGCTGCTGGCACACCAAAACCACAACATACAGTCACACGCTGACAAGCAGACATTGTTTTTAGGCATTTGAGTCACAGTAGTCACAGCAGTTTAAGTGCAAAGTTTTCCATCATGGGACACAGTATGTCAAGCTGTGTGCTCTGGTCACATACAGTACTAAACATTAGATGAAACTAGTCAATTATCATACAGACAGACTGCTTGCAATTGAGCTCATTCTTCATGTAAAAGCTGTTATGTTGTTGGCTTGAGACTTCATCAGATCTCATTCACTTCCATAGATTTTTAGTCGTCACAAAGAGTTTGATTTTGCGAACTGATATTTGTTATGTTATTTACATTTTTATTGTATGGTCGTAAACGGAAAATAGTAACTTGCAGAGCAAGTAGCTTGACTGTTTTCTGCCGTTTGTTATTCCTAGTCATTCGTCCCATAGGCAGCTGAATCTGAAGTTCTAAAACAATTGCAGAATTAATAATTACCTTATTATAATTATAAGCGCAGAATAAATAAGGTCAATAGTACTTGTCTGTACCTTGTAACTCGCTCACTGTCAATAAAATGTGGTTATTTTATTGCCTTGTGTTTTTGGTCATACTTTACAGCGCTTCCCACAGGTTTGAAATATACTTGCGGTGGTAGCTGAATTGAAACACACCTTTTACCCACAGCACATAAATGGTTAACTACATGCGACAAATAAAACTATATTTTTATTTATTATGACACCTTTTCTTTTCAATGGGTTGAAGATATTTTAAAAAAGCTTGATGAAATAAATGAAATCCACTATTGTTCTTACTGTTATGCTATTTAGGAGCCATGTGCACCCACTGATAGGTAAAGAGCTCTCTCTCTCTCTCTCTCTCTCTCTCTCTCTAAAGTTGCTTTATTGGCTTGACATTTACAGCATTGCCAAAGTATTTTAGATATGTATAAAGTATTAATATATTAACATCATTAAATTAATAAAATATACAGCAAATGAGAAATAAATATCAGAAAAAATGAATAAAAAATAGACATTGCTAAACAATTATAATAATTACTAGAATAAAAACTGTAGATTATTTAAATTTAGTCAAATTGGTTGATTAGCCATTTCTAACAAATGTTTTGCTGCCATTATAGATGTCATTTTGTTTTCTCTGAGTATATAGTAAAGTTTGACTGAGCCGTTTATTTAATGATTGATCATTCAATGTTTCTCTCGCGGCTGTGCGCGTGCAAAATTAAACTGTGCGGCGATGCAAAAACGCACACAAATAACGACAACTTCAGAAAGCGAAAGTAAAACTCGGATCCCGGACATTTTAGGAGATTTAATTTCAGAAACTACAGTCAGATGCATTTTGGTGGAAGAGTCGCATCTGTGTGAGTGACAGACCGACACAGAACCAGCAGTCGGAAACGTGCAGAGCGAGAGAAGATGTTCCACTGGTTAATCGATCGCGAATGTTTGGCTTTCTTCTGTGGATAGAAAAAAAGTGTAAAAGGATGATAATAACAGTATTATTCATGTGTCACTACCAAATATACTTGGGCGGCTGTTAATATACCTGGGCGGTCCGCCCAAGTAAAGTCTGTGTAGGAAGCGCTGGACTTTACATAAGATTGCATTATATATTTACTTACATGAACAAACAATGAACAAAACATGTATTTCAGTATTTATTCATCTTGGTTAACATTACTTCTTAGTAATGAAATTGTTAGTTCATGTTAACTCACGGTGCACGGTGTTAACAAGCATAAATTTGTGCTTTAATAAGGAATTAGTAAATGTTGAACTGTGAAAAATAAATGCTCTTTAAGTATTGTTAATACTTATTTCAAGTTAGTTTATAAATATAACTAACATTAACTAATGCAACCTTATTATAAAGTGTTATCAGTGTATTTTAAGTTATTGTCGTTATATTTAAAGTCTTACAACATAACTTTATGTTTTTTTAATAAAATAATAAATAATGATTAGAAGCATTTTTGACCATGTGCCTCTACAATCACTCACGGTGTGGTAAATGCAGCGGCGGCAACACATCTACATTGTGTGGTGGGAGGATGAAGAGCGGCTGGTTGGTGAAATACGCAGCCATGAACCTAGCCAGAGACTGAACCACAGCGCAGGCTGCTTCACGACCCACCGGACCCACAGCGTCCAACACCAGCTCATCTACAGGGAAAACAGGAGGAGAAACACTTATCCTGGAGTAATCTAATGCTTAAATGTTCACGATCGCTATGATTTTAACTCTGCACTCGATAAAGTTGACCATGACATCCTCATAAATCGCTTAAATTCTACAGGTGTCCAAGGACAGGCTCTTCAATGGTTTAAGTCATACTCAGCTGACCGTTACCAGTTTGTGAATATTAATGGACAACTTTCACAAGTCAGGCCAGTAAAGTATGAGGTGCCTCAAGGATCAGTTTTAGGCCCTTTAATGTTTACCTGCTACCCCTGGAAGACATTATTAGAAGACATGGGATCAGCTTTCACTGCTATGCAGATGAAACTCAATGATATATTTCAACTAAACCTGATGAGACGTCTGAACTGTCTAAGCTAACTGAGTGTATTAAAGATGTTAAAGACTGGATGGCCAACACTTTTCTTCTCTTAAACAGAATTATTACTTATTGGGCCTAAATCCTGCACACAGCAGTTCTCACAACTCAACCTGCAATTAGAGGGATACAAAGTTAGCGTTAGCTCTACTATAAAAGATCTGGGTGTCATATTAGACAGCAATTTAACCCTTGAAAATCATATATCACGTCACAAAAACTGCCTTCTTTCATCTGAGAAACATAGCTAAATTGCGAAGTATGCTATCCATCTCAGATGCAGAAAAGCTAGTCCATGCTTTTATGACTTCTAGGCTGGATTACTGTAACGCTCTGTTCACTGGCTGCCCAGCATACTCTATTAACAAACTTCAGCTAGTACAAAATGCAGCTGCCAGAGTTCTTACCAGGTCTAGAAAATATGATCATATCACCTCAATTTTATCCTCCTTACACTGGCTGCCTGTTAAGTTTCATATTAAATATAAAATAAAACATAAAATATTGCTTCTTACCTATAAAGCCTTAAATAATCTAGCTCCTGTTTATCTAACCATCCTCCTGTCTCGCTACAATCCAACCCGCTCTTTAAGATCTCAAAACTCAGGGCTTCTTGTAGTACCTAGAATAGCAAAGTCAAGGAGGTCGAGCCTTCTCATTTATGGCTCCTAAACTCTGGAATAGCCTTCCTGATAATGTCCGAGGCTCAGACACACTCTTACTCTTCAAAACTAGATTAAAGACCTATCTTTTAAATAAAGCATATACTCAGTGCATCACTTAACGGTGTGATGCATAAATGTGCTGCACGCATCTCGTTTACATACACTATGAACAGCAGCTACGCTAATTATTCTCTTATTCTCCATTTCCACTTGGGGATACTCATCCCGAGGTCCCCAGAGATTATGCAGCACCACTAATGCGATCCGAGACCCGCAACGAGACGATAAGGTTTCCATAATCCTGACCCAGGCCGTATCCTGAGCAGCTGCTGTGGTGGTTGTGGTGGAATGGAGAGCATGAGACTGATTCCTGTGACGCTCCAAGGGGCAGACGAGTCTTCACTGAGGTCCAGCATTTTCCAGCTTCCTGTGCCTAGACTGCAGCTCTGCACGGGACGTTTGGCCATAGGAGAAATGGCTGTGCCCAACTGAGCCTGGTTTCTCTCCAGGTTTGTTAATTCTTCACTTTCGCCAATTGGTGAATTTTTCCTCGCCGCTGTCGCCACTGGCTTGCATGGTTCGGGATCTGTAGAGCTGCGCATCGATGGATTTGCTCTTCAGTGTTTGGACTCTCAGTAGTGATTATTAAATCACACTGATCTGAACTGAACTGAGCTGAGCTGAACTTAAACTTCAATTTAATTTAATCTTCTATGTGAAGCTGCTTTGACACAATCTACATTGTAAAAGTGCTATAAAAATAAAGGCAAAATGAATTATATTAAAGACTTTTCTGCCGAAACAAAACTGTCATAATGAAAATGATCATTTTATACCAAACTCTCATGTAAACGTAAGTCATAACCCTACCGGATGCTGTTTGCTGTTCTTCTGGTCCACTCTGTGGATGAAGCAGCAGAGCCAGACGGTCACACAGAGCCTGAGCGTCCTGCAGGCGATACTGAAACAGCTGAGCGTAGAGGAGAGCCAGACAGCAGCGCGTCTCCAGATAACACGCCATCGGGCCTGCTGCGAGACACAGGACACACAAACTAAGCCGTGGGTGTCCTCTTTTACCATGATCAAGTCAGAATTCCCACACTCTCATTCAAAAACTTTTTAAAGCACCATTCATTTTAAATGAAGCACCTTTGTTATTCACACCCCCAGCATATGTAGAGCCATGAAAGTCGGTGCTGTACTTAATATTTCACTTAGACTTAATATAAAATAGCTCCTGATGACCAGTGGTGTAAAGTAACTAATTACAAATACTCAGGCTACTGTAATTGAGTAGTTTTTCTCAGGAATTGTAATTTACTGAGTAGTTGTATAAATGTGTACTTTTACTCTCCCTTGAGTACATTTATAGTGCAGTATCGGTACTTTTACTCCACTACTGTCCTTCAACCTGCAGTCACTACTTTATTTTTCTTGTCTATGGGGATTAGGAGAATCAGTCCTGAGATTCCTGTCCAATCAAATCACACACAGAAGGTAAATCGCATCCTAATGAACTACCTCAAGACGTGTGCACTTTAAAATGGCACTGTTTGGAAGTATTAAAAGTGTCCATGAAGATGTTGAAAATCTTTACACGCATTGACCCAGAGACTGTTTAGATGCAGGTCACTGATGAGAAGAGAAGATGACGGATGTTTACTGTATGATGACCGAAATGGCCTTAAACACCCAGCAGGCACAGGACGTCAACATGACGTCTGATTGACTTTGAACCCTTACGTCATGGGGACTTTGCATTTTGTTTGGAAATGAAAATCGGGTTGACGTCAGAACTCAACGTCAGGCCAATGTCAATGTCCAACATAAAACCAACCAAATATCAACGTCTAATGATGTTACAGCTTGGCGTTGTGTGAACTTTACCACTATGACATCTATCAGGCGTTGGATTTTGGTTGGCGTACCTGATAAATAAATGTCAGCATTTGACGTCATATATGACGCTGGTAAGATGTTGGCTCAACGCAGGATTTTGGTCACTTTCTAACAACCTAAAATCAACCAAATATCAACGTCATTTGACGTCATTATTGGACATGAAAAATAACGTTGTCCTTAGCTGCTGGCTTGACGTTTAATTTTGGTCACCTGACATCACAACCTAAATCTAACCTGATATTAACGTCTCATGATGTTGTGTGCCTGCTGGGCAATAACTAAATGCACTACAGAATGTTACGTTTACACACACATGCACAAATTACATGTAAACATATCAGCTTTTGACAGCATAATACTCTACTCATTACTCTTGAGTACTTTTAAAAGGTCTACTTTTTACCCATACTTCGAGTAATATTTACAGCAGACACTTACTCTACTTGCACTACATTTTAGGCAAGTAATGGTACTTTTACTTGAGTATGATTTTTCAGTACTCTATCCACCACTGCTGATGACAAACAGGTCTTGCGAAGCCAAATGATCGCTCTGTGTAAGAAATTGAACATTATTTTTGATATTATTAGCTTTAATCCACAGATCGAACAGATATTGGTGCATGTGTGAATGTAGTCCGATTGTAGTCTGGTTGCTTTAATGACGAAGCTCAAAATCTTCTTTAATGTTCTACTGAAGAAAGAAATCTACGTACATATTAGATGACCAGTGGGTGAGTAATTACCAGGAAATGTTCCCTTTTGGGTAAACTAACCCTTTAATGTTCTATTGAAGAAGAAAGTGACCTATATCTTGAATGACCTGAGTGTGAGTCCTAAATTAGCTGTAAATGTCATTTCTGGGTGAATATCTTTTTAAAAGCAGTGACTGACCTCTCTCTCTCTCAGCCCACAGTTGATTCCTCCACACCCGAACACTCTCTGAATATTCTCCTAAAATGAAGTGCTGTTCACCTGAGGACGGAGAGCAGTGTTGTTATTATAACAATGACACAGTGATTGAAGTAGAGCTGCACAATATAGCATTTCAGAAGTGATATTGCAATGTGATCATTGCCAATAATCAGATTGCAAGCATATGCAATGTTAAATCTGGATTATAATTGATCATTTGCATTGTTTTTGAGGCCTTTGACTGTATGAGGATTTTAAAAGCTTTCATGACATTTTAACTTTAATAATGATTAATAATGCACTTTATTTATTCAATGAAGACTATGCAGTATTATTTTACAGATCATTATTGGATTACTGTAAAGCTGAATGCTGTTAATACACATTTGTATCTTTTCCTTTATTGTATTTATCCATGCTTTATTATATTTTTATGCAGATGCACTGCCCTACAGCGGTGTTTCCCAACCCTGTTCCTAAAGGCACACCAACAGTACACATTTTCAACCTCTTCCTAATCAAACACACCTGAATCAACTCATCAGAACTTTAGAAGAGACTCCAAAGCTGAAATGAGCGGTTCAAATAAGGGACATCCAAAATATGTACTGTCGGTGTGCCTCCAGGAACAAGGTTGGGAAACACTGACCTAGAGATCAATATCAATCAATCTAAAATGCTCAATTATTTCAAAATAGAGATGTTCCAAGTCCTCTGGTGAAAATGGACTTTTATCACTATAACACAATAACAAATGTTCGATTTTTCCAATATCGTGCAGCGCTAGATGGATCTTGGTGCTCACCGGTGAAACTACGCAGCCTGTGGCTCTCCTCCAGATGCTCTCCAGCTGACTGTAAAGCCTGCTGGATTTGAGGTATGATCAGCGACATCTTCTCCATCTCGCTTTTTACACCAGCTTGACTCCTGCTGTGACGTAACTCTTCCTGATAGCCCAAAGCCTGTCTGTAGACCTCACGCCAAATGACCACCAATCTGAAATTCACAACACAGGCCCCGATGCTCTCACCTTTGTAATCCCTTTAATTTGTGTGATAACTCAACCAGAAATAAGCATCGTGTCAACATTAGCTCACTTCTTCCAATCCTACATGTCTTACTTCTGTTGAACACAAAGGAAGATCTTTTGAAGAATGTTGGAATAAGCAACCATTGACTTCTATTGTATTTCCTACTATGGATGATTGCTTTTTTCCCCTCCAGAATTCTTCAGAATATCTTGTTTTGTGTTTAACAGAAGAAAGACACTCATAAATGTTTAGAAACACTTGAGCGCGAGTAAATGGTGAAGAAATGTTCACTTTTGGGTGAACTGTCCCTTTAATTAACTAAAAAGCATTGATTGAAAAGTCTCCTGAAACATTAACCCTTGTGTACTGTTCAAATTGCAGGGCTTAACAATAAGGACTGCCTGATGGCCCGGGGCCAGCATGAGAGACGTTTGGGACAGTATAGGAATTGTTACTGGCCCGATCGGTCACAAAATGTTTATTTTTAATTAATGCGACTACAGTCTTAGAACTGAGAAACAGTATGTGCTTTTAAGTCTTTAAATGCTACCTTCTGTGATGTCGTAAATACCATATTGCTTTTCGCTTCCTCTTATCTGATTGGATGTTGTGAGCACATTATTTTCTTCTGTAACTTGGTAACAACCAGTACAGCAAAGAGACAGCAACATAGAGGCAGCATCAAATTATGAGGCTGAAAGAAAGCGTCTGTTTCTAACGTCTTGGAAGCAGATATTTACGTGGGTAGCACAATAAAAAGAATTGTGTGTTTTAAATAGTTTGCCGTCAGTTTGGCAAGTCAGCCACCTTTTGTTAAATAATTTAGAACTGCAAGAAAATACCTGCACATTTTCCATGCTTTTTTTGTTTGCATAAAACTTTGAATTTTGCTCATTATAGATTTATTACCATTTTTAAAATATTAAAATTCTAGATTCACAGTTGTTATTTTTGACACATTATTTGAAATATGTGGCTGAGTAATAACTATTACTTCTTTTTTTTTTTTTTTTTGGTGGACCAGTGAACATTTTGGCAGGGCAAGTAAAAATCTCAAGCACTGGCCAGATTGGGCCAGTAGAAAAAATCCTTAGTGTTGAACACTGAATTGAATAATCTTTCGTTGTGTTGGTGGCTTTTTTGCACTCACTGACTTCCATTATGACAACATTTTTTGATTGCAAAGCCATGACGTCATATAAACATGCATTCTTGATCGTTGCTGGTTTTTACTGTTGGGAAGAGGTAAAACGTGTAATAAACGGTCAATATAACTTCATATAAAATATAAAAATTAAGCTATTTATTAGAAGATTAACAGCAAAAATTACAGATTGTGCCTCTTCCCAACAGGGAAAACCAACAACGATTAAGAAACATGATTATATGCTGTTGTTACGCGGGTCTGTGTTATATATAATTTATTAATTTATTTATTGCAGACGTGTGCTTGTTCCGCTTGAGTTTTAGGTGGAGTTTTTCATACAGCTTGTCCATGATTGGATGACGCCGGTGACGTCACTGGGATTTCCGGTATTTAAGGATGCCGGCAATCTCTCTCCCTCTCTCAGAGCTTGGTGGTGGCTTGCACTCAGGCGGTCTGGCTGGTGGTGCTCCGCATGCCAGGATCCATCTACATGCCCCTCTCTTTAGTGGTTTGTTCTAGTTAAACTTTTGATTCTTTAGTTTTCTCAATGTGTTATCTAGTTTGTTTATTTTGATGCTTTGTTTTTCGTAGCAGGTAGTGGATTATTTTTCATAGGCACGGTTTGGTATTTTTATTTAGTTTAGCGAGGGAAAGCAGTGGCCTGGAAGACTCACCTGTTTTTATTCCTTTTACAGGAGTGATAGGTAAGATCTGTCTATTTAAAACCGTTGTAGTCAGGGACCTGTTTTCTTAGCTACCCTACCTGTCTACATGATTTTTGTTGTTTCTTTTGGAACATTTGATTTATTAAAAATAAAGATTATTGACGGGATGTTAATTAATTAATTCGAGCGTCTGTGTCCATTATGTTTCGGCTCAAACCTTGAGGTTGTCATGCGAGCCAGTTTTGGGCTGTAACAGCTGTCATGGCTTTGCAATCAAAAAATGTCATAATAATTAAAGTCACAGGGGCAAAAACAGCCCCCAACATAATGAAATGTAGTCAATTTGCCCAGAGTGTTGTTGACTTTTTGAACACTTTCAAAGTAAGATTTGACACCAAAAATTAAAAAAGTTGTGGTCAAATTAAGACTCAAAATCACCCCACAGTGGATGAAACATCCCCAACAGCACATAAGGGTCAGTGTGTTGGAACAATTTTCAATTTTCAACAAATTAAGCGGCTCCTTACATTTCTAAAAGTAGGTTCATTCAAAACCTTATTTCACACACAACTGAATGTGAAGCTGCTTTGACACAATCTACATTGTAAAAGCGCTAGAGAAATAAAGATGAATTGAAAGAGCTGTAAGCCACACATTCAAGAGAGAGGGGTCTGGCTGCAGACTTGGTGCAGTGCAATCTGGGCTGCATCCAATGCTTTTTAATGCGCTCACCTAACCCCACCCCTAACCCTACCTGCCACTGTGATGTCACTCACTCTATTGAGTGCATTGTGTTTGACATTGCATCGCTGAGTGATGCAATCTCAGCTTGCATCATAAAGGCTGCATCCAGATACTATTGATTCAAGAGGAACCTAGAGTCTGGGATTTGATTACACCTGGAACACCAGCTAATATGAAAAAAAGCACTCAAGAAATTGATACGTACCTTTTAGAAGGTGCTGTCTGTGGCGGCATCCCTGCATCAGTGTCTTCTCGTAACACTGGAACTGAAAACATGTCAGATGAATACCTCAGCTGGTCATCCTCCCCATAATGCACTGCTCTCGGCAGGAGGCTGTAGGTCAGGTTCAGACTCTGAGATGCTTGCTGAAGGACCAACAGAGCCGCGCTGAAGCTCTGTGAGGAAACGGCTGCAGAAATCGGGAGGAACATCTCCACGAAAGACTTGCAGAGCTCCACTGCGACGCTCAGACAGGAACGAGAGGCGTTCCACGGTAGAAAACCCAGCAGAGTCCTGAAGGTGTGGAGGGCGGGAGTTACCCATGATCCTCTAGTTCTCCTGCTGGAGTCTGAGAGCTGGAGGAGCTTCAGGAGTCGACTGATGCAGAGGATGGAGAAGCGGAGGAGTCGATCTGGCTGCGGGACGCTCAGAGAAACACACAGAGCCCAGGCCGTGATGACGCTCCTATGAAGACGCTTCAGATCCGAGGGCTCCGTGTTTGTGGGAGTGTGCATTTGTGTGTGAGCGTGGAGAGTGTCGAACATACTCGCAAACTCCAGCCGGCCTTCATCCTCCATCATGTGTGGACGCACACACGGAGCTTCATCAGAGTCTTCCTCATCCTAAAGACAGCAGAGAATAACATAGACATGTACAGTTCAGGTCAGAATTATTAGCCACACTCTATGCACATTTCAAAGCACATCACAAGACCTTTAATATGCACAGTATTATGGCAGGCTGACCTGAGCTCTCTCGGACTCTCCAGTGTCCTGCAGGTACGGAGGTAAAGTGGACAGCAGCATTTCTTTCTCTTTCAGAGCCACAAAACTCCCAGTGAGTGTCAGAGAGGACAAGGACTCCAGGCTGGACCTGACCTGAGGCTGAAACATACAATATAACACACACACACACACACACACGTTGCCAATCAAACCAGCAGTACTACATCAGCTATTAGGGCTGGGTGACATGACAAAACTAATCTCAGGTCAAAATATCTTATATCCAGATAACAATATATGTATCATGATGTAGTACCATTTCTGTAAAACAAACAGTGGGCTACGAATTCTGACTTCAGCTGCATATCACAGAATAACAATATTTTTCCAATAGCGTGCAGTGCTAATTATGACGACCGTTATACACGTCTTGTGAAACGAGTCCATCAAGCAATAACACCTGAGCTGCGGCCAGACTCCTGCGCAGTTCCTCGAGGCTCTGTGCAATGTCCATCAGTAATCCGCTGACCAGCGCAGCAGCACTCGGACGTCGGCTCATCCGCAGCACTGTCACCATGTAGCCGTCAGACACCAGGAGGAACGGCTGGAGATGGTGGCAGGTGACAGAGTAGCGCTGCCTCATGGGGTCCCGCAGAGACAGGCTGGAGCTGCACTGACCCCCATCTTCTGCCTGCTGGGAGCCTGGAGGCCTGAGGAGTAGATCACACTGTAAGAAACATGAGAGATCCACTGCGGGTGCATATGATATAATTGCAATATTATCGTTACCGTGATAATATTATATGCAATATACAGTTAAAGTCCGAATTATTTCCCCTAATTTCTGTTTAACGGAGAGCAGATTTTTCTCAACACATTTCTCATCATAATAGTTTTAACAATTCATCTCTAATAACTGATTTATTTTATCTCTGTCATGATGACAGCACATAATATTTGACTAGATATTCTTCAAGACACCAGTATTCAGCTTAAAGTGACATTTAAAGGCTTAACTAGGTTAATTAGGGTAAAGTTAGGGTAATTAGGCAAGTCATTGTATAACAGTGGTTTGTTCTGGAGACAATCTAAAACTAATATTGCTGAAGTGGGCTAATAATATTGACCTTAAAATGGCTTTAAAACAAATAAGACTTTCTCCAGAAGAAAAAATATTATAGGAAATACTGTGAAAATTTTCTGAATCTGTTCAACATCATTTGGGAAATATTTGAAAAAGTAAAAAAATAATAAAAATAAATAAATAAATCACAGGAGGGTGAATCGTTTTGACTTCAACTGTATATATAACAATATATAAGACAGATATTATAGTGTTATACCTTATAGTAAATATCCAAACAGGCTACAGACAATAAAACAAGTATACACATAAAATATTAATAATAATGATTCCAAAACAATTGTAATTATGACAAAAAAAAATTAATTACAAAATAACGAGACCGATCAAAATCTTCATTTAATCCTGAATGCAACATGGGGACCTATTATACACCCGGCGCACGCAATGCGGCGCAAGGCGCGACGCAAATGTTGTTTGCTAGTTTCAGCTTGATGCAAGTGTCGTTTCGACGTTTTTCACCACCCTATTTAAATAGCAAATGCATTTGTGCTCATATGTGCGCCCATAGGCGTTCTGGTCAAAAAAAAGAAGGTCTATTAAGGCGCATTGCTATTTTGACAAACTAAATCACAGGGACTACACTACCAGCCATAGAGGACATCCAGAGGAAACACTGTCTGCGCCGAGCACGCAGTATTCTTAAAGATTCCTCTCACCCTGCTCACAGACTGTTTTCTCTCCTGCCTTCTGGCAGGCGCTTCAGGCTCCCCCGGACAAAAACCAGCAGACTAAAGAACAGCTTCTTCCCCAGAGCTGTCTCCCTTTTGAACTCTGCTCCTCACTGACTTTTTGCCCCCCTAATACACCCCACTCTCCTCTCCTCATAACTCAGACTCATCATAATCACTGCACTACTTAACATTTGCACATATAAAATTTGCACATATTCATTGCACTGATTCATTTACTTGAACTGTACATACCTACTGCACATGTACATTTGTAAATTATGTACACACCCACTGGACATATACATTTGTAATTATGTTTATCTATCTGCACACTTCTGATTATTAATAGCAACCTGTACATTTATCCATCTATTGTAAATCTCTGTTCATAGCTGACACAACCTGTATATAATGTTCATAGTACATCCATTTGCAAATATCACCATAATTTTTCTATAACTGCACTTTATAACTTATACCTGTATCCTGCACTTGCTGCTATTGCACTCCTGGTCAGACCTAAACTGCATTTCGTTTCCTTGTACTTGTACATGTGTGATGACAATAAAGTTGAATCTAATTTAATCTAATCTAATCTAAAATAGACTGTTCAATTGACCAGCTAAGAGAAGCTAGTTGTTAGTTGTGCGCCTCGCCTAAACACTGCTTAATACAGACAAGATGTACAGCAATGTGCAAATATCTTTACAAATGAAAAAGAATTAAAGGATTAAAATATTACAAAAATTATTACTTTCTACAGAAATATAAAAACCACTGCTTTCATGCCTTCTTCATCTCGGGGGTTTTTTTCAGTTCATTCATGACAATCTGCATCTGTATAATGTTATTATTATTATTAGCAGTATTATTTATTATATGCATATTAGATTTGCCCACCTGTCGAGTTTTAGACCATATGGGGCATAGCATGTGTGTTTGGATATAGCTCAGTTTTTTGACCACACTTCATTATTATTGTTCATTTATTAGTTTGCTGGAGATTAGAACTGAATTTAGAAATAGTTTTGAAACAAATCTTTGCGCTTAAACTGAATTAATTATGTAGCCTAATGGATGTCTGTGCGTACAACATGTTTCCTTATCCATGGAAGAGAGTGAAAGTAAGAAATGAGGAGGCTCATGCTCGCGCTGCAGATGCTCTGTTTAACTGTTTTCCAGCTAGTGAAGCGCTCAGTTATTCCACTTACAAAGTCCGCCATGTAAATAGCAAATGCACCATGGCGTGACGCAACTGACTCTTAAAGGGAATGTGAGATGAGACTCTGATTGGTTTATGCTCAAAACACAGCTATAACTCATTAATAAAATAAGCTCAGGACTGTTAGACCAAAGTGGAATTTTCTGTCCTTAAAATAGCAAAAGTGGATTCTGACACGCCCTTAATGCTTTTGCGCCCTGCGCTTTGGACTTTGCGCCTAGATCGTTAAAATATGGCCCATGGTCTTTAAATAATACACCCAGAATGTTTCTCTTCTCAAAAGTCATTTGTCAAAATTTCTTCAATGCCTATACATTTCAGCTGTGCTATTTTGTGATTGTATTCTATCAAATGTCTAGTTAGGCAACACGATGGCTCAGTAGCACTGTGGCCTCACAGCAAGAATGTCGCTGGTTTGAGTCCCGGCTGGGTCAGTAGGTGTTTCTGTGTGGAGTTTGCATGTTCTCCCTGCGTTGGTGTGGGTTTTCTCTGGGTGCTCCAGTTTCCCTATAGGAGAATTCATTAACTAAATTAACTGTAGTGTATAAGTGTGTGTGTGAGAATGAGTGTGTATGGGTGTTTCCCAGTGCTGGGTTGCAGCTGGAAGGGTATCCGCTGCATGAAACATATGTCTCAGACTATTGTTTTTTCCTCTTTCTGAAAGTCTTGATACAACCACATGGAGTTTTTATCTTAATATTTCAGCAAACAGGGTTGTAGAATAATGATTTGTTGTGAGTTTATCAGCTATGACAACTTCTGCTGCTATTATTAAACCACACTGAACTGAGCTAAACTGAACTGAACTTAAACACTGAAAACTGGACTGACACTGTTTCAATTCACTATAAACTTCCATGTGAAGCTGCTTTGACACAATCTACATTGTATAAGCGCTATACAAATAAAGATGAATTGAATTGAATTGAATAAGAAACCCGCACATGTAAAAGGGTCCATACTGTCAACAAGAGGAAGTAATAAACTGACCTGTAGGTAACCAGAGGGTGAAGAGGCAGGAAGTGAGAAGCACTAAACTCCAGGCTGCTTCCTGTGGTGGAGAGAGAGACGAGTCCAGCCAGACGAGCCAGCATAAGCAGAGAGCCTCGCTTCAGCACACAGGCCAGATAAAGAGCTTCTGACGTCCAGCTCACACAGCAAACCCAGTACGACCTGCAGGACAACTTTTCATTGACTTTTCATGACACTTCCTCTGTCTGAGACCTTACACGTTTCATTAAATCACTATTTGTGATGTTGCACTAAACGACTCTGAGGGAGGATGAGAAAGCTAGAGACCTGTAACCACTGACTTCCACAGGCTTTGTTTTGCTTTTCTACTGTGGCAGTAAATGGTTTCAAATGGTTTCAAACATTCTTCAAAATATCTTCTCACAAAAGCTTGGAACCACCTCAGAGTAAATTTACATTTTTGGGTACACTATCCCTTTGACGTAATAATTATATATGTATAATTTTTTTTTTTTTCAGTAAATAAAAAGTATTTGGGGCAGCATGGTGGCACAGTGGGTAGCACAATCGCCTCACAGCAAGAAGGTCGCTGGTTTGAGTCCTGGCTGGGTCAGTTGGCGTCTCTGTGTGGAGTTTGCATGTTCTTCCCGTGTTGGCGTGGGTTTCCTCCGGGTGCTCCGTTTTCCCCCACAGTCCAAACACATGCGCTATAGGGGAATTGATGAACTAAATTGGCAGTAGTGTATGAGTGCTTGTGTGAATTTGTGTGTATGGGTGTTTCCCAGTACTGAGTTGCAGCTGGAGGGGCATCTGCTGTGTAAAATGTATGCTGGATAAGTTGGCGGTTCATTCCGCTGTGGCAACTCCTGATGAATAAAGAGAATAAGCCAAAGGAAAATATATAATATAATATAATAAAATATAATATAATATAATATAACAATATAATTTAATAATATAATATAATAATTTAATAATATAATAATTTAATAATATAATATAATAATATAATATAATAATATAATATAATAATTTAATAATATAATACAAAATAATATAATATAATATAATATAATAATAATACAATTTAATATAATATAATAATTTAATATAATCACATCTTTTTAGACATTTCTTTACACATTTCTTATGTACATTTATTGTATTATTTTTACCTACTAATCACATCTTATGTCATTTATTTGCATACATAATATTTATTTATATTTAAATGCATATCCTATATTTATATTGTATGTACATTTTATTTAACCAATATTTACCTATTATTGTATTTTTAATGCAAACCTTATAATTATTTTTACATCATTGTTTTCTATGAACATCTTATATAAACATTTTGACCAACTATTTTATAATATATATTTATACTAGTGTATTTTATAGACATACTATAAACATGTATACTGTGTATATTTATGTATGGATACATGTATAAATACATATATAGTGTACATAAAATTAAAAAATATTCAAATGAAATATATTTATGTAGAATTTGTATTACAAATAAATACATAAATAGATATACAGTACAAATAAATATTTTATGCAATATAGCATATATTTATATACACAAAAATATTCACAGTGCACACAAATATATTTTATAAATAAGAACTTCATATATTTTATAAATGTGAAATTTTGGATGTGATTAATCGGGATTATTCATTTGACAGCACTCATTTAATTCAGTTTTTTTAATATAATTATTGTCCGCTATTTTATTTTATATTTAATGCACACTTAAATGTTACCACTATCACCTGTTATGTGTTTATACGTACTGTACAATCTAAAAGTCTGATCATGTGACAAATAAAAGTCAAACAGCTTTGTCAAATCAGCAGCGTCAGTGTAAAAAAAATCTGGAAATATTTTTACCTTAGCAAGCTAATACATTACTGCGCACACTTCCAGCCAATGAGAATCCAACTAGCTGAGACTACACACACTCACCTGACATATTTAGCCGGTATATTGAGCGTCTTCACGCCGCATCCTCCTAACAGACTGGACACGGTCACAAAGTTCAGCGTGCTGATGAACAACACCTGAGTGGCCTGATGAAAACACACACACACACACATTTTTGACGGGAAACATTTTAGAAGTTTGAAGTCTGATGTTTGGGTGTCACAGTGGTGCAGTGGGTAGCTTAATTGCCTCACAGCAAGAAGGTCGCTGGTTTGAGTTTCACCCACAAGAAAAAAAAAGACATTTGGTATAGGTCAGTTGGGTAAGCTTAATTGTCCATAGTGTATGTGTGTGAATGAGAGTGAATGGATGTTTCCCACTAATGGGTTGCAGCTGGAAGGGCATCCGCTGCATTAAACATATGCTGGCAAAGTTGGCGGTTCATTCCACTGTGGCAACCCCTGATTAATAAAGGGACTAAGCCGAAAAGAAAATTAATGAATGAATGAAGTCCGATGTTTGAGAAAATATGAGTGACTAACTTTATCAATCCTTTCATTGATTTATTTAACATGTTTACTAAATTGTTTCACACAGATAAGATTAGCCCTGTTTAAATCTGCCACTATGCTGACACACAGGCGTTTGTAGCTCCGCCCTCTTTTAAAAAGAGCACAATCTCATTTGAATTTAAAGCGACAGTCACCAAAACACCACAATTAGGATCAAAGCCTAAAGGCGGCAGTTTCAGAGAGATAGAAAACATGATTCGTGTGGTATTTTGAGCTGAATCTTCACACATACACTCTAGGAACATCAGAGACTCATTTTAAATCTTGTAAAATGGGCACAATAGGTGTCAGCGCTGATCTGAGACCTGCAGTTGTGAGTATCTAGTGCTGTGTGTGGTGTTAAATTCACCCTGGGGTCTTTCTGATTCAGCACTACTGCCAGCAGCTGACCGTCTGGAGAGAACGCTGGGACCAGAGCACCTCTGGACTTCACCGGTTTACACGGAGGCTGGAGCTGGTTCAGCGGGTAACACTTCGAGATCCAGTCCACTCGGAAACCTGCCGGACTGTCAAACAAAAAGCAGCATTACAGTGTTACAAACAAAAGGCTTATTTGTTTTATTTCGGCTAGAATAAAAGCAGTTTTTAATTGTTTTAAAGCCATTTTAAGGTCAATATTATTAGCCCCCTTAAGCAATATTTGTATTGGATTGTCTCCAGAACAAACCACTGTTATACAATGACTTGCCTAATTACCCTAACTTTACCCTAATTACCCTAGTTAAGCCTTTAAATGTGATTTTAAGCTTAATACTAGTGTCTTAAAGAATATCTAGTCAAATATTATGTGCTGTCATCACATCATGGCAAAGATTAAAGAAATCAGTGATTAGAAATGAGTTATCAAAACTATTATGTTTAGAAATGTGTTGAAAATGAGGACCTGAGTTTGCTGTCCCATGTAGAGTCCCACTGGATCTTCAGGAAGGTGATGATGAGCTGCGCTTCAGCGGTGAAGATGAATGCACTAAGACACACGTCACCAACAGCCTGAAAAACAGCACAGAGAAATCTGAACACCTTAAACCTGCTGCACAAAGCCGGTTTTGCTTTTTACCCTGGTAAGTTCACGTCTAGTTTGAGCAAACTCTGAGTTTTCAGGTTGAAGAAGGCGGGTTGCTTCGGATCAGCTTTCATTGCTAGGGTAACTTAAGTTATTGCGAGTTCAGACTGCATGATTTTCAAAGTAGTCGTGTCACGGATGTTTTCACACTGCATGACTATCTGGGTTATCGTTCTGTCGGTGCTGTGTTTACACTGTAGGATGGATCGGCGACAGGAGAGGTCACACTGCATGACTTTAAAATAGGAAAAATCACTGACAACATTGTTCAAACTACGTCTCACAGCCTAACAAACGCGAGACGTGACATGGAAACAACGCAAGATCACGTAATATATAGTTCGTTATTAACTACATAATGTAAACTGAAGGCTTTAGAAACTTGTGTTGCTCACCTGGCTTTTGAAGAGAATTAACAATCTCTCCTCAACTTTTTTGTAATATTGATCAGATGACACGTCAAACAGACACAGAGCTCCTGCCAATTTTACACTCGTTTTTCCTCCATTTCTTGAGTGCAAGTAATCTGAAAATGAGCGATTTTAGCTTCTCCTCCAGCCTCCCGCTGGCCTGCAGGTAACCATGCTAGTGAATGCTGCTCTCTCATTGGCTGTAGGTGATCGCCGATGTTATTTTCAGTCAGAACATATTTCACATGACATGATTTGCATCGCCTACAGCTCCAGATATTTAGCATGGCAAATATCTCACGGGCATCGGCGACTCATCAGCGATTCTGTTATATCGCGTCCTTGATAGTTCACACTGTGTGATTGTCACTTGTGTGCACGAGCATCGATTTGACTGTGATTTCAGGCATTTGTCTGCGATTTCTCAAAATCTGTCGGCGGGCTAAAATCATGCAGTCTGAACTCGGCATTATATGGCTAACCAGTTCCGAAGCAGGTTTTATTCTGGTTTAGAGATCGAAGACCTAAACTGGACCAATCAGCTGTGAGTAAAGTGACAGTGTATATCTAATGCAATAATATTTAAATAATATTTTACTACAAATTTAATCTTTTGTAATTGAAGTATTTTTGAGTTAAAATCGTTTTTTAGTTACTAATAATTTGTTTGTATTAGTTCAAATATAATTATTTATATTATATAATCAAATACTTTTGAATTGTCATTTAATATTACCAATGGCTAGGGCCAGACGGAATCTGCAGCATTTTTTGCTATTTCTGTGCAGAATTTTTGTAAAAAATCTGCGGATTTACGCAGAATGATTTTGGGACTAAAAACGTAATATATGAAATAAAAAATAATGTCCTTTTAACTTTTATTTAATGTTTACAATGCAAATGCAATTAGATCCACTTATCGGATAAACAAAGCAAGTCTCTTATATAATATATGTATTGAGAGTTTACAAAGTGTACTTTACAAAGAGTACTGTAAATAAATCATATGGACATTTTCATATTAGTCAATAACATTACTGAATTTCTAAAAACTGAATAAATATAAATTTGCACACATTTACACAAGTAAATAAATAGACTCAATGATGGGCTAAAAATCTGGGAAAGTCTGCGGATTTCTGCGGGCGCAATTCCATGTGGGTCTACCAATGGCTTTAAATATCATTGACATTTAAATTTTAACCTATAAATGACCTTTAAAATATGAAGCTTTTCTATTCAAATATATCAAATATAAATATAGCAAAGTATGTTGATTTTGTGAATCTACATATGTTATTTAATGGGGAAAAACAATCACTTTTATAAGGGGTTTAAACTAAGTTCTGTGGCAACAATCTGTGAATATAACCGGCTTCTTATATTAAAGTAATTAACTTTATTTTTATACTCACAGAAATTGACACTCTACCTTTGTAAACCCCGCCCATTACCTATTTTACCCTTTTTTACAAGATGTAAAAAAGTGCCTGAATATCCATAGAGTGTAAAAATACCACACAAGCTCAAAATACCCCACATATAATGTCTTCTAACTCTCCTTTCTGACCCTTTCAGGCTTTAATCCTAATTGTGGTGTTTTGGTGAATGTCTCTTTAAATTCAAATGAGACTGTGCTCTTTTCAAATGAGGGCGGAGCTACAAATGCCTGTGTATCAGCATAGTGGCAGATTCAAAAACAAGACTAACTATGCTAATGAGGGAGAGATGGTTACTAGTGGGCGGGGCTTTGCAACAGAGTTTGTTGAACTTATTTTGTGCATCAGATCAGAGTGTTTGTGCTGCTGTACCTGGCTCTTCACAAACACACAGTGAAGGGAAGCCTCTTTGTCTGCTGGGGAGGGCAGCTGAGTGTTTTCCTGGCAGGATATTTGACTCCAGCAGCCTGCGATGATCCCATCCCGCGGCCCATTCAGATCCTGAGGTGCTGAACACTCCCAGACGAACACTTGTCCCGTAAGAGCGGCCAGCACAACTCTCTGAGCAGACTCCGAAACCAGCAGAGAAAGATGAACTGGAGACGCTGAGGCTTCATGAGACAAGCATAGGTCAGTGTGAGGGTGATCTGCAAAGCTAACATAACTGCTAATAACTACACTGAGCTGAATAATGACACTTATAGAGCTGTTTTAGAGCTGAATGATATTTGTCTCATGACATCAGGGTCTAAAAGAAGAAAAACTAATGACATGGCCTCCTTGTTCACCTGATCTGAACCCCATAGAGAACCTGTGGTCCATCATCACATGTGAGATTTACAATGAGGGAAAACAGTACACCTCTCTGAACAGTGTCTGGGAGGCTGTGGTTGCTGCTGCACGCAATGTTGATGGTGAACAGATCAAAACACTGACAGAATCCATGGATGGCAGGCTTTTGAGTGTCCTTGCAAAGAAAGGTGGCTATATTGCTTACTGATTTGTTTTTGAATGTCAGAAATGTATATCATTTAAATGAGAAATAAATGACAGAAAATATATATCTCTATAAAAATAATATAACTAAAACTTGTAGATTATTTAAATAAGGCAAATGCATTGATTAACCACTGATGGTGTACATATATTTTGCAGCTAGTTTAGAGCAGTAATTTCATCCCCTCTGAGTATTTAGTAAAGTTTATCTGAGTCACAAAAACGCACATGAGCTTCAGAAACCGAAAGGAAAAGCTGAAGCATAGACATTTTTGGGCGATTTAGAAACCCGGGCTGGACAAACCTTGTAAGTCCCAAAAAGGCACGTCTCTGTGGGTCTGCAAAGTTGCATGAGTGTCTGTGGGAGTGTTGACAGTTCTCGCTCTAACATAATGAAACGGGTAAACGAGAGAAGATTTTCTACTACTTAATCGATCCCGGATGTTTGGTTATATTAGGCGGATACAAAAAAAAGTGTTAAAGGGTCATGAAACAATAGGCACAATAGGCTATAGGACACAAATCTCACTAAAGAGTGAAAATTGGTTGTTTTTGCGTTGTTTTGAGCAAATTAATTCTTCCGGTTTGAAACGAATGTTTGAAGCTGCGTCACAGCGATTAGATACTTGTGTGTATTCCAGCGTAGAGAGAGGGATGTCTGTACCGGCCAGTACATTGTGACGTCTCTGAGTGTGCAGCATTCATTCATGAGAAAGACTTGGCTCAAACCAATCAGCG
>CAIGQZ010000643.1:6687670-6698588 GCA_903798205.1 Danio tinwini | reverse complement strand
TTACAGTAAATTTCTGTAATTTAATGTCTGTTATTTTACAGTAAATTTCTGTTATTTTACAGTAAATTTCTGTAATTTAATGTTCGTTATTTTACAGTAAATTTCTGTAACTTAATTTCTGTTATTTTACAGTAAATTTCTGTAATTTAATGTCTGTTATTTTACAGTAAATTTCTGTAATTTAATGTCTGTTATTTTACAGTAAATTTCTGTAAATTTCTGTTATTTTACAGTAAATTTCTGTAATTTAATGTCTGTTATTTTACAGTAAATTTCTGTAACTTAATTTCTGTTATTTTACAGTAAATTTCTGTAATTTAATGACTGTTATTTTACAGTAAATTTCTGTAATTTAATGTTCGTTATTTTACAGTAAATTTCTGTAATTTAATGTCCGTTATTTTACAGTAAATTTCTGTAATTTAATGTTCGTTATTTTACAGTAAATTTCTGTAATTTAATGTTCGTTATTTTACAGTAAATTTCTGTAACTTAATTTCTGTTATTTTACAGTAAATATCTGTAATTTAATCTTCGTTATTTTACAGTAAATTTCTGTAATTTAATCTTCATTATTTTACAGTAAATTTCTGTAATTTAATCTTCATTATTTTACAGTAAATTTCTGTAATTTAATCTTTGTTATTTTACAGTAAATTTCTGTAATTTAAGGGCAGTTATTTTACAGTAAATTTCTGTAATTTAATCTTCGTTATTTTACAGTAAATTTCTGTAATTTAAGGGCAGTTATTTTACAGTAAATTTCTGTAATTTAATCTTCATTATTTTACAGTAAATTTCTGTAATTTAATCTTTGTTATTTTACAGTAAATTTCTGTAATTTAAGGGCAGTTATTTTACAGTAAATTTCTGTAATTTAATCTTCGTTATTTTACAGTAAATTTCTGTAATTTAATGTCTGTTATTTTACAGTAAATTTCTGTAATTTAATGTCAGTTATTTTACAGTAAATTTCTGTAATTTAATCTTTGTTATTTTACAGTAAATTTCTGTAATTTAAGGGCAGTTATTTTACTTTTCCGGTACCCCAGCTGCCGGAAATAAACCGTAAAATTACAGATTTTTGTTTTACAGTGTATGAAAGTCAAGGGTTACCGGTTTTCAAACAAACCTGCCCTTTAGTTATTATCAAATATATATATTTTTGGATTATATATTTTTTTCCTCCAATACACGTTGGTTAAAACTGCAACTGTTTATTCAATGCTTCTTGCAGCCTCAGTTTTGTCCAGAAAACATCTTTGCTTATTTTAAACAATTCCTCAATTGTTTGTTTGTGTTAATGACAGATCTTTATTTCATGGATAAAAAGCAAGAGCTAAAAATAATTTCTTTAAAAAGTGTCAATGTATTATAATTTAATTTGTCTCTTTACATCTCACCTATTTAACTGAAGCAGACTCCCTCATTTTCCTTTATTTACTTTAATAGTTTATTTTTTAAACTATTGATTACTATGATCTTATCTTTTTAATTGCTAGACAATTTACATTACACGTAGATAATATAGTAGTAATCATCACCTGACGCTTGTACTGTAATAATGCACATGTAATGAGATATTTGACACGTCACTAAAAGCTCAATATAAAAGAAGGAAAATACAGGTTACATTAACTGCATTTTACAGAGAGAAAAGAAAAACAAAACAAAGGAAGGGCTATAAAAATAATATAATAATGCACATTTAATGGGAGGAGTTTTCAGTGACACATCATCGGCTCATACCTGATAAAGCTCAGCCTCTGAATCTGCAACTCCACGCAGACTTCAGGAGAAGATGCTGCTCCAAGACTGGATTGAATCCTCCATCCGAGCTTTTTTCTGCGTTACTGGCATCACTGGGAACTTCTGGCTAGGTCTGCGCTCTCTCCCCAGATCCAGATCCCGCTTGCGGCCCAATGATCTGCTCTTCATCAATCTGGCCGTGTCCAACCTCATCACCAACTGCATGGTGGACCTGCCGGACACTTTAGCTCAGTTTCTGAACAGCTGGCTGTTGAGCAGAAACTACTGCAGCGTGCTCCAGTTTTCATCCGACCTCTCGGAGACCAGCAGCATCTTCTCCACCATGTTCATCAGCCTGTACTGGCACCAGAAGCTGGTGGGCTCCATCCGGCGTGGAGGAGCCCCGGTGCAGCTGGATAATCTCCGGCTGGTGCTCTGGCTGCTGTTCGGGAGCTGGATGGTGGCGTTAACATTCAGCGTCCCTCACTTCTTCATAGCTGAACACGATGGAAATGATAGTTTAGAAGTTTGTGAAGAAAAATTCCCAACTCCCGCTGAGAAAAGGACGTTTGACGGGCTTTACCTGATTGTTGCTAATGTGGTTCCTCTTGTGGGCATCACGTACGCCAGTGTGCAGATCGTGGTCACGCTGATCCAGAGCCAGAAGAGGGTTAAAGATCACTCTGGAGGATCAGAGCAGAAGACGGAGGTCAGGTCGTCCGGTAACCCTGCCTCTGGTACTCATGTGCGGGCGGCGAAGAGTGTGGTGGCAGTGGCCTCGATCTTCATCTTCTGCTGGTTCATTCACCTGGTGCTCCGCATCTACAGCGGCTTCAGGAACTCCATCCTGGTGGTCAAGTTGACCAACTTTATCGGAGCCACATACACCTGTTTTGTTCCGTATGTCTACCTGCACGGCGTGAGGAAACTCAACTGCTCTTGTTGCTGATAGTAGGCTACGTTAATGGTGACTGCATTCACAAGACTGTTATGACGCGTTTACGGTCATCAGCATCTTAAATCCTTTAAAGCTTTTAATATTTAGATTAAGTATGTACAATACATATATTTACATGTATTTTATATCATCTTTCCATCAAAAAAAAACAAAAAAAAAACAATTAGCCTACCCTGCTGAAAAATCCAGCTTAAACCAGACTAAGCTGGTTGGTTGGTTTTAGCTGGTCAACAGGCCTGGTTTTAGAGGGGTTTTGGCCATTTCCAGGCTGGTTTCCAGCCATTACCAGCCTGGTCTTAGCTGGTCAGGCTGGAAGATGACCAGCTTAAACCAGCTAAAACCAGCTTTAAGATGGACATAGCTAGTTTTGGCTGGTCAAGCTGGTTTTAGCTGGTCAACTCCCAGCCTGACCAGCTAAGACCAGGCTGGAAATGGCTGGAAACCAGCCTGGAAATGGCCAAAACCCCTCTAAAACCAGGCTGGTTGACCTGCTAAAACCAGCCAACCAGCTTAGGCTGGTTTAAGCTGGATTTTTCAGCAGGGTACCACTGGCTGCCGTTATCAGTCTCACACTATTGTTCTGAAAGTTGTGCTAAGTTGCTTGCTTAGTTTTTAATTGATTTAGCAAATAGAATTGGAAATAAATACTTGCTGTACTCTCCCATTTACTGCGCTTTAAGTTTACCCAACTGAGAAAGCCGAAACTGTGAAAAGGATCCATATATAAGGTCAGTGGTTTCCAAAAAGCTTTCGTTCCCATACCCGTTTTGGCTTCTCTTGTGGCGGTTGGTGACTGTCTTTGCTGAATAAAATAGGTGGGTTCGGAGAGGGTTGACCCCGCTAATTAAAGCTTGATCCCCACTGAAGGACTTCAAAACAAGATGTGGTATCAGCCTTTTATGTAGCTTAAATAGTATTCTCCGATTTGTATGATAAATAATGATATCATATTTACAATAGATCACGTAAATATACATCTGACCACCCCTTTAATGGTTCATACCATGACTGCATAATCATGCCAAGTAATGCAGGAATATATTTATTCAGCTGTGTGACTAAATAAAACTTCTTTCGTTTGATTTTGAGACAATAACAAATTCTTGGGTGCAGGAAATCTCCCTTTCTAAATGTGTTTATTGGGAATTAAATATTCTGTGATTTAGTATGAATTACAGCAAAAAAACAGAATAAAGATAAAAACAAAACCTTTAAATTAATTACACACACAGAGTGGGGGAAATAAGCATTAAACATGTCACCATTTTTCTAAGAAAACATATTTCTAAAGGTGCTGCAGACTTGAAATTTCACCCCAGATATTGGTAACAACCAAAGAACCCCATACGTGCAAAGAAAACAATATTAATTCATTTACAAATGAAGTTCTGTGTAATAAAAAGAAATGACACAGGGAGAAAGTACTGAACACATGAAGAAAGGGAGGTGTAGTTCAGCAGTGAAAGCCCAGACAGCAGCTGAAATCTCTCAGTAGTTCTTCAGCAACCCTCTGCCCTTCCTCAGTGTAAATGAATATCAGCTGCTTCAGTTCAACATCTACATTAGCAGGAGGATGAAGATGAAACCAGGGTGGACATTTTAGCAAGACAATGATCCAAAACACAGCCAAGGAGACTCTCAGATGCTTTCAGAGAAAGAAAATCAAGCTGAAGAATGGCCTAGCCAATCACCTGACCCCAATCCAATAGAGAATACAAAATAAAGCTCAGATTTGATAGACGAGACCCACAGAACCATCAAGATTTAGACACTCTGTTGAAGTCTGTGAGAAACTCACACTTGAGCAATGCATGTGACCTCATTCTCCATATGAGCGGCGTCTTTAAGCTGTCATTAATAAAGCCTTTTATATAAAGTATTAAACACATTTCAGTAGTTCAGTGCTTTGAAAAACATGGCGTGTTCAATACTTATTTTCCCTGCTGTGTGTATATATATATATATATATATATAAAGCCAAACAGGCCAAAACCTAGAAACCATCTAACTTTAAAGATTAATGTCAAACATATGCAACCGTTAGAGCGGTTAGTACTTTATTTGCATACAACATGCATGCTAATCTCTTTAATTTCATGTTTTGTGTGAAATATTGTTGTGAAACAGTGACTGCTTTATTATAATTTTGTTTTCCACCACCAAAGCACAAACTCAAATGACTGTCCCTCCTGTGTTTTGATAATTGCAGCCGGTGATCACTGTAATTATAATCACTATGCCTCTTATATTGCAAATCTGCATATGAACGCAGTTTTCTTTATGCTGTCTGTGCTGCGAAATCAGCATAAACTCTGTTAACAGATGAGGACAGCCTGTATGTAGCAAAAATCACAAATACATTTCTTAAGCAGTCTTTAAGAGGATTGAAAATCTCCTAAAAATGTGTCTTCTCTTGAAAATTAATGTTTTCTCTTGTAAATTTATCTTAAGGTATATTTCTCTCTGTTAATAAAGCATTAACTATGATTTTGTGTTAATAAACTCCTAATTTGCTGATTAATAATCGTTATTAAGGTTGTAGTTGGGTTTAGCTATTGTGTAGAATTAGGAATGTAAAATAAGATCATTTATAATTATTAGTGCTGTCAAACACATCCAAAATAAAAGTTTCTATTTACATATTGTGTGGACTCAGTGTATAAAATATTGTGTATATATTAAACATACATACATATATATATACACACACACACACACACACACACACAAAATACAAAATATCTACATATACATATATACACACACACACACACACATATATTTAATAAATTTAAATAAACATTTCATGAAATATATACGTGTGTGTTGTGTGCGTGTATGTAAATGTATATTATATAGCATAATCACACAAGTAGTAGTGTGATATGGCTGTATATCGGCACTGATGGGAAGCGTGCCTTAGTGTTCCACCCAGGGCTTAATTTGTGCCGGAACATGCCGGACCCAGAACCTCTGAAATCTGATCCGGCACCTGATTTTACCAATCCCCCTCCTCAACCGCCCTCCTCCCCCATCCGCTGTTCAATTTCACTTCTGCAACTCCCCAACCCTTTTCACTTTCATCCGCGACAATCCCCGCTGCTCTTTACTTTCGTCCTTCGTCTGCGACACCCCTACGCCTTTTGCTCACATTTTAAGATTATAAGGTGGAACGGCATGAAATGCCATTAGTATACAGAGATTTCCCAGTAATCCCTGTTGCAATCGGGAGATCACAATATTACTATGGTATAAATACAGCACTACAACATACAAAATAGAGATCGACTTTTTACCTGTAATTAGTAATTTACCCGTTTAATAATAATTTGATCAGCTGTAGTTTGAAATTACGCTGTTTATCTCTAAGGGCTTATTATGCGCTCTCTGTCGCCATTTTGTGGATGAATATCGTCAACCGTCTTTGCTCATGACAGGCTAATGGCGACGAGTTGCCTCTCTGAAATAATAAATATTTTAAAATAGGTACTATCCATATAAATAAACTGCATAGTTGCAATCTAAACAGCTACATTCTCGCGTAAAAAGCCTCAAAAGCACATTATGTTGTCCAACAGCAGCAATATTTGTCATAGTGTCCTCTGCTTTTTGCTGTATGTTGGTGGAGTAATACACAACGGTGAAGAGGCTGTACCAGTGCTGCTATTTGCAGAATATATCACATGGCTATCAGCCAATCAGATTCAAGAACCAGACAGTGTATATATATATATATATATTAGGGCTGTGCAATATTATCGATACATCGAACTATCATGATAATTTCTTTTACGATAGTGTATCAATAGTCCAACCTCAAGTATCGATTCAAGATGTGTCAAATGACCTCCTCCTCCTCCACTCCTGTAGATGTCGCTAATTCGCCATCAACAAAGCGCCTAGTAGTGTGGTATCAGAAGTAAGCAAGAGTGAGCATGATGGAAAATATAAAGGTGCCTCCAGCTTTTAGAGCTGACGTGTGGCTGCACTTTGGTTTTAACGCTATTAGGGTTGGGTCGATAGACGATGCCATCGCCGATGGCCTATAAACATCATCATGCTGAGGCGGTATCACCGATCCTCCGCACCGTCCCCGTTGCAAACGCGCTCGTGAAAAACACACACTCAGGCCCCGTTTACACTGATACAGCTTAGTTTAAAAATGGCATTATAGAATGAAAATGATCCACATCCACACTGCATTTCACCAAGCATTTCTGAACAGCCCTCCGTCTGCTGAAAATGCACATCATGTGACCACACACACACACACACACACACACACACAGTCATGCGCTCGTCTGAGCTCCAGAGAAGTGTACGGACTCTATATTTTATACAGTCATTGGTACGGACAGTTTATCAAGGATGTACCGCTGGATGGTGTCTCACTATAAGTTAGTTGTTAAACATGATATTTAATTAATCTCGTCTCTATCTAACGACTCTTCAGTCTTTTGATTCTCTCAGGTAACGTGTCACAGCGTCAGTACACTGCTTCAGTCTTTCGCTTTCACGCTTGTACTCAGTAATTTTAGTGAAAGCCTCAGATACTGTTGGTTAGTTCCTGTTGTTGGTGCACCTTTTTTACCAAGTGTGTGGACGTTATAACGGCACGGTTTACTCTGCCTAGTCATGCCAGAGTCCCGCGGAAAAAAGTGATTGACAGGTGGTAATTTGTGTGTAACTTATCTTTATTTATTTATTTATTTATGATTTGGTTATGAGTAAAACAAAGGCCATGCGGGTCTCAGGTAGTTGAAACGGTAGGCTACAAATAATTAATTAGTTATGAATTTATTAATTGTTCATAAATAATTAATTCACCTCCCCCTATGACGACGATGCCATGGTCCATCGCCATGCTTCACATTAGACATCGTACGATGCCAAATTGGTCAACATAGCCCAACCCTAAACGCTATACCAGGGAGTACTTAATTAGACAAAAAATAAATGCCATTTGTAAGCTTTGCAATATACATAGTTCTCTGTTCAATCACACTGTGCAGTTTTAATGAATTGGAATGGATGGAAAATAAATTGGAATTTTAATTTGTCTGCCGACTTTATCAAGTTGTCAATATAATGTGACACACATACTAATACAAACTATTGCAATATATCACAATATTTATTGTATCGCGACCCATGTATCGAGATATGTATCGTATCGTGAGGCCTTAATATATATGCGTGTCTGTGCATGTATAATATTAATCGCATCCAAAAAAAGCTTGTATTTGCATAAATATTAAATATATTATAAACATATATAAAATGTAAATACAAGCTATATTTTGGATGTGATTAATCTTTTGACAGCACTAATTATTATTATATCATAACAACATTATCATATGTTAATATAATACTTACAACTATAATAATTAGTTTTTTTATAATAAATATTAATATGTAGCTTATAAGTACTAAAAACTGAGAAAATATGAATAATACGCAGATAATAAACACCTATAGTTGACAATGAGAAAACAGTACTTAAAGTGTGAGCATAAAATAAAAACAAGGTTCAGAGTCAAGCCTAATCCTGGGTTAAAAAATAAAACTGAGCTGTTTCATCTGAAAGAAACGTGCATCTTAAAGTAGATGAGTCTTTATTTTGACTCGAGATGGACAGCAGTGTTGTTGTCATTTTCTAAAATACATTTATGAAATGTAATCTAGGTTTAATGTTTAGTATGTGAAACCAGTCTATAATGTATTAAACTGGTTTAATATGCAAATAAATTTGACTCAATTGTAAATTAAAACCAAACTTTTATTCTGTTCAAATCATTCGCAATACACATTACACAAACTAAAGCGAGCTTTATCAGACTTCGATAAAAATGTGTGGTCCTGATAAAAAGAGCAGACCAGTTTTCTGTCATCCCAGTCATTCACAGCCATCGCACAACACCCAATGCTTAATAATTCAGAATTTATGTAAAGTTTGTACAAAAAAAAACAAAGACGTTACTGAAGATTCAAGCGTCTTCGCAGTAGAAAATATCCAGAATAAATTTACGAACAGACCAGCAAGATCAGACAGATCTCAGAAAACACTGACAAAATATCGGTATATTACCAGCCCTCTGTATTTTATTAATGTTTGTTTTATTTATTTATGCTTTAAAATTGAACTATGGGAGTTGTTTTGGGAGACCTTTTGATCTTGAAACTTTTATTGACATTTGTAATAGTATGTAGTGAGATATTGCTTGGACTGGTGTTAAAAAATTACATTACAAAAATCTGCTAATGACCTGCCAGTACTTATTCTGTTATTATACAGACTTAATTCACGATATGTACAATATATTGGTCAACAGATGACTAAAATAAATGGCCAGCCCTTTTGACATTTAATCTATAACCCGTACTAGTATTTATTTTTTAGATAGAAGTATATTTTCCATTAAATACTAGAACTTATTAAATAGATACTAGTGTTATTCATTACATACTAGTGCTTATTCATTACATACTAGTGCTTATTAATTACATACTAGTGCTTATTCATTACATACTAGTGCTTATTAATTACATACTAGTGCTTATTCATTAGATACTAGTGCTTATTCATTACATACTATTGCTTATTCATTAGATACTAGTGCTTATTAAACAGATACTAGTGCTTATTAAACAGATACTAGTGCTTATTCATTAGATACTAGTGTCTATTCATTACATACTAGTGCTTATTCATTAGATACTAGTGCTTATTAAACAGATATTAGTGCTTATTCATTACATACTAGTGCTTATTCATTAGATACTAGTGCTTATTCATTAGATACTAGTGCTTATTCATTACATACTAGTGCTTATTCATTAGATACTAGTACTTATTCATTAGATACTAGTACTTATTCATTAGATACTAGTGCTTATTAAACAGATACTAGTGCTTATTCATTACATACTAGTGCTTATTCATTAGATACTACTGCCTATTAAATAGATACTAGTACTTATGTATTAGATCAAGGATGGGCAAACTCGGTCCTGGAGGGCCGGTGTCCTGCACAGTTTAGCTCCAACTTTGATCAAACACACCTGCTTATAGATAATTAGTGATCTTGGAGACACTGATTAGCATTTTCTAGTGTGTTTGATCAGAGTTGGAGCTAAACTATGCAGGACACCGGCCCTCCAGGACAGAGTTTGCCCACCCCTGTATTAGATACTAATACGTATTCAGTAGATACTAGTACTTATGTATTAGATACTAGTACTTGTTCATTAGATATTAGTACTTATTAAATAGATACTAGTTCTTATTTATTAGATACTAAAACTTATTTTAATAGTGACTAGTAACTATTGTGTTGTTATTAGTACCAATTTTTTTTTAATTCCATTGATTTCTATGGGATCTGTTCTTGAGATATCAACTACTCAGTTTTGACTAGTTTGTATTCCATCTAGGGCTAGTAAATTTATTTATGTACTAGTAGTTAATCATTAGGTACTTATTAATTAGATACTAGTATCCATTTAATAGATACTAGTGCTTATGAAATAGATACAACTTATTTAAAATATACTATTACACATTTATTAAACACTAGTACTTGTTTGAAATGTTACTAGTAAAATATGTAATTGAACTCTACTCTTCCATTTGGACTAGTCAACAGAGAGGACTGACTAGTAAAATAAGAACTGTTACTAGTTAAAAAAGATACTAGTGTCTAATAAATAAACACTAGTACTAATGAATGACTACTAGTATGTAATAAATAAGTACTAGTATCTATTAATTAGGAATTAATATCTAATTAATAAGTACTAGTACCTAATGAATAAGGACTAGTATGTAATACTTAAGTTCTAGTATCTATTAATTAGGAACCAGTATCTAATTTATAAGTACCTAATGATTAACTACTAGTACATAAACAAATTTGCAAGTCCCAGATGGAATGCATACTAGTCAAAACTGAACAGTCGATACCTCAATGACAGATCCTACAGAAATCAATGGAGAAGAAAAAATATTACTATAAGTGAGTACTAATATCTAATAAATAAGAACTAGTATGTATTTAATAAGTACTAGTACCTAATGAATAAGCATTAGTATCTAATGAATAAGAACTAGCATCTAATGAATAAGTACTAGTATGTAATGAATAAGCACTAGTATCTAATAAATAAGCACTAGTATCTAATGAATAGGCACTAGTATCTAAATAATAG
>CAIGQZ010000643.1:6658975-6672670 GCA_903798205.1 Danio tinwini | reverse complement strand
TTTTTTTTCTTTTTTAAATATTTCCCAAATGATGTTTAACAGAGCAAGGAAATTTTCACAGTATGTCTGATAATATTTTTTCTTCTGGATAATATTTCTTCTTCAAGTCTTATTTGTTTTATTTCTGCTAGAATAAAAGCAGTTTTTAATTTCTTAAGAACCATTTTATGGTCAAAATTATTAGCCCCTTTAAGCTATTTTTTTCCGACTGTCTACAGAACAAACCATCATTATACAATGACTTGCCTAATTACCCTAACCTGCCTAGTTAACCTAATTAACCTAGTTACGCCTTTAAATGTCACTTTAAGCTGTATAGAAGTGTCTTGAAGAATATCTAGTCAAATATTATTTACTGTCATCATGGCAAAGATAAAATAAATCAGTTATTAGAGATGAGTTATTAAAACTATTATAATTAGAAATGTGTTGAAGAAATCTGCTCTCCTTTAAACAGAAATTGGAGAAAAAAATAAACAGGGGGGCTAATAAATCATGGGGGCTAATAATTCTGACTTCAACTGTCTGTATATATGTATATATATATATATATATATAAACTCCACACACACACACACACACAGGAAGTAAACAGGACCTACTTTGCCACACCCAGGGAAGTTGGACTGAACTGTGAGTTTTTGTCCAGGAACTCTTTCAAGTCCTGAAGCTCCATCAGGACGAGCTCCAGATCAGAAGAACTGGCTGTGCTCTCCAGCTAAACAGATGAAAACACCAATCAAATCATACATGCAAGTGCTGTGAAGACTGATTTCACACATCATGAAAAAAAAACTTCAGCCTGAAACCAAATAACAAGATTTCTGATGGGCTGAAATCTGAAGTGATAAAACAAAAGCTGAAAAAAAAAAAGATTTTAAAAAGGAAACAAACAAATAAGTAACTGAAACTAAGAAAATAAAAGCAACTGAAGTGTTTAAAAAATACTCCAAAATCTGCCCTTACTAAAAAAATAAACAAGCACAAAATACAGATTAATAAATGAATACAAAAATACACAAAATAAATACAATTGTTTACTCCCAATAAATAAAACACAAAATAAAAGCCATATCAGTTAAAAAATAAAGCAGTTTTTACTTCAAATAAAAGCAAATAAATACAAAACATGTTGGTAAAAAACAAAAAGACCTGAATCCCAATGTTTACTCACAATAAAAATACACAAAATAAAATCCATATTGGTTAAAATATCCCAAAACTAGATTTTACACACAATAACAAGACCATAATGGTTAAAATAATAATAATAATAATAATAATTCATTTTCTTTTCGGCTTAGTCCCTAGGGGTCACCACAGCGGAATGAACCGCCAACTTATCCAGCACATGTTTTTACGCAGCGGATGCCATTCCAGCTGCAACCCAGCACTGGGAATAATAATAATAAATCTAAAAATTTGTTTTCACTCACAATAAAAGTAAATAAATACAAAAAGAGGAACAAAAACATGTTGGTAAAATACAAAAATACCCAAATCTGTTTTACTCACAATACAAATAAACACCATATTGGTCAGATAATTCAAATAATATTAAAATAAAAAGTCAAAATAAAAATAAATTTAATAAATATATAAATAATTCAGATTTTACTCACAATCATCACCGTCTGTGTGCCTTTGTTTATGGGGGTCTCCATGGCGAGGCTGCCATCCCAGATGTTCCTGTTTCAGAGCATCAACACAAAGCCAATCAATCAGTACATTCTTTATTAATGCATCAGTCATTTAAACCTTCATCCTGCTGTTTTAAAGTCACATAATTAACTGACCCGAGTATACGAGTGAAGTAAATACTGATGCCATTGTGCTTTCCAGAAAAGACCACTTCAGGCCCGGAGGACACAGCAGTAATAGGGGCGCCACCGGGGCTCATGGGAGTCGCAGGAACATACGGGGTCGACACATTTGGAGGAAACATGCCTGATGAGGAAAGAGGAGTCAAACACAACAGAAGAACACATTTCTGTACAACGGCGTTTCAGTCTAGATCCTCGCAATCCACTGCTCTGCATATTTTATGCATTTCTGTGGGATGTTTGTTCTGATTTAACAATAAGTGCCCTTCAAAGTGCACTCCATAGGATGCTTCAGTTTGAATATATATATTTTTTATATATAAAGGTCTTGTGAAGTGCTTAGAAACGTTTTAATTTTATGTTTCAATTCGTGAAATCAAAATTTACAGTGTTTACTTCGCTAGCTCACAATGCTATTATTAAGGTAAAGAATTAATCTAATAATAATAATATCAATTCCTTACATTTATAAAACGCTTTTCTAGACACTCAAAGCGCTTTACACATTTTTGGGGGAAATCTCCTCATCCACCACCAGTGTGCAGCATCCACCTGGATGACGCGACGGCAGCCATTTTGCACCAGACCACACACCAGCTGATTGGTGAAGAGGAGACAAAGTGATGAAGCCAATTATGATATGATATATAATGGACAGAAGCCAGTAGGCAGATTTAGCCAGGATGCCGGGTTTAAACCCTCTACTCGAATGACAGACACAGAGTCAGGACCTCGGTTTAACATCTCATCAGAAAGACGGCGCCCACTGACACTATAGTGTCCCCTTCACTATACTGGGTGTTAGGACCCACACAGACCGCAGCTTGGGCGCCCCCTGCTGGCCTCACTAACACCACTTCCGGCAGCAACCTAGCTTTTCCGTGTGGTCTCCCATCCAGGTACTGACCAGGCGCAGCCCTGCTTAGCTTCAGTGTGCGACCATGTGAGAGTTGCAGAGAGCTAGCTGATGACAGTTAATCCAATCTGTGCAAGTTAACACAATAAATTTGTGTTTCAATCAAAGTCTGAGCATTTGCTTCTGCGTTTGGAGTGGCAGTCCTTCTGATGCTGTCAACTTGAGGGTTTCTATAGCAACTGCACATGAATATTCTTAACCATGCTTCTCTTACCGTTAGTTTGCTATGAGAGAATGATGCAGAAGTAAGCCCCTCCCCCTACTCAATATTCCATTTCTGTTGCAAGTACATCAACATACCGAAATAAAGCCCTGCCCCCTACTCAATATTCCGATTCAGTTGGAAGTACAAAAACATGCTGAAATAAAACCCCGCCCTACTCAATATTTCGTTTTAGTTGGAAGTACATCAACATACTGAAATAAAGCCTCGCCCCCTACTCAATATTTAATTTCAGTGGGAAGTACATCAGCATACTGAAATAAAATCCCGCCCCCTACTCAACATTCAGTTGGAAGCACATCAACAAACTAAAATAAAGCCCCAGGCCCAGCCCCACCCCTACTCAATATTCTGATTCAGTTAGAAGTAAATAAACATGCTGAAATAAAGTCCTGCCCCCTACTCAATATCCGGTTTTAGTTGGAAGTACATCAACATACTGAAATAAAGCCCCAGACCCAGCCCCACCCCCTACTCAATATTCAGATTCAGTTGGAAGTAAATAAACATGCTGAAATAAAGCCCTGCCCCCTACTCAATATTCGGTTTTAGTTGGAAGTACATAAACATGCTGAAATAAAGCCCCGCCCCCTACTCAATATTCCATTTTAGTTGGAAGTACATCACATACTGAAATAAAGCCCCGCCCCCTACTCAATATTCCGTTTTAGTGGGAAGTACATTAGCATACTGAAGTAAACCCCCGCCCTCTACTCAATATTAAGTTTCAGCTGAAAGTACATTAACATACTGAAATAAAGCCCTGCCCCTACTCAATATTCTATTTTAGTAGAAAGCACATCAAGATATTTAAATAAAGCCCTGCCCCTACTTAATATTCAGTTGGAGGTACATCAACATACTGAAAAAAGCATCACCCCTACTCAATATTCCAATTTAGTTCGAAGCAAATCAACATATTTAAATAAATCCCCGCCCCTACTCAATATTCTGTTGCAGTTGGAAGTACATCAACTAAATGAAATAAAGCCCCGCCCCCTACTCAATATTCCATTTTTAGTTGGAAGCACATCAACATATTTAAATAAAGCCAGGCCCCTACCCATTATTCTGAAATAAAGCCCCGCCCCCTACTCACTATTCCATTTTAGTTGGAAGCACCAACATAAGTAAATAAGTAAACTGCAACTTTTAGTTCACGAGGACCTTAGAGAAATGCAAAATATGCACACCGGTGAATTGCGAGAACCAGAATCAAGAAACGCTGCTGTAGAATGACATTCACATCCATCTGCATCTGAAAATTGAATAATCAGACTGGGATTTGATTTCATTAAATAAAATTCTCTTTTTAGAATAACGTGCAAAACAACAGAAAGAACAGATGAAGGACATGCATTGTGGGCCGGGAATGCATGCATGCAGACAGACATCGGTTAATCAAACTGCATTAATGTCAACAATAGTAGTACACTAGGGCTGCACAACTGCAGAAAAAAACTGACGCTGATATTTTGGTTTTGTGTGATAAACGTGCCACAGCTATTGATTTGGACCCGTTTGAAGGTATTTATTTTTAATCAAAAAATCTGTCACCATTCACACATATGAATCACCATGGGTTCATCCTCTTTAATGTTCTACTGAAGAAAACAAAAGACACCAACATTTTAGATGGCCTGTGGGTGAGTAAATTACCAGGACGTTTTCATTTTTGAATGAACCATCCCATCCCTTTAATAAAAATCACCTCACACATTGTCAAAGCAACTCCCACTCCATCACATATATGGTGAATAATAATGCAGAGGTATTGATCAGCTTTAATTGTGTGGTCAGTTGTTTCTGGAGGCGGTGCAGCCCTACAGTACGCAGATCAGTGGCTGCTGTTATACCTGGGACAGGAGTGGCAAGAAAACTGGGGTTTGGTAATGGGCTGCCGAAGGGCATGGGGGATCCTACAATCACAGCAGACTACAGATTAGACATTAGTCAACACTGGACACTATAGGACTGGGCGATATGACAGAAATCTCACATTATAGAGGTCATCTAATATCCTAATAACCATATATATCTCAATATAGTACAGTTTCTGTAAATACAATCAATTTGTTGAACACATGTAAAGCCCTATGTTTTGTTTTTAAATTTTTTAGGTATATACTTATATATATTTCTCACTTTATTTAGAATATTAGAGCGCTTATTTGATTAAGAATGTAGAACTACAACATAAATATTATTAAAACACAGAATATTACAGGCCCAACATAAAATATTGCTAAATAAAATGTTTAAATTAAACTCAAACTTTTAAAATCACAACTCTCTCACAATGCATCAACATGCTTTTATTTATGTTTCTGTCTGCATCGCTGTAAAGGCATGTAATATTGCACTGATATAAATGAAAAAATATTACTGTAAATAATGTATTTTCTGACTCAACAATATAAACGATTGACTGTAATACGAAATGATAGACTTTTGATTTTGTCCATATGACATATATTGTCATATTGCATCATCTCATATATTGATAATGAAATACTCGGCCACTTTATTAGGTACACCTTACTAGTACTGAGTTGCCTTCCCCCTTTTGCCTTCAGAACTGCCTTAATCCTTCGTGGCATAGATTTTGCTCCATAATGACATGATAGCATCACACAGTTGCTGCAGATTTGTAGGCTGCACATCCATGATGAGAATCTCCCATTCCACCAAATCCCAAAGGTGCTTTATTGGATTGAGAACTGGTGACTGTGGAGGCCATTTGAGTACAGTGAACTCATTGCCATGTTCAAGAAACCAGTCTGAGATGAGTCACGCTTTATGACATGCTGCGTTATCCTGCTGGAAGTAGCCATCAGAAGATGGTACACTGTGGTCATAAAGGGATGGACATGGTCAGCAACAATACTCAGGTAGGCTGTGGCGTTGACACGATGCTCAATTGGTACTAATGGGTACAAAATGTGCCAAGAAAATATCCCTCACACCATTACACCACCAGCAGCCTGAACCGTTGATACAAGGCAGGATGGATCCATGCTTTCCTGTTGTTGACGCCAAATTCTGACCTGACAATCCGACTGTGGCAGCAGAACTGGAGACTCATCAGACCAGGCCATGTTTTTCCAATCTTCTATTGTCCAGTTTTGGTGAGCCTGTGTGAATTGTAGCCTCAGTTTTCTGTTCTTAGCTGACAGGAGCGGCACCCGGTGTGGTCTTCTGCTGCTGTAGCCCACCTGCCTCAAGGTTGGACGAGTTGTGTGTTCAGAGATGCTCTGCTGCAGACCTCGATTGTAACGAGTGCTTATTTGAGTTACTGTTGCCTTTCTATCAGCTGGAACCAGTCTGGCCATTCTCCTCTGACCTCTGGCATCAACAAGGCACAGAACTGCCGCTCACTGGATATTTCCTCTTTTTCAGATAATTCTCTGTAAACCCTAGAGATGGTTGTGTGTGAAAATCCCAGTAGTTCAGCAGTTTCTGAAATACTCAGACCAGCCCGTCTGGCACAAACAACCATGCCCTGTTCAAAGTCCCTTAAATCCCCATTCTTCCCCATTCTGATGCTCACTTTAAACTGCAGCAGATCGTCTTGACCATGTCTACATGCCTAAATGCATTGAGCTGTTGACATGTGATTGGCTGATTAGAAATTTGTATTATATATTTGGGTTATATATATATATATATATATATATATATATATATATACACACTATAAATTAATTTAATTTACAGAAACTGTACTATATCATGATTATTGACCACATGCAAAATGACTATTTTCTTTTCTTTCTTTTTTACATTTAAAGTATATACTCATAAATGCACTCACTGTAAACAATGTATTTTGCGACAGCATGATATAAACAATAGAGCGTAACATGAAATGGTAGACTTTTTATATTGTTCATATGATATCTATTGTCATATTGCACAGCCCTACTGAAACTGCAGATGGTTAAGTGTTAGGAGGACGGGTCAGTGTGGTAGAGCACTGTTTTTTTTTTTTTTTTTTACCTGGCACAGGTGAGCTGAAGAGAGGCCCGACATTACTGGGGGCCGACAGGGCGGATGGGAAACGCATCTGAGCCTCTCCACCATACCTGCACAAACACACATCAGGACAAATCAGCACTACACACACACTAATCAAATAATCCAAGTGAAATTAACAAATACAGCTGAAGACAAAATTGTATTCTTTTAAAATATTTTCACAAGTGATGTTTAACGAAGCATGAAAATATTCACAGTATTTCCTATAATATTTTTCTTAGTTTCATATTTCTTTTAGTTTGGCTGGAATAAAAGCCGTTTAACTTTTTTTTTTTTTTTTTACTGATTTTGAGATCAATCTTAGCCCAATTAAAAAAAAAATTAGAGTGGCTACAGAACAAACCACTGTTGTCCAATGACATGCTTAATTAACCTGGTTAAAGGTGCAGTACGCAAGTTTGACACCAAGTGGTTAAACTAGGTATTGCATTCCTGGATCAAAACAAATGCAAGTGCAGGTTGCCAGATTGAGGACCAACAGGACTGTAGAGCAGTCTGACTATAGAGCCTAAAGGCTGATTTAAACCATGTTCTAAATAAAAGCAACGGCACTCGATAAAAGGAACATTTTCCATTTTAAAGGAGTTTTTGTCCTAACCAATATCTTGAATTGATATATTAGAAACGGCTTCTATTCACAGTAAAACAACAGGAAACTATGACAATGATCAGCTCAGGTACACCTCATGTGCTTTATTCAGTGTTAAATGCTAACAATGTGAGTTTGAATGCCATTTTACGTGACATTTATTGTCATACTACTGAAAGCAGCAGCAGATAGTTCACCTCAGATCTGGAGAATACAATAAAACGTTCAAAATTGACCTTTAGAACTGAGACTCAAAACCAACACATGTGATTCAGCATGTTACGTTGCATTTAAAAATGTTAAAGAGGTTTATTATGCATTATAAACCTTACCAATTCTGTGCTTCTGAATGGCTGTATTTAAATTTCTGTCGGGTTTTGTCTGGTGCAAACAACCAAATTGCTCATCACTGCAAATCTCGTCATATACTGTATATCATGTTGTTAGGACACAGGGTTACAATGTAACCTGCTCACCTAACGTTTACGCTCATAATATTTATATCATTTCCTAATTTATAACATGTGGAACTGAATCTGTCTCATTTCAGAGTCTGCTACTGTCCACCGCATTTCGGTCATGGACGCATGCTTTCAGAGCCTTTCCAAATGAATGAATGAAATATACGGTTTTCTACCAAGTCAACCCGGGGTGCTGAAATATAATTGGCTAAACTGTCATTGGGCGGGTTAAAGGGACCAAAACAAAGACAGCGTTCCGACACGCAAAACACAATTTCAAAGCAGAATATCTGAGTTCAGCATTGTTTTTCATAGGGATGCTTATTTCTGTTTATTTTAGCAACCGACAACCGCAGCTCCTTAACCGAATATTAACCGTTAACAGATAAATATAAAAATATTATTTAATAAAAAAATAATAATTGAGGTTATTTTGTGACACATTAAATATTTTTAAAATACTGATTTATTTTAACATGCCAACAGCAGCATACAGAACATAACAGAACATCTTCAGGCACCTGCAGTGTTACAGCATAGAAAAAATAATAAACTAAATAATAAAAATAAATTAAACAGGCCTGCCCTAGATATTGTTCACCTAAACGACCAATTTAGATTACAAAACGAAAACACTGACTGAATCCTTTTTAAGAGCCGGCATTTGCTGATCAACAACATTTGCGACAGTTGAAAGTATCGCACACTTGCAGCGCCGTTGTGTCACCTGATAGAAACACGTTTAGAATTCAAAAAAGCATGCCGCTGCGTGGCGCGACGCTGAGTGTCGCCGAACGGCGCTTCTGGTTGACCTGCTTGAGGCTATAACTAAAGGGCGTCATACACCGAATGCGTCGCTCAGAGCCACGACGCGGCACACCAGACACGCACATTTGCATGTTATTTAAAATGAAACTATTCAGATAACGCTCTGTGGTGCGGCAGAAATATGAACAGTGTCCTGAGCAGGGCCAGCCCGTCCATAGAGGTGACCTAGGCGGCAGAATAGTGAGCAAACCCCACGGTCGTCACTTTCACTCGCGACAACGCGAAATGCATGGCGCTGCGCGTCGTTAGTTCGTTATTTCCAATGGAGGGACGAGCACGTGAGGCAGCGCGCTCGCACTTTCCAGCTGCACCTAGTTAAGATGACAGGGAGCTTCTGTGACCGCGGGAAATGCAAACCGCTGAAGTTTAAGGAAGACACAATGAAAAGTACACATGTATGCAAACCCACCAAAACTCACAAATACTGGCGGCGAGGAGTCTAAAACATAGAGCAAGGGTGTTTCTTTGGTGACGTCGTTTTGACTCACACGCTGAAAATGGTGGACGTGAAACAACATACTGAGGAGATGGTAATGCACATCTGTCAATCAATATTGGTGGGCGGGGGGACCGCACTCCTACGTCAAGTTGCGGTCGATCTCAAAACCGCTCCAATTGGTCCACCGTTTTTATGTTGTTAAATTGAAAAAAAGGACTGAGTGTGTTTATATCACCCCAATATGACGCTCTATACACGATACCTACATATATGCATGTCCATACAGCTTAAAAAGTAGATTTTTTACCATAGGTGCCCTTTAAAAATATATAAAATAATATTTTTATCGTTTAACTGATACCATTAATCGGATACAAACGCACCCTTTCGGTTAACGGTTAATCAGTTATTCTGAGCATCCCTAGTTTTTTTTTTAGATAAACAAGAATGTTCACTTGGCATGTTTCTTAAATATCTGCAAACATAATATGGTAATTTTATGCTTCAGATGGGTCAAAAATTTACATACAGCACCTTTAAGCCTTTAAATGTCACTTTAAGCTCAATACTGGTATCTTGAAGAATATCTAGTCACATATGTGCTGTCATGACAAAGATAAAATACATCAGTTATTAGAAATGAGTTATTAAAACGATCGAGTTTAGAAATGTGTGGAAAAAATCTTCTGTTAAACATCACTTGGCAAATATTTTTAAAATAATTAATTTCCCAGGAGGGCAAAACATTTTGACTTTAAATACAACATAAAACTACAGCAAAATCTAACTATTCAATGCATTAATAAAATATGCATAATTAATAAATTTTTTCACTAGATCATATATAATCATGTGCTACTGTAGGTTTGCAATTCATTAGTTGCTAAAGGTAAATAACTAAAAGAATAACAAATTGCTATGTATATACAGGGTTCCTGCAGGTATCAAGTCAAATTTAGGACTTTTTAAGCCCCTTTAAGGACCTTTAAGAATTAAATTTTAGAGGATACTTAAAGGATTTAGCTTTTCTAATGGCCCAGTATTATCATGAGGAATCACATAATTGCTTTTAGTAGTCTTTCCCTGATTAGAGAATTTGAGGAATTTGTTGTAAAAACAGCTGTTATCAATTGCATCTCTTTGCAAAAAAAAAACTTAAATATAAAAAAATAAGGTTTTACTGAGATGTATTGTTGGTTATTGATAGATTGGATGGAAAAATTAAGACCTCTTAAAAAAATACAACACAGTATTTTAGTGCATTTTAAGACTTTAAGGCATGAAATTTAGTTTTTGAAAGACATTTCAAGACTTTATGACCCAGTGGACACCCTGATGTAACAAAAAATGCTTTTATGTCAGCATAATAAATCAAATGACACTTTGGATTACTAAGGTCCAACACCTTAGAAAACAGAAATCTTTTTGTAATCCAATTATTACATTTAAGGACTATTTAATGCTGACGAATTTACACAAATATATGAGAGGATCTACTTTAAAGTATTAAAAAAGTGTGTGTGTCATCCTGGAGTGATTGAGTCTACAAATGATCTAATGTCTGACCTGAAGAAGGCTCGTGTGGCCCACACAGACACCTCTCGGTCGCAGGCGGCATTGGAGCAGGCCAGGATGAGTGCAGTGGCACATGCCTGCTCTTCCTGTGCAGGGAACAGACACAGTTATTAACAGGACTGCACATTGATGTGGATGAGGGATACTTTTTTTTTTTAAAAAGCAGAGCACTTCAGAAGCACTTTAGTGTACCAGGGCATGCTGCTGTCATTTGGGAACCAAAATGAGGCATTTCTCCTATGCATAAATGGCAAGGTGATTATTAAAAACCCTGTTTGTTTCAAAATAATGTGCTTGTTTTCATTTCGTTCTCTTATAAGTTATTTATTATTATTATGCAAGTAGCAGTAAGTAGCACAAAGCTTAACTAAAAGTTAGACTGAATTGCCTTATTTATTTATTCAAGAGTGCTGTTAATCTTTTAATTTAGATTATAACATTAATATATCATTGATTATTTACTACATCCAATCAGCTTGCAGAAGAAAAAACAAGCCACACCCACTGTTTTCTCATTTAATATTTCATTTCTCTAGGAACTGCGTCAAAAAGAAGCTGCGGTCACACTAAAGTTTGTGCATGCGAAATTCTGTCGTGCGGCGCTGCGAAAAGGGGTGGGATAAAACAAGATTAGACATTTAAAAAAGCGAGCGATTGCTCCATGTTTTAAATTTCTGTTCAGAGAGGTCATGTTTTGATCCTGGATTGGTCTCAGCAGTCAAGTGATTTCGCAGGTCAGAGTTCACCAAGCTTGAACTTTGCACCGCAGCGAAATGCGAAACTTGACGCATGACCCTGCGTTTCCGGTCTGACACATTCGCGTGCGTATGAATGGAAGTCTATAGGGAGAAAAGTCCAATGTGATCGCAGCTTAAGAAAAAAAAATAGTTGCAGCTTCCCGTTCATGTGGTCTTTAAGACATTAAGACTTTTAAATCCCCTGCGGACACCCTGCTCTCGGCATTGAGAAGATGAAGATCAGACTCACCCTGTGCAGCTTGAAGAACCTCTCGATCTCCTCACTCTCGCCTCCAGCACTGCTCACCAGCAGGTGGCGCAACTGATCCACCGGACGCAGCTTGTGGAAGATGTGGCTCCCCTGCAGGCAGTAAAACACACCGTAAGAAAACAAATAAATAAAGGATTTCATCGATCAGTCCCTCCAGGATTTTACCATCAGATTTTAGCATTAGATGTAGCGTTACATGGACATCAGAAAAATAAGACCTGTGCAAAAATATTTAAAACCTACAACTGCGAATTTAAGACTTTTTAAGGCCTTAAATTTAGATGTTTAAATTTAAGACTTTTTAAGGCCCCGCAGAAACCCTGTATTAAGTCAGTAAAAACACCCTAAGAAAAAAGAAGTATACTTAAGTAAAGGTCAAGTATAAATGTATTTAGTACAGTATGTAAATGTGTTCAGTTTTTTACTGCTGTCATTAAAAGAAACAAATTAACACCAGCCGCACCACACTCCCAATCCCACCTCAGTACCCCCACCCCCATTTTTACCAGCTTTCAAGTCAAAAAGTAAGTAAAATGTTGGCCAGAAAGGCATATGATTTAATTTGAACAACTGTCCATTACTGTTTTGGTCCTGTACTACCACACTGAAGGTAACAGTTGAAATAAATGGTGTGCTAGATAGGCTTTAAAATGCTACGTGCTTTGCTGTAGCACTCCTCTAAAGAGGAAAGAGCACAACTGATGATTTTCTGTGCTGTGTTTGGAGAGCAGCTTTTTCCTGGGCAATGCAGCTGGCATACCACACTGGGATGCAGTACGTCAAAACACTCAATGGTGCATCTGTAAAAGGACACTAGCTTTGGTTAAGTTGTTGTTTTTTAGCACCCTCAGGAAATGGAGTCACTGCTGTGCCTTTTTGACCAGTGCTGTTGGTTTTCCATGATATATTGTGACCTAGATGCAGGCTCAATTACTTGAAGTTACTAACAATCTCCACACAGTTCACATTTATAATCATGGGCAGAGTATCTGGTCTGTTCATCCTGATGTCCACTATGATTTCCTTTGTTTTTAAGGTATTGAGGACCAAGTTGTTATCACTGCACTATAAAACCAGTTTATTCACTGCAAAACAGAGCCAAAAATGCTACAAATTTTAAGAACAATAACCCTGACACCATGACAACCTCATACCATTAGAATTCTGAGCGTGCCTCACACAGGTGAGTGGGCTTGACAAACCACCTGTAGAAAACACACTTTTTCATCTCTGACACTTTAAGAGACACTTGCACCAGTTTTGCACCAGACACGTTCTTACAAACCACCTGTAGTAAACACTCTTCTCTCTTTCTTTCTCTCTATCTCTCTATCTATCTATCTGTCTATGAAGTGTGCCTCATACAGGTGAGTGGACTTGACAAACCACCTGAAGTAAACATTCTTTTCTCTCTTACTTTCTCTATCCATTGATCCATTCATCCATCCATCTACCATTCTATCTATCTATCTATCTATCTATCTATCTATCTATCTATCTATCTATCTATCTATCTATGAAGTGTGCCTCACACAGGTGAGTGGAAATGACAAACCAGCTGTAGTAAACACTCTTTTCTTTCTTTCTTTCTTTCTTTCTCTCTCTCTATACATCCATCCATGAAGTGTGCCTCACACAGGTGAGTGGACTTGAGAAACCACCTGTAGTAAACACTCTTCTCTCTTTCTTTCTCTCTATCTATCCATCCATCCATCCATCCACCATTCTATCCATCTATCCATCTATCCATCTATCTATCTATCTATCTATCTATCTATCTATCTATCTATCTATC
>CAIGQZ010000643.1:6602678-6640907 GCA_903798205.1 Danio tinwini | reverse complement strand
TTTATTTCAGTATGTTGATGTACTTCCAACTGAAACGGAATATTAAGTAGGGGGCGGGGCTTTATTTCAGTATGTTGATGTACTTCCAACTGAAACTGAATATTAAGTAGGGGGCGGGGCTTTATTTCAGTATGTTGATGTACTTCCAACTGAAACGGAATATTGAGTAGGGGGCGGGGCTTTATTTCAGTATGTTGATGTACCTCCAACTGAAACCCAATATTGAGTAGGGGCAGGGCTTTATTTCAGTATACAGATGTACTTCCAATTGAAACAGAATATTGAGTAGGGGGCGGGGCTTTATTTCAGTATGCAGATGTACTTCCAATTAAAACAGAATATTGAGTAGGGGGCGGGGCTTTATTTCAGTATGTAGATGTACTTCCAATTGAAACAGAATATTGAGAAGGGGATTGGGCTTTATTTCAGTATGTTGATGTACTTCCAACTGAAACGGAATATTGAGTAGGAGGCGGGGCTTTATTCAATGCGCAATTCCACCAGAGGGCGCTGTGTGCCTTTCTGAAAATCTTAATGGTTATCAATAGTTATCTTGTCCTTGTGCATAATATATCATCTTAATATCGACTGACCCACACACCCCTTCCTTAAACCCAACCAATAGTGTTTTCAATAGCAAAATACAAGAGAAAAGCCATCGCGGGTGCATGCTTCTACCACAATCTCACGCTGCCTTTTTTGGTTTAGTTTTACCTGATTTTTTAAACTCTGGTCCACTCCATCCATGTCTTAAGTTTGATGCCATTCATGGTGAGTTACAGAGCAAACTAGTCATGCCGGAAACGCTGTCCATATGATGGTAAGCGTTTGTTTTACACCCAAAATGCAGCCATATATGTACATAGTTCTCGGTTCTCAAAAGAGCCCTGGGCACATGTTCCAATGAGCCTGGGTAGCAAGAAAATCTGGTACCGTATTGTTTAATTTTGTTAGTACCGACTTTATTTTTTTAGTACCAACTTAGTATTAAAGTACCGGTTCTTCTACCAACACTAATCAGGCATTTCTCATTCCGGTTTTCATTTGCAGAACTAGAAAACAGATACTGCCCCCCTGTTCTTGCACATATGTACCCCCCTGTACTTACACTTAAATTGCAGCCATATATGTACCCGCAACCACATATTTCTCAGTTCTCAAAAAAATGTAGTCCAGGGCACATATTCCCAATGAGCCTGGGTTGCAAGAAAGCCTGGTACCGTGTTGTTATAATTTTGTTAGTACTAACTTTATGTTTTTTATTACCAAATACTAATTCGGCATTTCTCATTACCGTTTTCATTTGCGAAACGTGAAAACAGATACTGCCCCCCTGTTCTCGGTTCTCAAAAATGTAGCCCTGGGCACATATTCCCAATGAGCCTGTGTTACAAGAAAGCCTGGTACCGTATTGTTTTTTTGTTTTAGTATTGACTTGTTATCAAAGCCCATTTTACACACCAAATGCAGCCATATATGTACCTGCGAGCACATATTTTTTCGGTTCTTAAAAAATATAGCCCTGGGCACATATTCCCAGTGGAATATTCCCAACAAGCCTGTGTTGCAAGAAAACCTGGTAACGTGTTGTTATATTTTTTTAGTAACAACTTGCTATGAAAATTAATTTTACACACAAAATGCAGCAATATATGTACCAGCGAGCACATATTTCTCGGTTCTCAAAAATGTAGCCCTGGGCACATATTCCCAATGAGCCTGGCTTGCAAGAAAGCCTAGTACTGTATTGTATTGTATGGTACTGTATTTTATCTTTAGCACAGACTTGGTATCAATGTACCGTTTTTTTTACCAACACTAATCAGGCATTTCTCGTTCCGTTTTCCATTTGCAAAACTAGAAAACAGATACTGCCCCCCTGTTCTCGATTTTCAATAATGTAGCCCTGGGATGAGCAAATCATCTAAAATGTACGAATGAGATTGTAGCGATTCAGCAGGTTGAATAATCATCAGACCATCGGCCGATGAGTGATCTGATAGGTTATTCAGCAATGAATCGGAGTGTGAGAGTGAAGTGATGTAGCATGTAAACAATTCAAGTCGAGGAGGAACACAAAGAGGCCAGGTGTAATTACAAAACATTTCTCAAATATTTGCAAACAATATGGATTATTGAATTATCAGAGAAATGCAGGACTGAATCCTTACACTCAGTCCTGCAAATTTGTGACGACTGTTAAAATGGTACTAAACACTGTTTGTTTACGCTGCATCTGTGCACATCTGGTTTCCATTTGTGGAATGTGAAAACAGATACTGCCTCCTGTTCTTGGTTCTCAAAAACGTAGCCCTGGGCACATATTCCCAATGAGCTTGAGTTGCAAGAAAACCTTTTAAAAACACAGCAAGAAGCTGTGTTCGCGTGGGTTTCCTCTGGGTGCTCCGGTTTCCCCCACAAGTCCAAACACATGCACTATAGGGGAATTGATCAACTAAATTGGCTCTAGTGTATGAGTGTGTGTGAATTTGTGTGTATGGGTGTTTCCCACTAATTGCTTTTTACAGTGTGTTAAATTCACTATCTTTCCTGACTGATTATGAACTGCAGGTCTTCTTAATGAGATGACAACCCATGATTCTCAGATGTTATTTGAGTCTCAGATGCTGATTTATTAAACCTTGTTGCACTTTCAGGTCAAGCAGATCATGGAGGAGGCCGTGACACGCAAGTTTGTGCATGAAGACAGCAGTCACATCATTTCTTTCTGCGGTAAGATGATATTTCATTATTTAAGATTACTGTTATGTTCATTGTATCCGCATTTGAGTATGTTGTTTTGATTTTCCTAATATTAATTGTAGTTAATTACTATATCTTTGATAGTTATTGTATTTAATTATAGTTATTATTCTTGTTGGTGGCTGTAAGTTTTTTAATATCTGCATTAGTTTGACTGGATCTAGTTTTTTTATTATTAAGATAATATAAAAGTTTTTATTGGTATTATATATTCACTTTAAGTATTTAGATTTTTCTTTTAATTGAGTAAAGTTTCATAAATGTATTAATTTAATGTTTTTTTATTTCCAGTTTATTTATTAATATCACAACCAAGTGAAAATTAAAACTGTTGCATTGCCTATTGTTTGATTTATTGGTATTATTAGTAATATTTTATTTAATAATTGTAGCTAATTGGTGCATTTTTTTATAATTATTGTATTTATAACGTATAATTATATTATAATTATTATTCTTGTTAGTTGCTGTAAGTTTTTTTTATATCTGCATTAGTTTGACTGGATCTAGTGTTTTTTTTATTATCATTAAGATAATATTAACATTTTTATTTGTATTGTATATTTATTTTCAATATTTTAAATGACATTTTTTATATTTAGTTTTTAAGTTAATTTATTAACTTAATGGTTTTTTTTTCAATTTATTTATTAACATCACAAATAAGTGAAAATTAAGCCTGTTTAAAATTAAATTAAAACCTGTTCGATTTATTATTAATATTTTATTTAATAATTGTAGCTATTTGGTGTATTTATTTATAATTATTGTATTTATAATGAGATATAATGATATTATAATTATTGTTCTTAAAAGCTTTCCCAGTGATGGGTTGCAGCTGGAAGGGCATCCACTGCGTAAAACATATGCTGGATAAGTTGTCGGATCATTCCGCTGTGGCGACCCTAGAGTAATAAAGGGATTAAGCCGAAAAGGAAATGAATGAATGAATGAATGAATGTTCTTGATAGCAGCTAAAAGCTATTTAGTTAGCTTTTAATATATAATTTTATATATTTAATATATATATATATATATATATATATATATATATATAAGTGCATCAGTTTGAGTCAAGTGTTGTTTTAGTATCATCATTATACTATAAACGTTTTATTGGTATTTTAGATTTATTTATTTATATTTAAAATTATTATAATTATTATACATGTTTAAAATGTGAAATATTTTCTTATATTATTTTATATATAACTTTGATTAATTCTGTTGTGTTTTATGTTTTTTTTTCAGTTATATATATATATATATAATTTTATTTCGTAAGTTAAAAATAAACCTATTGCATTAGCAACTAACTGAAACAAAGTTGAAATGTTTTTTTTATATTTTATTTGAGGTAACATTTATTTATTTCAAGGGTCACACACTTAACAATAAGGTTGCACTAGTTAATGTTAGTTAATGTATTCATTTAGATGAACAGACAAACAATAATACATTAATTAAAGTATTTATTCACCTTTGCTAAAGATTCGTTGTTAGTTCTTATTAAGCACAACTTTGAATTTTAATACTACTGTAATAAATGTTGAACTAATTAATAAATGCTGTACAAGTATTGTTCATTAATAGTTCATGTTAGGAAACACATTAACCAATAAAAGCTCATTCTGAAAACGTAGCCCTGTATACATTTCTGGAGATCATGAATTTTTAGCCAAAGGAACATATGGCTGCATTTTGTCTTTAAAACCAACGCTACGGGGTGGTATGACACCGTTCCTCTTCACACTTACCTGATAGTTTATCTCCGTGTGGACAGCTTTTCCACTGTTACCAGTTTGTCTGGTAGCTCGACACGTACGCCAGCGGACTTGAGAACTGGAGTGAAGTTGACTGCGACGACAGGGTTCGAATCCGGCGAAGATCAGTTTCAGAAAGCAGATAAAGCAAAACAAAAGCCAAAAAATTAAATAAACAAGTAAATAACAGGGTGAGAATGTGGTAAAATCTGAAATGTGGTATAAATCAGGCGAGGGCCTTTCTTTTTCTAAATTGCTATTGAAAACCTTATCGGCTTGAGTTCAGGTAAGGGGGTGGGCGATCAGTCGGTCAGTCAGTCAGTCGACAGCGGCCTGGTGGATTTACACGAGAAGAGCAGGAGTGAATGGCACTCGCGAGAGAAATTTAAGATCTGAAAAAGCATACACAGCGCCCCCTGGTGGATTCACAAAAACTGCAAAAAACATAGCTCCTGGGACGTATTTGACACTCTCCATAAATGTATGCAGGGGTATGTAATTAGAATGAGCTAGGGCTGGGCGATGTCGACAAATTTGGCATCGTACGATGTCTAATGTAAAACATTCCAATGGACGATGGCATCGTCATCGTAGGTGGCGGTGAATTATTTATGTATGAATAATAATTAATTCATAGCCTACCGTTTCAACTACCTGACCATCATGGTCTTTGTTTTACCCATAACCAAATCATAAATAAATAAAGATAAGTTACACACAAATTACCACCTGTCAATCACTTTTTCTGCAGGACTCTGGCATGAATAGGCAGAGTGTTCTGTGTCACTATAATGGCATCGACACACTTGGTTGGTAAAAAATGTGCACAACCAACAGGAACCAACCAACAGTATCTGAGGTTTTCACTAAAATTACTAAGTACAAGCGTGAAAGCGAAAGATTGAAGCAGTGTACTGATGCTGTGACACGTTACTTAATGGATTCAAAAGAGTCGTTAGATTGAGACATAATTCGAAGATGAATTAAATATCACGTTTAACAACTATAGTGAGACACGATCCAGCGGTACATCGTTGATAAACTGTCAGACGTTTCTGCTCTCTGGGGTTTTGTGCTCAAAGCACCCGCTGACTGCTGGAGCTCAGATGTGCGCGTATGCTGCAGCGCATAACAGTGTGTGTGTGTGTGTGTGTGGTCACGTGATGTGTGTTTTTGTTTTAAAATGTCATTTTTAAACTAAGACGTATTAGTGTAAACAGCATACCTGCCAACATTTGTCTATGAAAATCCGGGAGAAAAGGGGGGGGGGGTACCTGGTCTGTCGGCAATGCAGGGGTGTTACATTTACAGGGGGCGTCAGCTTCAAAGCTTTCCATTCACTTTGAATGGGTGACGTCAGGCATTACTGAATTGCATTGTGGATCCGTCGGATCGAAATTATTTATGTTATTTATGAAATTTCCGATTTATTGTATTTTATTAAAGTCTACCCCCACCCCAACCCTAAACCCAACCGTCACAGTACTGTAAAAATATAAATTATTGTTATACAGTGTCATAAAAAATGCAGCTATATTATTGTGCATATTGCACTTTTGGCCTGCCGCATGTCCAATCTAGACTTTACCCTGCGGAAGTTGGGACCAATGTTGGGACTTTCTCAACTCCTGAAGTGCCGACAGAAGTGCCAGCCAATCAGATTGCTGTATGCAAATACACCAGCTCAGACAGTAGCCGATTGCTGACTAATTTCATTGGCTGACGCTGCTATGATGATCGCGTCAGCCCCAACTTCAGACACGCCCTCTGTCAAGCGTTGACGCTGAAGCCCCGTGTGAATGGGGTGTTACAGATTATACCAATCACCTAAGGAGCGAGGGAAGGGGTTGAAATTCCGGGAGTTTTCCGGGAGAAATGACAAACCGGGAGGTGGGTCTGAAATACGGGAGACTCCCGGGAAAAACGGAAGTGTTGGCAGGTATGGTAAACAGGGCCTAAGTGTGTATTTTTCGCGAGCAGGTTGCTGCTGCGATGGGGGCAGGGCGGAGGCAGTGTTGCCAGATTGGAAATGTCAAAGTATCGTACCAGAACCTCAAAATTATCGTACACGAGTCAAACGGAGTGTATACAGATATTATCTAGACAAATATCGTTTTGACACAACGTGCAAATTACCATAATACGTACAAAAATATATAATAAAACAGGCGTACCTTAGTGGGAAGGTTCGAAGTCCACTTCCGAGTCGCAGTCATTGTATACCTGCATGTTGCCAGATGTTGAGGGATTCATTTTGCGGTACAAATTGGACCGCAACATAGTGCTGGTTTGCTCGAAAGAAGTGCACACCTCACTCTGAGGTGTGCACGAGCCCATTCACAGTTAATGAGCTGATTTTGTGGCTGTGTTTTAATGAGATTAACTTTTTGAAAAAAGATCGTTCACATAACGCATTTGAATGGGGAAAATGAAAACATCTAGGGCAAACTCCTGTCCTTCTCACTTTCCTTTTCAGCACTAATTTTTTTATCTTTATTGCTTAAACGATCGACCTCAACCTGAAATCTACTGACCTAGGAACGGCCACGCGCAGCAGGAATGTTAACTCATGAGAGAGAGCTATTCTCCACATTGATTGGCTGAGAAAATGTGATGTGAGAAAACATAGAAAATGTGGCCAACTCCACCTTCTCCTCACAGACAGTAGACCAAAAAGCAATCAATAAGTATGGAAGCCCCAAGATAACAACATTATTGATCATTCATCGTACAGAGGTCGAAATTATCGTACAAATACGATATTTATCGTACGTCTGGCAATGCTGGGCGGAGGATCGCGATGCCGGCTCAGCATCGTGATGTCTATTGACCCAGGAGCCTGGGTTGATAATAACTGACATTAACTAATGACACCTCATTGTAAAGTGTGACTACATTGTTATGGTTTCAGTGTTCAAGTCATTTACAGTTTTATATTTTATAGTTTTAGTTTGACTATAATAACCCTTGATTTAACACAGGGGTCACCAAACTTGTTCCTGGAGGGCCGGTGTCCTGCAGACTTTAGCTACAACCTTATACAAACACCTGAACAAGCTAATCAATGTCTTACTAGGTATACTTGTAACACCCAAGCAGGTGTGCTGAGGCAAGTTGAAGCTAAACCCTGCAGGGACACCGGACCGAGATCGGTGACCCCTGTTTTAACATATCAACAAACATTAATAGCTTTTGCATGTGACGAATAAGGATTTTCCTTGGTTGAAGCAGCTTTTTCTCTCCATAGTGTTTAATGGAGTGGTGTGTGTGTGTGTGTGTGTGTGTGTGTGTGTGTGTGTGTGTCAGTATGGTGAGTGGGCTGCTGAAGGACACCTCATTACTGTTATGGGTTATGAGAGTCTGACTGATGGCACACATCATATCCGTTCGTCAAACCACCTCGTCTAACAATCTGTTCCTGACGGCGCAACAGCAGATTATTGACTTACTTCTGCAACTGAGTGAATAAACACACTGCAAAGAGTCTGAAAAGAGTGTTCAGTGCTGTACTGTACCCAGTGGTGTAAAACATTAATGGTACACTTACTTTTATTCCTGGGGCAGCACAGTGGCTCAGTGGTTTGCACTGTCGCTGGATTGAGTCCCAGCTGGGTCAGTTGGCATTTCTGTGTGGAGTTTGCATGTTCTCCCCATGCTGGCGTGGGTTTCCTCCGGGTGCTTCGGGTTCTCCCACAGTCCAAACACATGCGCTATAGGGGAATTGATCAACTAAAGTGGCCGTAGTGTTTGTGTATGTGTGTGTAAATGATTGTGTATGGGTGTTTTCCAGTACTGGGTTGTGGCTGGAAGGACATCCGCTGCGTAAAACATATGCTGGAATAGTTGGTGGTTCATTTCACTGTGGTGACCTCTGATAAATAAGGGATTGAGCCGAAGAAAACTTCCTGTGCAGGTGTTGCATTTAGTGCTGTGTTGTATAGGACTGTATAAGAACATATTCAATATTGTTATTTCCCTAGAACAATGCTATTTTTATTAGCTTTGTTTTTAAATAATTTCTTTATAAAATATATTTTTCAGATCTAATTCATTCTAATTAGAGGCTAAAAAACTGTGTCGAGGAGCAAACATATGGGGCCCTATTATACACCCGGCACAATAAGGCGCATAATACAGTGTTTGGCGTGATTTGTTGCTATTTTCAGACCAGCGCAACAGTAAATTTCACGATTTGCCCCATGTTGTTTAAATAGCTAATCTATTTGCACCACTTTGTGGACTCATGTGTGTGCTGGTCTATAAAGGAGGTGTGTGAAGGCGCTTTATTGGCACGTTGTTATTTTGAGGAACTGAAATAGACCGCACCATTGACCAACTAAAAGCTGCTCTAAAGTCCAGCGCAGAGCGCGTAGTTATGCGCCTCTGCAGGTCTAAACGCTGCTGAACACACACAGGATGTTCAGCAATACACAAATATCTTTACAGATGAAAACAATTAAAGGATTAAAATGATACAGAAATGATTATTTTCTACATCAATATAAACACCACTGCCTCCATGTCTTCATCTCAGGGGGCTTTTTCAGTTTATTCAGGACAATCTGCATTAACATAATGTTGTTGTTTATTATTATTATTATTATTGTTATTATTATTCTTATTCTTATTATTCTTCTTCTTATTATTATTATTAGCAGTATTATTTATTATCTGCATATTTATGTGTTTCAATAAACACAAGTGTAGATTTGTCCACCTGTGGGGTTTTGGAGACGTCTGTATCAGCATATGGGGCATACGAACAGGACATGTGTTTGGGTATAACTCAGTTGTTTGACCACACTTCATTATTATTGTTCATTTATTCCTTTGCTGGAGATTAGAACTGAATTTAGAAATAGTTTTGAAGCATCTTTGTGCTTAACAAACTAAATTAAATATGTGGGCTAATGGATGTGTTCAGTGGAGTGAGTTTCCAGCGTTTCCTTACTCCACCAAAGTAAAGGAGTAAAGTAAAGAGAAAGTAAAGAGGCTGAATGGAGGAGGCTTATTCTTTATCCTCGCGCTGCAGATGCTCTGTTTAACTGTTTTCTCGCTAGTGAAGTGTTTAGTTTTTATACTTACAAAGTCCGCCATGTAAATAGCAAATACACCATGGCGTGAGGCCACTGACTCTTAAAGGGAATGAGAGATGAGACTCTGATTGATTTAATGCTCAAAACACACCCAGAACTCATTAAGAGAATAAGCACAGCCCTGTTAGACCATGCGCCGCGGCGTAGAGCAAAATTTTCCATCATTAAAATAGCAAAAGTGGATTCAGACATGGCCTTAATGCTTTTTAGCCATGCGCTTTGTGCCTAGACCGTAAAAAAGAGCCCTTAGTCTTTAAAACACTAAGAATGAGTGAAAACCTCAGCAGATATTCTGACTCTGATTGGTTGTTGTGTTTATGTGTTTATTTTCAGTTCTGGGTTCACCTTTGGGCCGCTCCAGGCAATAGCAGAAAAGCAATAACTTAAGAGGCGGGGCTAACGATAATACGGCCCCATCTGATTGGCAAAAATTAGATAAACAACCAATGCACAAAATAAGTATAATTTATCACACGTCTGCGATATACTTCAGTTGAAGTCAAAAATTTCCCAAATGATGTTGAACAGATTCAGGAATTTTTCACAGTATTTCCTATAATATTTGTTCCTCGGAGAAAGTCTTATTTGTTTTATTTCGGCTGGAAGTTTTTTAAATTTTAAGGTCAATATTATTAGCCCCCTTAAGCAATATTTGTTTTGATTGTCTATATATTTCCCAAATGATGTTAAACAGAGCAAGGAATTTTTCACAGTATTACCTATAATATTTTTTTTAACTTAATGACTTTAATTACCCTAGTTAAGCCTTTAAATGTCACTTTAAGCTGAATACTAGTGTCTTAAAGAGTATCTAGTCAAATATTATGTGCTGTCATCATGTCAAACATAAAATAAATCAGTTATTAGAAATGAGTTATTAAAATTATTATGATTAGAAATGTGTTGAAAAAAATCTCCCTTCCAATAAACAGTAATTGGAGGAAAAAATATACAGGAGGCTAATGATTCCACTGTATATTGCGTATACTATTATTGCGATAATGATCATTTTGCAACATGTTGTACTGTATACCTGTGTGTTCTCTGTGCAGGTGTTGTGGAAGCGTGTGTTCTTCATGGCCTGAAGCGGCGGGCCGCTGGATTCCTGCGCAGCAACAAACTGGCAGCTCTGTTCATGAAGGTGGGCAAGATGTTTCCCCCGGCGGAGGATCTGTGCCGAAAGGTCCAGGAGCTGGAACAAATCATCGAGAACAAGTGAGAAACAGTGCTCACTTTTGATGCTGTGGTCAATTAGGGTATATGCACAGCTAGTGTTTTAAATACAGATAAGCGTCCGGTGAACGGTGAATGTGACTATTTTCAATTATAATAGGTTTATTTCACAGCATCGATATTGTAATGTAAGTCAAATATAAATTAAATTAAAATATCTTTTAAATAAACTTGAGCATTCGTTTAGTTGTTCAAGCGTAAAACAAGATGAAAAGGTGTTTAAACGCAAGCACCGTCAAGAGCAGCAGAAAACTCTATTGAAAATACTGGGGTCATATAAACGTCAATATTTTTAAGACATGGTGCAGGACAATGGAATTTAATGCAGTGCATCTTGTACAGTCTGAGACCAGTGGCGGCTGGTGTTAAAAAATGTGTGTGTGTGTGTGTGTGGGGGGGACACCAGAAAAAGAGCAAGAGTGTAAAATTTTGAAAACAAAAATATGACTAAAACATACAATAAATGCATTACACATCAGTTCATTTTAGTTCAATTTGCGATTATTATCAGTAATGAAGTAATCAAGATAATCAGTAAACAGACACACACACACACACACACACATACACACATAAATGTTGCCTAATCACTAACCAGTACCACTACTTCAAAATTAATTTTGCTCTCCTTTCTTTCTGGCTTGCAAATTTCTCCGTTTGTCATAACAAGTGCTGGAAAAGCCCCGAGTGTATGCGTGCTCGCGTTCACTTGACTACTGGTGAATTTGCAAGGAAGGTCGATCTGGTCCAAGCTCCTTGATTCTTTTTTTTTTCTTTATCCAAACGCCTTGTGAACGGATATCTTTGCAAAGATACAACAGAATTTTCCTTCATTTCGAGAAATTGCACTTGCTTTCACTATGATTAATAGTCGTCAGTTAACTGAGTAGCTGCTGCTGCTAAACGGTCTAAGTGAGAATGGTCCAATCACATAAGGCCAATCATATAAAAACAAGTATGATTCGTTCTAACAACAAAAATAGGAGGGTTCAGGACGCAGAGTGCTTATCGTCATATCACGTGCATTGCAAAAGTTCATGTACCTACATAGACACTCATTAGTCCGGCGCCCCGCACCCAATATTGTTCATACATTTTTTTTCAATAAATGTTAGTATGACTACAATAAATGTTAGAATGTTATAATTAAATCAATTTATTTTGTTAATATTTGTGATAATAAATATTAACATATTAAAAATGTCTAACTTGAAGGGGGCGGCGCCCCAGCGCCCTCTATTGACCAGCCGCCACTGTCTGAGACCCACTTTATATCGAATATCAATTAGGAAGAGAAGATCATTGATTTTTAAAGAAATCAGACCTCAAACACTGTGATTTTGTAACAGCACAACAGTTCACCGGAAGCGCTTGAACTAGGTTACTGCAAAATATAAGTCCTTCCACATATACACTATTTGCATATGTCTGGATTCATTTGTTATAATATTCTGTGCCTTTTCTTTAAAAAGCTGCTATAAGAATAAACAGCAATGTGTTCGTGTTATTCATGTTGGCATTTTTAATAAAACTTATTCGCCCTTCCTGAAATGTTTATTCATTTTCAACTATTTACCAAATAATGTTTAACTAAGTAAGGAAAATTACAAAGTATGTCCCGTTACAACTTACTTACATCTGGAGAAAGTCTTAATCTTTTAGTTTGGTTGGAAAAAAAATGGCATAAATTTTTTTTTTTAGGATTTTTGATGTAATGTAATGTGTATTTTTTTATAGCGCATTTATTGTGTATGGCCATACACCCAAAGCGCTTCACAATCATGAGGGGGGTCTCTTCACAGCACCACCAGTGTGCAGCATCCACTTGGATGACGCGACGGCAGCCACAGGACAACAGCGCCAGTGCGCTCACCACACCCCAGCTATTGGTGGAGCGGAGAGACAGTGAGCCAATTTAGTGGATAAGGGATGATTGGAAGGCCATGATTGTAAAGGCAGAGAGGGAATTAAGCCAGGACACCAGGGTTACAACCCCACTCTTTACGAGAAGTGCCATGGGATATTTAATGACCACAGAGAGTCAGGACCTCGGTTTAAACATCTCATCCGAAAGACGGCACCCACTGACAGAATAGTGTCCCCTTCACTATACTGGGGCATTAAAACTCACACAGACCGCAGGTTGAGTGCCCCCTGCTGGCCTCTCTAACACCACTTCCAACAGCAACTTAGTTTTCCCATGTGGTCGCCCATCCAGGTACTGACCAGGCTCAGCTCTGCTTAGCTTCAGTGAGTAACCAGTCCTGGGCTGCAGGGTGATATGGCTGTGGCAATGTTTTGAGGTCAATATTTTTAGCCCCCTTAAAAATATTTGTATATTTGTATGTACGTTTATATATACACAGTTGGAGTCAGAATTATTAGCCCTCCTGTATATTTTTTCCTCCAATTTCTGCTTAACGGAAAGAAGATTTCTTCAACACATTTCTAATCATAATAGTTTTAATAGCTCATTTCTAATAACTGATTTTTTTTTCTTTGCCATAATGACAGCACATAATATTAGAATAGATATTGTTTAAGACACTAGTATTCAGCTTAAAGTGACGTTTAAAGACTTAACTAGGGTAATTAGGGTAAAGTTAGGGTAATTAGGCAAGTCATTGTATAACAGTGGTTTGTTCTGGAGACAATTCAATACAAATATTGCTTAAGTAAGCTAATAATATTGACCTTAAAATGGCTTTAAAACAATTAAAAATTGCTTTTATTCTAGCAGAAATAGAACAAACAAGACTTTCTCCAGAAGAAAAAATATTATAGGAAATACTGTGAAAAATTCCTGAATCTAATAAACATCATTTGGGAAATATTTGAATAAATTTGACTTCAGCTGAATGTAAAGGGAATGGTCTCAGTTAATTTGTTTTTCCGTCAATCTGCTTTTTAATTTTCTCAACACAAGACAAAACCAGAGCCAGATGAGTCAGGAGAGAGTCCGAAAGCAGCCCCGGCCACCAAACCTGTCTCCTCTGGCCATCAAGCACCTCTGGATCCGCACCGCACTCACACAGAAGCTGCTGGACAAGATTGTCCTTTACCTGGTGGAGAACAGCAGGTGAACAATTCAATAATGACCAATGTTGTGTTGATGCAGACTACACTGTCTTTCATTTTCAAAACATTGACTTAAAGTAAAATATTGTTTTTATAGACGATGAATAAATTGAATCACTTTGGCTCTACTTAAAATAAAAAAAGTAAACTTGTACTTTGGACTAAACTATAATAAATACAAATAACATTAGCTTATGGTTATCTGTTGGTGCTTTCAGTACGGCTATAAATGTCATGCAAGTTGATCAAACTCACATTAGAAGTACATCAAAACTAAAAGCACATACTGTAAGTGGTACCTGTTTTAATGTGGTCACGAGGTGATAACTGCTGGTTTAACGTAAGAATATTACTATGAGAAAGACTAAAGTTTTTAAGTTGACCTGGTAGGTTCGTTTATTTGCTTTGAGGCAAATAAAACAGGTTACAATCAGAACTTTTATATCTTCACTTAACCCAATATAAAAATGTGCTTTGAATGAAAGACATGGAAGTTTTTCTTTCATTTAATTACATGTGCTTACTACACTCACCGGCCACTTTATTAGGTACACCTGTCCAACTGCTTGTTAATGCAAATTTCTAATCAGCCAATCACATGGCAGCAACTCAATGCATTAAGGCATGTAGACATGATCAAGACGACCTGCTGCAGTTCAAACCGAGCATCAGAATGGGGAAGAAAGGGGATTGAGGTGACTTTGAACATGGCATGGTTGTTGGTGCCAGACGGGCTGGTCTGAGTATTTCAGAAACTGCTGATCTACTGGGATTTTCATGCACAACCATCTCTAAGGTTTACAGAGAATGGTCTGAAAAAGAGGTTCCAGCTGATAGAAAGGCAACAGTAACTCAAATAAGCACTCGTTACAACCGAGGTCTGCAGAAGAGCATCTCTGAACACACAACACGTCCAACCTTGAGGCGGATGGGCTACAGCAGCAGAAGACCACACCGGGTGCCGCTCCTGTCAGCTAAGAACAGGAAACTGAGACTACAATTCACACAGGCTCACCAAAACTGGACAATAGAAGATTGGAGAAACGTTGCCTGGTCTGATGAGTCTCCATTTCTGCTGCCACATTCAGATGGTCAGGTCAGAATTTGGCGTCAACAACATGAAAGCATGGATCCATCCTGTCTTGTATCAATGGTTCATGCTGATGGTGGTGGTGTAATGGTGTGGGGGATATTTTTTTGGCACACTTTGGGTCCATTAGTACCACTTGAGCATCGTTTCAACGCCACAGCCTACCTGAGTATTGTTGCTGATCTTTTGATAGCTACTTCCAGCAGGATAACGCGCCATGTCATAAAGCGTGAATCATCTCATTCTTGAACATGACAATGAGTTCACTGTACTCAAATGGCCTCCTCAGTCACCAGGACTCAGTCCAATAGAGCACCTTTGGGATGTGCTGGAACGGGAGATTCACATCATGGATGTGCAGCCGACAAATCTGCAGCAACTGCGTGATGCTATCATGTCAATATAGAGCAAAATCTCTGAGGAATAATTCCAGCACCTTGTTGAATCTATGCCACGAAAGATTAAGGCAGTTCTGAAGGCAAAAAGGGGGTCCAACCCGGTACTAGTAAAGTGTACCTAATAAAATGGCCAGTGAGTGTATATGCTTGTGCTTAGAATATGGGTTAGGTTTATAGGGTTAGTTACATGTAATTATGCATTGTAATTACTATAGTAAGTGCATGGGACATATGTAACTACGTCACCTTAAATGAAAGTGTTACCAACATTTTATATACATTTAGTGAAGACTGCTGTAATGTTGCATGCTTAAACAGGCAAATATGCTAATTATTTAACATTCATTCATTAATTTTCGGTTTAGTCCCCTTATTAATATGGGGTGGCCACAGCGGAATGAACCGCCAAGTTATCCAGCATATGTTTTACACAGCGGATGCTCTTCCAGCTGCAACCCATCACTGGGAAACGTTCATACACACTCATTCGCACACACACACTATGGACAATTTAGCATACCCAATTTCCCTATACCACATGTGTTTGGACTGTGGGGGAAACTGGAGCACCCGGAGGAAACCCACGCAAACATGGGGAGAAGATGCAAACTCAGAAATGCCAACTGACCCAGCTGGGGCTTGAACCAGTGACCTTCTTGCTGTGAGGCGATTGTGCTACCTATTGCGCCACCGTGCTGCCATCATTTAACATATTTAATCCAGTTTTTGTACACTTTTATAGTTTCCTTGGCAGTTTTAGATCAAATAATGAGACATGTTTGTTGTTTTCCTTTTAATTTGTTGTATTTCAGTAAGTTTTACGAAAGAGAAGCTCTTCTGCGAGATCCCGTTGACGGCCCGATCCTCGCCTCTTTGCTGGGTATCCGTTTGGTTATTTTAAATGATGTTTCAGCATTTGTACAGCATTTTCAAAAATATTTTGTATAACTGAGATGTTGTGATGGTCTTTCTTTCAGTGGGTCCCTGCGCGCTGGGGTACACCAAAGCAAAGACAGCCAATCATTTCTGGACGGATCCGTCAGCTGATGAACTGGTGCAGAGACACCGCATTCACAGTGGACACTGCCGGCAGGACTCGCCCACTAAACGCCCGGCCCTCGTAAGACACAGATCTCATATTTAATGCTTGGATTCAGGCCAGGAGATTATGCAGTGTTCATTTCTCGAATCAGAAACTGTGGCTGATACAGCTTTAGATGTGGGACCAATGATTGAAAGTGCTTCTTTCTCGTCTTCTGCTTCAATCCAAAGATGCAAAATAAATGTATGTGCAAATTATCACATGATCAAATGATGAAATGAAGTTCTGTGTAATAAAATGAAATGACACAGGAGTAGACTATTAAATAGATGAAGAAAGAGAGGTGTAGTTCGGCGGTGAAAGCCCTGATTGCAGCTGAAATCTCTCAGTAGTTCTTCAGCAAGACAATGATCTAAAACACAGCCAAGGAGACTCTCAGATTCTCTCAGAGAAAGAAAATCAAGCTGTAGAATGGCCCAGCCAATCACCTGATCCAAATCCAATTAAAAATACAAAATAAAGCTCAGATTTGATAGACGAGACCCACTAAAGCATCAAGATTTTGACACTCTGTTGAAGTCTGTGAGAAACTCCCACCTGAGCAATGCATGTGACGTCATTCTCAATATGAGAGGCATTCTCTTTTATTCTAGAGGAAATAAAACAAATAAGACTTTCTCCAGAAGAAAAAATATTACAGGAAATACAGTGAAAAATTCCTGAATCTGTTCAACATCTTTCGGGAAATATTAAAAGAAAAATCACAGGAGGGTGAATAATTTTGACTTCAACCGTTCATTCAGTAGAGTGTCTCTATTGTACAGCGTTGAGATAAAGAAGTGAACTGTTTTAAATGTATATCTATGTTATATATGAACTGTTTTGTAGATTCAGAAAAGGCAGTCGAGCGGCAGTATGGATGACAGGCCTTCTCTTTGGGCTCGGGATTATGTTGAATCTCTTCATCAAAACTCCAGAGCCACGCTGCTCTTCGGGAAGAACAATGTCCTCGTGCAGCCGGTAAGTCAGCAGTGAAATGCTGAGATTTTTTGCAGCGATATGACATTTTAATGAAAGTGGCGCAATAAATCTGCTCTTTTAGACAGACGACATGGAAGCAATCCCAGGATACCTTTCCCTACACCAGACGGCGGATCTCATGACGCTGAAATGGACGCCGAACCAGCTGATGAACGGAAACACTGAGTTTGATTACGAAAAGAGGTGATGCTTTATGTAGATGTTCAATAATTCTGTATATATCGTGATAATAAGCATGCACAATATTATTATTCTGGACATTTTAAAATACCTTGAATAATGATTTATTGTTTAGAAAGTATTTTAAGAATGTTCAGATTGTTGCAGTTAACTCTGTACAGTAAGGTAAGATCAGTTCATTTGACTAAAGTCATTGTAATGACAAGTACAAAAACATTGTTTAATCTTAGCTGAAGTGAATTTGTTAATCAATAATAACATGTTCAAATCAAAAGTCGTATTATTGGTTACACTTTATTTAAAGGTGACGAAGTTACAGTGTTATTGTTCATTTGACTACTGAGTAATATTAATTAATGTACTTACTATATGGCTGGGGTTTAGTGCTCAGCATAATTGAGCACAGCCCATTTAGAAAAGGAATATTTTTATTCATTTCTCAGTGAATATAGGCAATGTATTTTGGTGCATTTAAACAAAACAGATTTATTAAGTGGATATATTTGTTAAAATAAAATTAACCACAGAACATCTTTAGAAATTGAAAGATAATACAACTAAATGTGTGCAAACTATTGCAAAAATAAATTACAACCTACAAAATTTCAACAAAACTTATATATTTTTTGTTTCTTGCTATTTTTGAAAATTGTATTTAATATTTTTCCCTAACATAAATTTGGGCTACTAATTTTTGATTGTACGTTATTTTGTTAGATAAGCTCCAGATTTGGCTTCAGTACTGACTAATCTAATGTGTATGCACAAATATAATATTGTAGAGCTTCCTGTAGAAAATATTAATTTAAATGAGAGATTTGTGGGGGTGTACTTATAAATGCTGAGCACTGTGAATGCAATTATGCATAACTCATTGTAAGTACTATAGTTAGCACATGGAACATGTGTATCTACATCACCTTGAATTAAAAGTGTTAGCGTTTTTGTTAAGTTGTACAACCACAAATAAAAAAATAAAAAAAACTGGGACAGTATGGAAAGCGCAAATAAAATAAAGAAAGTAGTGATTTCCAAATTTACTTTGACTTGTTTTTGATTGCAGACAATACAACATTATTTTAAGTGTTCATTATTATTATTATTATTATTATTATTATTATTATTATTATTATTTAGTTTTTTCAAAATAAACACCTATTTTAATTTTAGTTTTTGGATTACTGCGGCAAACCTTTGTCAATACAGAGTTACACCCACAAATGCCAGAGAAAACTGTATTGTGCCAAAAGGAAGCCCTATGTTAACAGTGTCCAGAAGTGCCGTCGACTTTTCTGGGCTCTGAGGAATCTGTGACGGACAATCACACAGTGAAAACGTGTACTGTAGTCAGGTTTTTGGGAGAAACAGGTGATGTCAACAGGTGATTGTAATTATGGTTTGGTACAAAAGCAGCATCCAAGAAAAGTCTAGTGCTTTAGGAGCAAAGATGGGCAGAGGATCGCTAGTTTGACAACAAATACGTGGGAAAAAGATTGAAATGTTAAAAAAAACAATGTTCCTCAAAAAAAGAGAGGAAGACATGTGGATATTTTTACCTTCAACAGTGCAGAACATCATTAAAAGATTGAAGGAATCTGGAGGAATTTCAGTGTGTAAAGGACAAGGGCGCAAGCCTAAACTGAACAACTGTGGTCTCCGATCCCTCAGGCGGTGCTGCATCAAGAATCCTCATTCATCTATAAGCCAAATCAGCACATGGGCTCAGGACTACTTTGGCAAACCTTTGTCAAGTACCACAATACATAGGTACATCCACAAATGCCAGTGAAAACTTTGTCTTGTGCCAAAAGGAAGCCCTATGTTAACAATGTCCAGAAGCGCTATCGATTTCTCTGGGCTCTGAGGCATCTGGGATGGACCGTCACACAGTGGACATATGTACTGTGGTCAAATGAATCAGTATTTCAGGTATTTTTGGGGGTTGAAATGGACGTTGTGTGCTCAGGACCAAAGAAGAAAATTATCATCCAGACTGTTACCAGCAACAAGTCCAATAGCCAGGGTCTGTGATGGTATGGGGTTGTGTCAGTGCCCTTGGCAAAAGTAACTTGCATTTCTGTGATGACCCCATTGATGCTGAAAAGAGAGATTTTGGAGCACAAGATGCTGCCTTTTTTCAGGGACGCCCTGCATATTTCAACAAGACAATGCAAAGCCACATTCTGCACACATTACAGAGTCCTGGCTGTGAAGAGGCCTACCTGCAGTCCCGACCTGTCCCCAATAGAGTATGTGTGGAGCATTTTAAAGCACAAAATGTGACAACAAAGACCCCTTACTGTTGCCCACCTGAGACTTGTTTGCAAGAAGAATGGGACAAAATTACACCTAAACACTTCATCACTTGGTGTCTTCAGTCCCTAAACGTCTTTTAAGTGTTGTAAAAAGGAACGGCAACATTAAAAAGTGGTGAATGCTTTACTGATACAACTATTTTTGAAATGTGTTGCAAAAACCAACATTGAAATACGTGTTTATTTAGAAAACAAACAAACAACAGAAATCACGAGGAACACATTCAATAATGTTTGTTGTATTGTCTGCAATGAAATACAAGTCAAAGTTAATTCACAAATCACTTCTTTTTATTTGCGTTTTCTATACTGTCACAACTTTTCAGATTTGTGGTTGTATTTTTTATTTATGAAATGATAATATATAACTATAATAAGGCTTATTTTCACTGCTGATTTTAATCTAATAACTAACATTTGCTAATGAGACTTTCTGGTAAAGTGTTTCCTGGTGTACTTTTATCATCCTTTTGCAATTAAATTTGATTGGAACTGTTTACTCTGAACATGTACAGTATATACAATAAAGCAATGCGCTAACATTTTTTCTGTTAAAGTAATTTTTGCAGCATTATCATGATAATATCATATACTGTGGCACAAGCTTCAGCAATTAATCGTAACAAGAATATCTGATACCAGCAGAAGTCTATGATGAGGATGATGATGGAGATATCTTCTGTGTGGTTGTGCAAATGAAAACATTTTAAGGCCATAATGCTGTCTCTTTATTTTCTCCATAGTGTTTATTGGGATTTCGCGATGACCATCCGTCTAGAGGAAATCGTTTATCTACACTGCCATCAGCAAGGTGAATATATGGATAGCTAACACATTTAGCCCTGTAAAACCTGACTTGTGAAATAACAAACAATCAAACTTCTTAAAATGGAACAGACTGCGGTAACACTTTAAATTTAATTTAGTACTTACTATAGTCACTACAACGAATCCTGCTTAATTACATGTAACTAAACTTCAACATAACCCACATTCTAACCCCAATCATATCGTAAGTACTAATTAATGTTACTCAGTGGTTAAACGAATAGTCATTTCATATCTAATTTATATAGCTACATAACCACAATTTTTGGCTCAGTGGTTAGCACAGCAAGAAGGTCGCTGGTTTAAGTCCCAGCTGGGTCAGTTGGCATTTCAACTGAGTTTGCATGTTCTCCCCATGTTGGTGTGGGTTTCCTCCGAGTGCTCCCATTTCTCCCACAGTCCAAACACATGTGCTACAGGTGTGTAAGGATGTTTCCCAGTAGTGGGTTGCGGCTGGAAGGGCATTTGATGTGTAAAACATATTTCCGAATAGTTGGCGGTTCATTCCGCTGTGGTGACTGCTGATAAATAAGCAACTACGCTGAAGAAAAATGAATAAATGAACCACAAATTTTAATATCATTATAAAGTTGATTATAAAGTTGGCATTCCTTCATTCATTCATTTTCTTTTCGGCTTAGTCCCTTTATTAATCCAGGGTCGCCACAGCGGAATCAACCGCCAACTTATCCAGCATATGTTTTACTCAGCGGATGCCCATCTGGCTGCAACCCATCTATGGAAAACATCCATACACTATGTACAATTTAGCCTACCCAATTTACCTGTATCGCATGTGTTTAGACTGTGGGGGAAACCGGAGCACCCGGAGGAAACCCACGCGAATGCAGGGAGAACATGCAAACTCCACACAGAAATGCCAACTGACCTAGCCGAGGCTCGAACCAGTGACCTTCTTGCTGTGAAGCGACAGCACTACCTACTGCGCCACCGCGTCACCCTTATTTAAATACTATGAGTTAACAATCTATAAATCCTCCCCCTCTTTAACCCTAAATTCCCACCCCCTCTTTATTTACTGATTGAATGACCACCCCACCCATCCCCGGTCTCAACTATCCCTAGGTATACAGTTTTCCATTCAATGGCACCTTTAAAGACATCATCTAAGGAAAAGAGTGGAGGTCAATGCCAGGTTTATTTATATAGCACCATTAAACACAACCAGAGTAGACCAATGTCCCTTTGCAAGACAAATCAGAAAAGACAGCTTACTAACCAAACTAAACCAATGCGACAGTACAGTCACATTATTAAAATACAGCGCAGTGATGCCTCAGTGGTTTCCTCCGATCTGCACGAGGACATTTATCTAGCTGCATGGATGCAGAGCACTGTTATGTGCCAGACAGCAAGAGACAGGCTGAAGCACAGGAGGAGATGGGGGGCCGTTCACACAGAATGCATTTTTCCTTTCCAACGCACTGCTTTTCTATTGTTTTTCATTGTAAACATGTGCTGTATAGTTGTGTTTGACCATTATGGTCGCGTCTTTCGAAGTGCCGCACACGTCAGTTTGAAAATTTTTAAAAGCAATGGACCAATCAGAAGAGCTCAGAGGCGGGGCAATGTTTATAGTAGAACGCTGGCATGGCAACTGTTTTATTTACCGTTATATTACGGCGGAGGAGGCACTTATTGTGGTTATAGTTATATGATGGATCTTCATGTGCTTGTCGTAATATATTACTTTTGTATTTCTAATGGGTCCGTTATTGTCGTTTCTACATCATGTTCATAATATGGCGTCACATGGACCTTTTTACAAGATGTAAAATGCATCTCCGATGACCCCAGAATGTGTGTGTGTGTGTGTGTGTGTGTGAAGTTTCAGCTCAAAATAACCTACAAAATTCTTTTTAACTCTTTAAAAACTGCCCCTTTAAGGTTTTGATCCTAATTGTGCCATTTTGGTGACTGTCACTTTAAATTCAAATGAGATTGTGTTTTCCCAGCCCTCTTTTTAAAAGGGGGTGGGGCTATAAATGTCTATGTGGAAGATTCAAAACTAATGGTGGACGGCTGCTTCTCACTCAGGGCTGTTTATGCTAATGAGGGAGAGATGGTCACTAGTGGGCGGGGCTTTTCCCCCTAATGACACATACAAAGGGAGAATGTCAATCAAAGTGTTTCTGCAGACTGTTTTTATCAAATGTGATTATAACAAATTGAATTAATTAATTGCTACCATTAGAAGCTGGTTATATTCACACACTGCTGTCACACAACTGTGTTTAAACCCCTTATAAAAGTGATTTTTCTATAACAAGTCCCCTTTAATTATGTAACAAGTTCTCTCTGAATGTGTTCAGTGGACAGTGGTGGTACTGTGGTTTTGGTCAGTCAAGACGGGATCCAAAGGCCTCCGTTTCGTTTCCCTAAAGGAGGACACCTGCTCCAGTTCCTCACCTGTCTGGAAACAGGTCTACTTCCTCATGGCCAGCTGGATCCTCCACTGTGGTCCCAAAGAGGAAAGGTTTGCCAAACAATATTCATTTATAAGTACTTTATACACCAAAAGTATGTTTTACAGACCATTTTATGATCCTTCCCTTAGGGAAAAGTGTTTCCAAAACTGCGCAAAAGGAGTCCGCATGGCTCCTGTGAGTCTTTCTCTGACAAAGATGAAGATGAGGCCACTGATTATGTGTTCCGGATTATATACCCAGGCAGTCAAGAGTTCGGTATGTTCACGTGATAGTCTTCAATTCTGCTGTTTCATACAGGCCATTTATTATCAGACCAGACATTAGAATCTGCTTTTATAAATCCTGTCAGTACTATATCTACTGATATAATATGTTTAAAGCTCTAAGGAAGATCTCAGCACCAAACAGATGCTCACTCAAGGTGCCCAAGTAGGGCTGCACGATTCTGTCTAAAACGAGAATCATGATTTTTTTTTGCTTAAAACCAAGATCAGGGGTGCGTGTCCCAAACAACAAAGTAATTTGCGGCTGAACTATCATAGTACGATGCATCTTTTGGGAAAAGATTAATGTAGTGATGGGTGTTTCCCGTAGTTTCTCTGTCGCAGATCCATCGCTTGAACCACATTAATTATAGCGTAAAACGACCATAATGATGCTCTAAACGGGGTGGAGTAACGTCTTTAGAGAAGAACCCCATCATTTCTTTATGCAAATTATATTGTTTTGGTAAAAACATGCACTCGTTTTCCATATTAATTGAAATATATGTAAATGGCACATATAGGGCCGATGTTTGCTTTAGTAATATTATTAAGAATTTGAACATTACATATTCTATTCTAACATTTTATATATTATATATATATATATATATAATTTTATTATATAGCTACCACTATTCTAATATCATATATAAATCACATAAATAAATAAATAATGAGGCTATTTATTATAAATATATTTACTTTAATATTAATATTATTGATGATGATGATGATTATTATTATTATTATTATTATTATTATTATTATTATTAAGTAGGATATTGGTTTTTTTTTTTTTGAAAAGTCTACTTTTACAATTTGACACCACTGCAGAAACGTTCTAACCAACAGGTCCATGTCATATACCAGTACAGATACTTAATAAATAACCTACTATAAAATAAAAGAATTAACGTATGCTATGTTTTTTATTTTCACAAGCTTTAGAGACGTAACATAAATTCTGCTTTTAAATAATAGCTCACCTATAGCTTTCGTCATGAGGCTGTGTTCAAAATGATATAAATGTTTTCAAAGTGCACTGCGAACGGAGCACATCTGTAAACATGAAGATCACTAAAACTGAACTGTAAAAATACTTTGAAAGCAAATTACACCTAAGAGAGATGACTTTAATGCTTTTTTATTTTTAATAATTCCAACTTTGAATGTTAGAATGTTCTAAATGAATAGGGCATAGGGGGGATAAGTGGGAATATAATACAGCCAGGAACTATGTTTCTAACTACAGCTCCAGAGGTGTAGTTTCAAGTGCTCAAGTTTGCGACACAGTTTGCGAATGTATATTGGAACGATGGATTTGGGAAACGGCAAATCAATGAACTATGTTTGTAACGACGGAACTTGCAACGATAGTTGGCTAACCATGGTTTTGGGAAACGCACCCCAGTTCAGTTCAGTTGATTTTATTGGTACCCATAGGTATATTTTTTTTGCAGCAAAGATTAGCATTTGATACAAACAATTAAATCACACATATACATACCCACATTCATTCATTCATTTTCTTTTCGGCCCTTTATCAATCTGGGGTCGCCACAGCGGAACAAACCGCCAACTTATCCAACATGCCCTTCCAGCCGCAACCCATCATTGGCAAACATCCACACTCATACACTACGGTCAATTTTAGCCTACCTAATTCACCAGTACCTCTTCGGACTGTCGGGGAAATCAGAGAAAACCCATGCGAACACGGGGAGAACATGCAAACTCCACACTGAAATGCCAACTGACCCAGCCGAGGCTAGAACTAGCGACCTTCTTGCTGTGAGGCGAACGTGCTACCCACTGCGCCACCTACCACATACACAAACAAAAAAGTACATATAAAAAAAAAACATTATTACAATTTATTCAGAGCGGCAAAAAGACAAAGCTATTCCTGTAACGTTTTGTCCTACTAAAAAGCATCTGAAACCTTCGACCCGAAGGGAGCAGGATAAACTCCTCAGACAGAAGATGAGAGCTACAGCTACTAATGTGCAATGCGTAAAAGCTGCCTACTATACAGGGATTCAATACTCAGCTGTGATTCACCAATCAACCTGCTGGACCACCTAAAAACCTGGCTCAGTCCATTCCTGCTTTTAAGGGACAGACTTCCAAACCATGCCACCAGAGCGAAGGATAGAATAGACTCAATAAAAGCACGATAAAAAACAGTAAGCATATTAGGGCCAATGTGAAAACGTGATCGTTTCCTGAGACAAAATAGGCACTTGCCCATTCTTGCACACTGCTTCACAGTTCGCCTCAACGTTTAAAAAACAGTCAATAATGGTACCCAAATATTTGTAGTTCTCCACACATTCTGCTTTTTGACCCCTGATATTAGTTACCTCAGCTGCTGTATGAATCCTTCTAAAATCAATAATCATGTCTTTAGTTTTTGTTGCATTAAGTCTTAGGTTTGACTCCTCACACCACTGAACGAAATGATCCACTATGCGACCATGGCTATTTTCATCTCCTTGAAGGAGGCTTACAATCACAGTGTCGTCTGCATGTTTCAGAATAAAGGGATTTTCAAATGTGCTCTCACACATGTTTGTGCACAGAGTAAATAAAAGGGGATGGAATTTGGAAATAAAAAATAAATGTGGAAAACGTGAAGCGCTATGAATACTTTCCGGATGCACTTTACATGTAATTAAGCATAATTCATTGTAATTACTATAATGCATAACGTGTAACACCTTGAATTAAAGAGTAACTGATACTGTCATATGCAGCGCTCCGCATAAAGTGTATGAGTTCAGCCCTCACAAACCTCTCGTTTAGATTCATATTTTCTATAGGAAGCTTTACAATATTATATTTGTGCACAGGGCTTTACATTAACACCCACCAACCCGCCAAATGCAAACGCCAAATTAGACTGTTAGTTTATGACTGTTTGTCAATATGCGTACAAATGTGATCTTAGAATCGAGAGGCAACACGACTGACAAAAACAGCTTTTCGCGCAAGCAAAGAAAGCAGGTGAATAACGAATGAGAGGATCACGAGCACGGTGAGACAGGCTTTCCTCACTCACTGATGAGGGCTTTAGTGTCGCACGCATAGATGATTTGATTCTTGCAAGTGTTTAATAGCTCCTGCGCCAATCGTGCTTGGAAACAAAACTAGTGCGATGCTCATGCATCCACAGTCCTTCAAGGGCTGGAGATTCTTTGTAAGCAGCAGCAGCTTTCGCTTTAATCATTCTTTGAACAGATTAATCATTTCATTATCGCGCACAGAATGTTTTTACCCACTTTCTTTTGCTTGCTGTTATTTTTGTTTAATAGTTTAATAGTCATCCTGTACAATAATATTGCTTTAATATGTTGTTGCATGCATAGTTAACTGGTCGATATTGATTCAGAACAGACCACTGTGCATAGTTTTAGATGCGTGAGAATATATATATATTTTTAAATGTCAGCTGTTTTGTTGAATAAAAAGTGTATGTATACAGAGAAAAAAATTTGGTAAATCCTTATTGTGTTGAGCCCTGAAAAGTCATGTGAAAGAAAACTTATTGCAATACTACACGTTTTTATGAAAGCATAACCCATTTGCTCATTGAGTAAGCTCATACACAAAAAAACTGTGAAATGAACGAGGAGGCAAGTGGAAAAAACACAAAATCTAAATGAAGTAATTTTACCATGCCAAAGTCATTTATGCATATAAAATATATTTTCCCAACAACAGAATTGTGGCTAGTTACGGTGGAAAACTACTAGCCACAGTGGCTGGTGATCAAAAAAGTTAATGTCAAGCCCTGTTTGTGCTGTCGTGCTTCACGTTGGGCGCCATTTGTCGTGCCTCACGTTGGGCGCCATTTGTCGTGCTTCACGTTAATTGCCATTTGTCGTGTTTGCCGACCTTCTCATCAATGAGGCACTATCAGACCGGAGGTTTTTGGATACCAGAAAAATAGACTTTATTCTTCATAATAAAGCCAAGAAAGTGCAGGTCAGACCTCAGAGCATTCTGAAGTCTCTACTAGACAAATCCTGAAGTCTCTGTTTCCACAATCTTTATACAGATTCTCTGACACAACTCTAGGTGTCTCATTTTAAACTCCTGACCATCACTGGAAATGTCTTTCTCAGGTTGTTCTGTTATTTTTGGCTTTCAGCCCACTAGCTCATGTCAACGTAAGCAACTCTTTTGACAACAGAGATGACCTTCATAGATGCAACTTATGCAAAAGAACTAAGTGGTTACATACATTGTCATAATGGCATAATAACCTCATATGTTACTCTCCTGAATACTTCTCACACATATAACTTCATTTGAGTGTTTAACATATATAATCAGTGCTTTACATATTCAGAATCAGTCAGCTCATAGCAGGCTCCTGTGCAGGTTTCTCATCTTACTGCAAACACCCCTAAACTGCTTTTGCTTTACACTTAGAAGATTCTTCATACTGAGAGAATAAAATCTTCTTCAGTGCATATGCATCAGATTAGTCAGTACTGAAGCCAAATCTGGAGCTAATCTAACAAAATAATGTATGATAACGCTCTAAAATGAGTAGCCACAGCCATATCACCCTGCAGCCCAAGACCGGTTACTCACTAAAGCTAAGCAGGGCTGAGCCTGGTCAGTACCTGGATGGGAGACCACATGGGAAAACTAGGTTGCTGTTGGAAGTGGTGTTAGTGAGGCCAGCAGGGGGCGCTCAACCTGCGGTCTGTATGAGTCCTAATGCCCCAGTAAAGGTGAAGGAGACACTACACTGTTAGTGGGCGCTGTCTTTCGGATGAGACGTTAAACCGAGGTCCTGACTCTCTGTGGTCATTAAATATCCCATGGCACTTCTTGTAAAGAGTAGGGGTGTAACCCCGGTGTCCTGGCCAAAGTCCTTCTATCGCCCTTACGATCATGGCCTCCCAATCATTCCCATCCACCAAATTGGCTCTATCACTGTCTCTCTACTCCACCATTAGCTGGTGTGTGGTGAGAGCGTACTGGCGCTGTTGTCCTGTGGCTGCCGTCGCGTCATCCAAGTGGATGCTACACACTACTGGTGGTGGTGTGGAGAGACAAACCCCCCCATGATTGTAAAGCGCTTTGGGTGTATGGCCATACACAATAAATGCGCTATAGAAAAATACACATTACATTACTTCCAAATGTATATGTTAGGGAAAAATAAAAATAAATAAGAGCAAAATTCAAGAGAAACAAATTTTTTTGCTGAAATTTGTAGCTTGTAATGTTCCCCCCAGTATTTCACATGAATTTAAATGCATTATCTTTCTATTTCTAAAGATGTTTAATGACTAAAATATAATTTTAATAAATATTTCTGTTTAATAAATCTGTTTTCTTCCAATGTGCCAAAATGTATAACCTATATTCACTGAGAAATACTCATTTATGTCATCTAATGTAAATATGATGCTAATTGATGTTCTAATCATGGTAAAGTGGCACCAGAACTGATCGAGCAGGCCGTGAATATGTGGCAGCCGACACCCAGGAAGTCGTCTTGTTCTTCCTGTTCGCAGAACGGCTCATCGGATGGCGGGCTTCCCAACGGATGCAACCACGACAGGCTAGTCTGGATTTTTGATGTTTGGTTTTAGTGTTTTCATGAATGATTTTTAGCCTGACTGCAGATGTCTGTGTGAAACAGGGCGCCGCTCAAGTTACTCTGTGAGACCATGAAGCACCAGATAATTTCCCGCGCTTTCTACGGCTGTACGTATCACATGACTTTCATTCAGGGCCGGCCCAAGCCTTCAGGAGGGCAGAATTTTATTTAGGGGTCACTTGATGCAAAAAATATGTCACATTATTGTCAATACTTGATTATTCACACACACACTTTAACACTGTGATCTAACAACGTGTAACGCGACAAGATTCCAGCGACAATCAATTTGTCTGTCTGCAATTAAAGTGACTCGACATGACAGAAACATTTAAATAGCAGCCGCTGCACTCACAACGAAATACTGAAGGCTTTTTTAATCTACAGGGAGTGCAGACTTATTTAGGCAAGTTGTATTTTTGAGGATTAATTTTATTATTGAACAACAACCATGTTCTCAATGAACCCAAAACACTCATTAATATCAAAGCTGAATATTTTTGGAAGTATTTTTTAGTTATTTTAGGAGGATATCTGTGTGTGCAGGTGACTATTACTGTGCATAATTATTAGGCAACTTAACAAAAAACAAATATATACCCATTTCAATGATTTATTTTCACCAGTGAAACCAATATAACATCTCAACATTCACAAATATACATTTCTGACATTCAAAAACAAATCAGTGACCAATATAGCCACCTTTCTTTGCTAGGACACTCAAAAGCCTGCCATCCATGGATTCTGTCAGTGTTTTGATCTGTTCACCATCAACATTGCGTGCAGCAGCAACCACAGCCTCCCAGACACTGTTCAGAGAGGTGTACTGTTTTCCCTCATTGTAAATCTCACATGTGATGATGGACCACAGGTTCTCTATGGGGTTCAGATCAGGTGAACAAGGAGGCCATGTCATTAGTTTTTCTTCTTTTAGACCCTTTCTTGCCAGCCACGCTGTGGAGTACTTGGACGCGTGTGATGGAGCATTGTCCTGCATGAACATCATGTTTTTCTTGAAGGATGCAGACTTCTTCCTGTACCACTGCTTGAAGAAGGTGTCTTCCAGAAACTGGCAGTAGGACTGGGAGTTGAGCTTGACTCCATCCTCAACCTGAAAAGGCTCCACAAGCTCATCTTTGATGATACCAGCCCAAACCAGTACTCCACCTCCACCTTGCTGGCATCTGAGTCGGACTGGAGCTCTCTGCCCTTTACCGATCCAGCCACGGGCTCATCCATCTGGCCCATCAAGACTCACTCTTATTTCATCAGTCCATAAAACCCTAGAAAAATCAGTCTTGAGATATTTCTTGGCCCAGTCTTGACGTTTCAGCTTGTGTGTCTTGTTCAGTGGTGGTTTTTCAGCCTTTCTTACCTTGGCCATGTCTCTGAGTATTGCACACCTTGTGCTTTTGGGCACTCCAGTGATGTTGCAGCTCTGAAATATGGCAAAACTGGTGGCAAGTGGCATCTTGGCAGCTGCACGCTTGACTTTTCTCAGTTCATGGGCAGTTATTTTGCATCTTGGTTTTTCCACACGCTTCTTGCGACCCTGTTGACTATTTTGAATGAAACGCTTGATTGTTGGATGATCACGCTTCAGAAGCTTGGCTATTTTAAGAGTGCTGCATCCCTCTGCAAGATATCTCACTATTTTTGACTTTTCGGAGCCTGTCAAGTCCTTCTTTTGACCCATTTTGCCAAAGGAAAGGAAGTTGCCTAATAATTATGCACACCTGATATAGGGTGTTGATGTCATTAGACCACACCCCTTCTCATTACAGAGATGCACATCACCTAATATGCTTCATTGGTAGTAGGCTTTCGAGCCTATACAGCTTGGAGTACGACAACATGCATAAAGAGGATGATGTGCTCAAAATACTCATTTGCCTAATAATTCTGCACTCCCTGTAATGAGTACATATTAAAGCTCTTTTAAATTATTAATAGGCTACTGAGTGACTGATGTTGTTGGTTTGCACTGAATCACAGTTCTGACTTTCACTTTCAAAGCGTCTGCTAGTTATTTTCAAGATCTGAGGTGAACTATCTGCTGCTGCTTTCAGTAGTATGGCAATAAATGTCACATATAATGGTATTCAAACTCACGTTGGGGAGCATTTAACACTGAATAAAGCCCATAATCAGTACCTGAGGTGATCATTGTCATAGTAGTTTATGCTAATGTTTTGCCATGACATCGCGGAAATAGAAAGCACTTCTAAATTAATTTTGTGTGTCTTATTTGAATGTTTTGTGTCAAGTAGGGTTGGGTTGATAGACAATGCCATCATCCATCGTCGATGGCCGATAGACATCACGATGCTGAGCCAGCATCCCGATCCTCCACCCTGCCCCCGTCGCAGCAGCAACCTGCTCGCAAAAAATACACACTTAGGCCTCGTTTACACATTAATACAGCTTAGTTTTAAAATGGCATTGATCCACATCCACACTGGAGCTTCCTCTAGCATTTCTGAACAGCCCTCAGTCCACACTATACTGCTGAAAATGCACATCACGTGACCACACACACACACACACACACTCTGGGATGCGCTGCAGCATATGCGCATGTCTGAGCTCCAGCAGTCAGCGGGTGCTTTGAGCACAAAACCCCAGAGAGCAGCGCACGTCAGACAGTTTATCAAGGATGTAGATTGCGCCTCACTATAGTGGTTAAACATGATATTTAATTAATCTTGTCTCTATCTAACGACTCTGATCTTTTGAATCTATCAGGTAACGTGTCACAGCATCGCATCAGTACACTGCTTGCTTTCATGATTGTACTTGGTAATTTTAGCAAAAACCTCAGAGACTGTTGATTGTGCACCTATTTTTCCAACCAAGTTTGTCGACGCCATTATAACGACACAGATCACTCTGCCTATTCATGTGATTGACAGATGGTAATTTGTGTGTAACTTATCTTTATTTATTTATGATTGGGTGATGGGTAAAACAAAGACCATGCGGGTCAAGTAGCTGAAACTGTAGGCTACAAATTGTTAATTTGTTATGAATTAATTAATTGTTCATAAATAATTAATTCACCGCCGCCTATGACGACGATGCCATCATCCATCGCAAGGTTTCACATTAGACATTGTACGATGCTAAATTGATCAACATCGCCCAGCCCTAGTGTCAAGTAGCAATGTAAAAAGCATGAGAAAATGCACCTAGGAGGTTGTTATCACAGAATAAAGCCCAACAGGATTATCGGCAGCTCGACGTGAATTGGCTGTTATATAAAACTGAAGGGTTTATTCTGTGAAAACAACCTCCTGGATGTACTTTATCACTATTTATAAATAAATTTTATTTAATATTTATTTAAAAAAAAATAATTAAATTCAATTAAATTAAAAAAAAACACAGGCTCTTTGTGGATACGTACCCCTGTCTACATTTCTGGAGACTGCAAAATATGTACCCAGAGATACATCTGGCTCCATTTCTGTCTGCAAAACAAACATTATGGAGCGGTAGGACTCCGATGACAGCTTTTGTTCCTTTTTGTGCTACCGCTGACTGCTTACCTCCGTATGAACTGCTCTGGTGTTACCAGTTTGCCCAGTAGCTCACCGTGTATGATGATGGACTTGAGATGCGGAGAGGAGTTCACTGCGACTACAAGTCTGGCAAAGAACGGTTTTAGAAAGCAGGTAAAACTAAAGCAAAAAGTAATAAATAAAGAAGCAACAGGCTGAAAACGTGGTGAAATCACGCAGCCACGACGGCTTTACTTTTTCTAGATTGCTTTTGAAAACACTATGGGTTGGGTTTAGGGAAGGGGTAGGTGGGTCAGTCAGTCGACAGCAAGCTGGCATGGATGTAAGAAACTTGATATCATGAAAAAGTGTACACCGTGGCCTCTGGTGGATTTGCAAAAACAAAAACTGCTAGATGTATTTCGCTGTCCTTAGAAATGTAGACTTTGGTACATATTTGCAATGAGCTTATGTTTAAAAAACAATGCCCTCACCCCCCTGGTGGCCAAGGGGCTTTAAGCAGCTGCTCAGTTCACTTATACCTTGTGCCGGCTCTGTTTTTATGGCTAAACGCAATTTCTTAGGTAAGTGCCTCATGATCTAATGTGTGTTTTTAAGGGTTGGCGTATTGCCGTCACCTGTCCACCGTCCGCACACACCTCTCAGCTCTGGTAAACGCCACTATTGTTGAGCCTGACATTCCTTATGATGCCAAAGGCGGACTGTCGGCAGAAGTGTGGAAGTCATTTCTACAGGACTGCTCTGTAAGTGTCCTTCACTATCTAGTGCACTTCTTCATGTTTCATGAACTATCATCTGATAGGTTTTGTGCAGCATGGATGTTAGTTAGCTAAAACCATCAACTAAAATAAATGTTAATTGAAATGCAGTAGTAAAACAAATACTCAGCAAGTTGTGAAGGGAACTTTTCTTATTTGTTATTTTAACTTAATTTACTAAAATAATTGAAACTGAAATACAACAAAATACAAATAAATATGAAAAACAAATATTCGAAAATATTAATAAAATCATAGTAGTATCTTACTAATACTGTTTGTGTAAAAATCGGAATAAAAAAAAACGTGCAAAAAACTAAAATAGCATCTCACTGATACTGTCACTGTAAAAATCACATCCAAAATCTTAATAAAAACTATAGTAATGTCCTACTAATAGTATGTTTGTGTAAAAATATTGATGCAAAACTATAAAAAAAATTGCTAATAAAAATCTATAATAGCATTTCACGGATTCTGTAAGCATAAAAACATTGATTCATTTATTTATGAAGTATTATTATAAATGAATTATTATTTATTTATATTTATATATTTATTTCTTATTTATCTATTCCGTGTGTGTGTGTGAGTGCGTTTATGTATGGTTTGCTATTGGATGACTGAATTTCCTTCGGGATCGATAATGTATCTACGTAACTAACTATAAGCATCCCGCTGTGTCTGCTCTGCAGGCGTATGAGGAGGAGGAGCTGCTCCGACTGGTGTATTATGGTGGTGTGGAGCCGTCTCTGCGGAAAGAGGTCTGGCCTTTCCTGTTAGGACACTACCACTTCACCATGAGCCCCAAAGAACGCAAAGAGGTCAACGAAAATGATGCTTTGGGGACTTTTTATGGGACTGTTTACATCTGTTTCTCTCTCATCTGATAGCCGATTTGGGAAAATTGTTCCATTTGGTCTTATAAATGGGTCTCAACTAAATGGATATAAATCATCCAATTCCATGCTATATGCAAATTCAAGCATAGGTTATGTCGACTAAAGGGTCAAATGCACCACATTTGATTTCATTGCATATAGAACATGCAAACTCCACACAGAAATGCTAAATGACCCAGCCGGGACTCCAACCAGTGACCTTCTTGCTGTGAGGCCACAGTGTTAACCACTGAGCCACCATGCTAATGCATCATTACTGCTAGAGTATAAAACGAACTCAACATTGCATATCATGACTATTGCAAATGATCACATTGAGACATCGATGCTGAAACGATATATTGTGCAGCCATAGCATTTACACCTGCCCATATCGATATCCAATCAGAAAAACAAATGCATGAAGTGACAAGGTCTAAACAGCACCTAAAGCTAGCTTTAAGCAGCAGAATAATGACCGTACGCGCTGTGTAGGTGGACGAGCAGATTCGAGCATGCTATGAGCAGACCATGAGCGAGTGGCTGGGATGTGAAGCCATCGTACGCCAGCGGGAGAAGGAGCAGCATGCTGTCGCTCTGGCCAAATGTGCGTCTGGTGCCAGTGTGGACCGAGGGTCACGCCAGGACTCCACCATCAGCACAGATGTTAGTATTAATGCTCAATGTCCATTCTTTGCACATGAATTACTCAGTTAGCTGGATTTGATTTGTGATGGTTTGACATGATCCAGGATAGCTTGGTTCTTTAAAACTCATCCAGGTGTGGTTGTCATTGTAACAGGTCTGTAAGCTCGGAGCATGAGTCCGTTCTTCATAAACTTTACAAAATTCTGGGTTCAACACAATTGCTTCATGCAGTCCCAACAAAAATCAATTAAAGTGAACTTAATTTGTTTTGCAAATTTAAGTGGAAATGTCCTGGTTACGAACGTAACCCACATTCCTCGAAGAGGGAACGGAGACGTGTGTCTACCGACACTTTGGGAGTTTGCTGGATGACCAATCACTCTGAAGAGTAAGAAAACGTGCCAATGAATGTCTATGGATTGGCAGAGCCCAGCTCCACAGGTGCTGGTGATTAATTATTAGTAGAGTATATAACCAGCGCACAGGGAGCAAGCCATTAGACTTTTGTAGCTGAAGAGCCGAACACTCGGCTATCAGCTGGAGACCCAGCTGCTGCGTCAACAGAGACACACGCCTTCGTTCCCTCTTCGAGGAATGTGGGTTATGTGTGTAACCAGGAAATTCCCATTCAATGGTGGTAACTATGACGTGTGTCTACCGAAACTTTGGGATTATGTATGGAAAACGCCACAGCAGCTGAGTGCATCATGCATGAAGTTGGCCAAGCATAGCGTGAGCGCACAAGCACCACCAAGAGCGTCCCCTAGGTCCTTTAATTACCAGAATATGGGAATAATTTTGGAAAAAAATTTCAGGGGTCATAAATATGCTTTTACCTAGCTTGCTGTAGTCTAGGGATTTTAAAGATACGACAGTACATTGGGAAAGCATGCCATTCCCAAAGGGGATCACCATTGCGGATCATGCATAACTGACACCGATCCATGTGTGTAGACCAAGTGGGCATACCAGACATCGTACTGGGCCAGGCACCAGGTTCCTCGGATGAGTTGGGTGGCTGGGGCCTCGGAGGAACTCACCAAATTGGAAACTTGCTAAGCCGAGTAAATATTCCCTCTATCGCGTGTCGTTGCTTTTATTTAGAATACGGTTTAAATCACTCGCTTCTTTACTCAATCTGGCAACCTGCACTTGCGTTTGTTTTGATCCAGGGGTGCAATACCTAGTTCAACCACTGGGTGTCAAACTTATTGCACCTTCAAATAGATAGTTATGCCTTAATCCATTGGATTAAAAACATTCTGTTATGTAGAATAGTACAATACTCATATAGAATAAATACTATACTCTTAACACAGAGTAAAGCCTGTACAAATAGCCTACAACAAATGTGGACAGTTCTTATCATTTAACAAACCGTTTTGTTTGCTACTCATTTTATGTCATTTTGCTCACATGGCTGATCCTCGAATATAGATCAGATGATGTCATTATGCTATTAGCCAATCACTGCATTACTGATCATGATTTGGAGGATTGATAGTCTGCCCTTCACACGAGCACATGCAGTAATCTCAGATCAGATCATCCAGAAATTTAAACAGATTCACAAACTCATTTAAAGAACCAAATTAGCCAGAGATCTGCTATCAGAATTAAAAGATCCAGGATCTGCTAAATCATGTTAGATTGCTTAAGCGAGGTATAAAGAAGGCACCCCAGATGAGTTATGAATGTATGAATGAGGTTGTGTTGCGTTGTCATAAATGTTGTTGTGTTTGTGTGTGCAGTCATCTCAGAGCAGCAACTCGGATAAACAGAGTCATGCAAGATCCCACAGCGACTCCAACAGCAGCACTCAGGTCAGACATACACCATTCAATACAACACAACACAACACAGCACATTACAGAAGGCTTTGCTCTTTTATGTTCTTAATTATGCTTCCTTCATGTGTAGACTTTGTCGGTTTCTTTAATGACTAATAAGTCAATAGTTTAGATATGGATATATGGAACTATATAAGGAATGTGTTGCATTATTTCAACTTTAAGTCAAGTAAGGATGTTTAAGATAATATTGAGAGCATTCATTTTGGGAATTGAATTGAATAAAGTAAATGATTGTTTACATTTTGGCGCAAAATATTTCTTTAAACTATTCTGGCTTTATATATTTTATTCTATTTTTGTCTGTTTCAACCATCGACAGGTCTTTGGCTCTGTAGATGAAGTGGATCCAATCGAATCTGAGCCCAAACCAAAAGACGAGAAGCCACAGCCCAAAATCCCAAACGGCGCTCTCCCAAACTGCACTAGCTCTCCAGACTCTGGACACCCATCGTCCCGCAACTTCTCCGTGACCTCAGCGATGTCCGACTGCTCTCCCAGCACAGAGGAGACTTCAACACAAGAGTCCAAAGGAAATCAGCCTGAGCCAGAGGAGAAACCCAAAGAGAAGCAACCAGAAAACAGCTCAACCACTCAGAATACAGACAAGGAAGCTGCCATTACTACACAAAACGAGAGTGTATGTTCAGAAGCCAAGCTGGTGAAACCTGTAGAAGGTGACAAAATGAAGACTTTTGAAACATCTAGGACTGAAACGGATCAGATCGAAGATGCAATCTCAAAAAATCCAACCGATCTGTCTGAACATAAAGAGGATAAAGTGAACCCTAGTGCTGAAACAGATGCAAGAAAGACTGAAGAAAATGAGTGTGAAGTTCAACCATTAAAAGATCCAGCTGAGAACAGCCGATTATCAAAATCAAAGCAGGCTGAAGATGCAGATCCGGTGTCTTTATCAATTGTGGATGAAAACACAAAATCAAACACGGAGCAAGAAACAGGTCTAACGGTCAAAGAAGACTCCAAATCTGCTCCAGAATCAACACAAGAAGACATGAATATCCCCCAAAATCTCCCTTCTGAATCACAAACAGGGCAAGAAAGGGGTCCAAAAGTGAACAAAGACTCCAAATGTCAACCATCTGATCCAGAATCAACACCAGACGCCATGAAAACCTCCCAAAATCTCTCATCTGGATCAAACAAGGAGCAAGAAACAAGTCTACAATTGAATGAAGACTCCAAAACCTCCCAAACTCTTTTATCCGAATCAAACACAGAGCAAAAGGCAACCGAAGACCCCAAATCTAAACAATCTGCTCCAGAATCAACATCAGATGACTTGAAAACCTCCCAAAATCTCTCATCTGAATCAAACATGGAGAAAGAAACACGTTTAAAAGTAAACGAAGACTCCAAATGTCAACCATCTGCTCCAGAA
>CAIGQZ010000643.1:6590898-6602668 GCA_903798205.1 Danio tinwini | reverse complement strand
AATCTCTCATCTGAATCAAACGTGGAGAAAGAAACAGGTCTAAAAGTAGACGAAGACTCCAAATGTCAACAACCTGCTCTAGCATCAACATCAGAAGACATGAAAACCTCCCAAAATCTCTCATCTAGACCACAGAATGTGCCTCAAACCGCACCACAAACCATCAACTGGGACTCTGACCACAATCGAGCCAGATCAGTAATCAAACAGATGACAGAATCGGAGTCTGAGAGTTGCGGGCCGCTCACATCCCTGTCCAAACCCTCTCCGGACATGTCCGATGACTCTCCGTCGGCCCTGGAAATGGAGGAGATCCCTTCATCTGTGGTGTATATGTCCTCTGAGAGCTCCATGTGCAGGACGCCTCTGACTCTGGCTCGTCCCATGGCTCCATGCATCGCCGCCGGGGAGAAATCGCCCATGGGAATGCCTGCTCTGGAGCTGTGCATGGAGCCGGGCGTCAACACCACCCCAGAGGGAACCGATTCTGCGCTCTCTGAGGAGGAACCCGAGATGGACAACTTATTCCCCAAACCAGACTCTCTAGCGGTCACTGGAGACAAGAACGACATCGCCTCGCCAGTGTCCTCAATCGGGACCACCTACTCAGTAGATCACCTTAAAATCTGCATGAACCAGAAGCAGTAGCTGTTTTTTTTCATATTGTGACACAGTTACCAGAGAAACGGAATATTGAATGAGACAACAGTGGGCGTGGCTTGTTTTTTCTACTGCGAGCTGATTGGATGTAGTAAAGTAGTTCATTCAGAAAGATAGGGAAAGGGTTTGGGGAGAGTTAGTACAACCTAACAGACTCCTCCTCTTCACCATTTCTGTGCATGTCAAAACTGACAGCTGGAGGGGCGTGGTTAAGTATGTTAACCACGCCCAATACCTTAGACAGACCTAATCTGAGGATTTAACTGAAAACAAGCAGGAAGTGCATTTCCAGATTTTAATTATGATTACAAAGGCAAACTATTGTTTTTTCTTAATGACATGCACAGAAATAGCAATGTAAGCAAACAAAATCAACATGGTTAGTTTTGATTTCATCTGTACTTTAAAGTCTGGGTGAAATCAAAATGTACAATGTTTATTTTGCTAGCTCACATTGGGTGAATAATTCATTTGTGCAAGTTAATCCACTGAAGTGTGTATGGATGTTTCCCAGTGATGGGTTGCAGCTGGAAGGGCATCCGCTGCATAAAACATATGCTGGAAAAGTTGGCGGTTCATTCTGCTGTGGCAACCCCAGATTAATAAAGGGACTAAGACGAAAAGAAAATAAATGAATGAATGGATGGTTTTTATGGCAATACTACAGTGAAAAAAAGACAAAAAATAATCATATAAATATATATTGTGCATACAATGAAATAAAAAAAAATAGACCAACAAATAAAAAGGTAAATAATAATGTGGCTTAATAAAAACTATTAAAAGTCTGGCCATTTGCTTCCTCATTTAAAATTGGCAGTGCTTCTGTTGACGTCAAAGCAACTGCATATCAATATTCCCAACCATGCCTTTCTTACCATCAGTTTAATTAGAGCAGGGATGCTCAACCCTGTTCCTGGAGATCGACCTTCCTGCAAATTTCAGCTCCAACCCTGATCAAACACACCTGCCTGTATTCTCAAGTACTGTTCAGGTCCTAATTAATTAGTTCAGGTGTGTTTGATTAGGGTTGGAGCTGAAATCTGCAGGAAGGTCGATCTCCAGGAACAGGGATGAGCACCCCTAAATTAGAGGGAATGATGTGCAAAAAGAAAGCCCCTCCCCCTACTCAATATTCCATTTCAGTTAAATGTACATCAATGTACTGAAATAAAGCCCCACCCCTACTCAATATTCAGTTTCAGTCGAAAGTACATCAACATAGTGAAATAAAGCCCTGCCCCTACTTAATATTCAGTTTCAGTTGGAAGTACATCAACATACTGAGATAAAGCCCCGCCCCTACTCAATATTTAGTTTCAGTTGGAAGTGCGTCAACATACTGAAATAAAGCCCCGCCCCCTACTCAATATTCTATTTCAGTTGGAAGTACATCAGTATACTGAAATAAGGCCCGCCCTTACTTGATATTCAGTTTCAGTTGGAAGTACATCAACACACTGAAATAAAGCCCCGCCCCATACTAAATATTCAGGTTCAGTTGGAAGAACATCAGCATACTGAAATAAAGACCCGCCCCCTACTCAATATTCAGTTTCAGTTGGAAGTACATCAACAGTGAAATAAAGCCCCGCCCCCTACTCAATATTCCATTTCAGTTGGAAGTACATCAACATACTGAAATAAAGCCCCGCCCCCTACTCAATATTTAGTTTCAGTTGGAAGTACATCAACACACTGAAATGAAGACTCGCCCCCTACTCAATATTCATTTTAAGTTGGAAGTACATCAACATATTGAAATAAAGCCCCGCCCTCTACTCAATATTCCATTTCAGTTGGAAGTACATCAGTATACTGAAATAAATCCCCGCTCTTACTTGATATTCAGTTTCAGTTGGAAGTACATCAACGCACTAAAATAAAAGTCCCGCCCCCTACTTAATATTCAGGTTCAGTTGGAAGTACATCAACACACTAAAATAAAGTCCCGCCCCCTACTGAATATTCATTTTTTTAAATCCATTCAGTCGATCTGGTGGGAGCACATTTAGCTTAACATAGATAAATGAATCAGATTAGACCATTAGCGTCTAATCTCAAAATTGATTAAAGAGTTTAGACAATTTTCCTATTTCAAGCTTGACAAATTGTGTAAGATTGACAGAAAATTAAAAGTTGCTATTTTCTAGGCCGATATGTCTAGGAATTATGCTCTCAAATATGCTTTCATTTAAGCGGGTTAGCCTCCTACTTTTGTCTTCCACACAAACAAAGTCGTACAGCATTTGTGGTGGACTGTTTTGTTTTTTTTTTGCTAGTGTGTGATCTGTAAAGACCTTCTGGTTTCTCCTACAGCAGGAGCTAGTGGACCTCTACACACTCAATCTACACCGCATCGACAAAGACGTCCAGCGATGTGACAGAAACTACTGGTATTTCACCCCAGCCAACCTGGAAAAACTGCGCAACATCATGTGCAGGTAAAATATAGCTGAGCTAGTATATAATAACTGTTACTACTATGCAAATATACTGTAAAATGTCATTTATTCTGGTGACTCAAAGCTGAATTGTTTGCATTATGACTAGGCCTGTCACAATAATCAATATATGGACTTATCGTACAACACATGGACATGAGCTCAATAATTTTTGATAATGCAATATTTAATCGCCCATACATAAAAACCAATTCTAGCAACATTTTAGCAGTGCAATATCTCTATTGGTCAGTGTCAGTATGGTTAAAAACACTATAGTCATTCATTCATTTTGGCTTAGTCCCTTTATTAATCCACAGCAGAATGAACCTCCAACTTATCCAGCACAATTTTATGCAGCGGATGCCCTTACAGCCGCAACCCATCTCTGGAAAGCATCCACACACACTCATTCACTACGGACAATTTAGCCTACCTAATTCACCTGTACCGCATGTCTTTGGACTGTGGGGGAAACCAAAGCACCCGGAGTAAACCCACGCGAACACAGGGAGAACATGCAAACTCCACACAGAAATGCCAACTGACCTAGCCGAGGCTTGAACCAGCGACCTTCTTGCTGTGAGGCGACAGCACTACCTACTGCGCCACTGCGTTGCCCCAAAAACACTATAGTATTTACTATAAATTACTATAGTATATTTCCATGTGGGTGTCTGCCAGCTGAAAATAGATCTGCTAGCAGATATCACAGCCTCTGTTGCTCTTTACCTTTCACTTTTTTTTGTAAACATTTAATATAATTTATTTAGGATATGCCTTTCACATTCTGATTCCAATGCCTCATTATTAAACTGTTAAAATGACTACAATTCAATGACATACTTGTAAGAATAAAATAATATCTGTTCTTTGGAAGAGTGCACTTGCATTGTGATGATGTTATATTGTCATTCTGGCATTATATAATGTTATATTAAAATAGCGATAATATTGTTTATCACGATATATGATGTAATATATCATACAACAAACAAATAGATATCATGACAGGCCTAATCATGACTAATAATTAAAACACATTTGATTATTATCAATGTCAAAAACAGCATCATATTATTGGTAAAACAGAAGTACAATTCATTTTTTAAATGTCTTTACTGTCACTTTTGATAAATGTAATGTGTTTTTGCTGAATAAATGTATTTCTGCTTTAAAAATCTAAAATGAAGTGGCATGTTCACATGTTTTTTGTCTTAAGTTATGTGTGGCAGCACCTTGACATTGGATACGTCCAGGGAATGTGTGACTTACTAGCGCCTCTACTGGTCATCCTGGATGATGGTATGTGAATTAAAGAATTAGATGAAAGATTAGGAAAGATTATGAAAATGTATATTTTTGCTCATGGATTCTGAACACACACAACATTATTAGCCTTTCTGTGAATTTTTTGTTCTTTTTCAGATATTTCCCAAATGATGTTTAACAGAGCAAGATCATTTGTAATAATATTAATTCCTTACACATAATATGGCACATATTGAACACTCAAATCACTTTGAGCATTTTTGGGGGGAATCTCCTCATCCTCCACCAGTGTGCAGCATCCTCCTGGATGACGCAATGGCAGCCATATTGCGCCAGACTGCATAACACACACCAGCTGATTGGTGGAGAGGAGACAGAGTGATGAAGCCAGTTATGATATGGGGATGGTTAGGAGGCCATGATAGACAGAGGCCAGTGGGCAAATTTGGCTAGGATGTCGGGGTTAAACCCCTACTCTTTATCAAAGAACATCCTGGGATTTTTTATGACCACAGAGAGTCAGGACCTCGGTTTAATGTCTGAAAGACGGCGCTCACTGAGCAGTATTGAGTCCCCATTATTATGCTGGGGCGTTAGAACCCAAACAGACCGCAGGTTGAGCGCCCACCGGCTGGTCTCACTAACACCCTTTCCTGTAGCAACATAGCTTTCCCATGTGGTCTTCCATCCAGGTACTAACTGGGCGCAGCCCTGCTTAGCTTCAATGGATGACCATGTAAGAGTTGCAGAAAGCTAGCTGCTGGCTAAATATTATTATTAGTCCCTTTAAGAAATTGTTTTCTATTGTCTGCAGAACAAACCACGGTTGTACAATGACTTGCCTAATTAACCTAATTTGCTAAGTTAACCTAACGTTAAGCTGAATACTAGTATCTTGCAAAATAACTAGTAAAATATTGTCATATTACAAATTAGCTATTAAAGTAGTGACACATCATGCAGTTTTTAAATGAAGGTCTTCATTATTAAAGGGCACCTAGGTTACCCCTTTTTCCAGATTTAATATAAGTCTTTTGTGTCCCGAGAATATGTCTGTAGTTTCAGCTCAAAACACCCATCAGATTATTGATTATAGCTTTCACTAGATGGTGTTTTATAGCTCTCAATAGATTTTTGCTGTTTTTGTGTACTGCGCCTTTAAGGCTAGTCCTTCCCGCCCACCGTTTCCACGTGCCTGCCGCGCGAGCCTCAGTCTCCGCCCTCGGCTGCCTCAGACAACTGACACAGACATAAAGGAAGCAGATCTCACGTAACGCTTCTGACAAAAATACAGTAAGAGCTTTATCACTGAGTATTTGGCGCATTTGTTGTGTGGAGCTGCAGGATGAATCACACACGATGTCGTTACAAAGTTCACGCACACACACAGACACACACACACGCACATACATACATCGCGCGTGTTTAGCTTTGCACTGTCTTTGCACGCAAATGTGACAGAATACAGGTTAATATCCACTGCTGTATGGATATCTGTTACGTTAATGTACAAAATAAACCTGATTTAACGTCCACAAACCGGGATTGAAGCGTCTTTTATTATTGTTCTGACACGCGGCTGTGGTGATGAAGTAAAGCTGAAGTAAATGGCTGTAATTCACTACACATGCACTGTTTTAAAACATTTTAAACTTGTCAAACTCACTCTTGATCACATTTGATGATGATTGATGATCCTAAACTGAACAGACATTTTATTAAGGGTTGATTTGCGCACGTCCTCTCTTGTGGATATGATTACAAACGTTACTACGGAGACATGTTAATACGCATCTGTCAATCAATATTGGTGGGCGGGGGGACTGCACTCCTACGTCAAGTTGCGGTCGGTCTCAAAACGGCTCCAATTGGTCCACCGTTTTTATTTTGTTAAATTGAAAAACAAGGACTGGGTGTGTTTATATCACCCCAATATGACGCTCTATACACGATACCTACACATGTCTGTCCAAACAGCTTGAAAAGTAGATTTTTCACCATAGGTGCCCTTTAAGGGAAAACACAATCCAAAACTACATAACCCTGTGTAAAAAATGTCACCCCCTCGCCCCCCAAATTGGGTTCTGCAGCAGGATAAAGATCCAAAGCACACCTGCAAGTCCGCTTCTTTGAAGTGGCCTAGTTAAAGTCCTGACCTGAATCCAATTGAGGTGCTGTGGCATGACATTACAAAGGCAGTTCATGCTCGAAAACCCTTCAGCTGAGCCCAGTTTGATGAACTGTTGTCCAGTGTCGGAAAGAGGATTTCCCCTCGGGACACCAACAAACGGCTCTACGTCATAATCACTCTCCATACTAGAGCAAGTTCCTGATTGGTTAACATAGCACAAATGCCCGCTAAAGTTCAGATTTTCCAACTCCAGAGATTTACGCTGCCTCATTCGCCCAAACAGCATCGCAGGATGTCTATTCGAGTCTTTGCATTGACTTAACACGTAAATCACTCGTGCTTGGCATGAACACACCATAACAGACTCAATGCAAGCTATCGAAAATGATTGATTGCAGTTTTTACTGCTAAGGGTGGCCAAAGCAGTTACTCGGTTTAGGGGCAAACACTTTTTCACACAGGGCTACTGAAACTATATGTAGTGTTGTATTTTGTTTTCCCTTAATGATAAAAACCTTCATTTAAAAATGGCAAGTGTTTACTTGCGTTATCTACTTCTTCTGTGATGAATATGTCAGATCATCAAACAAAAGTTAAATATTCAAGTGTGATAAACATGCCAAAAAGAAGAAATTAGTAAGGGGGCAAACACTTTTCACACAACTGTATATTTAACTTTGTGGGAAGAACATTGTTATGTTTCATTATATTGCTGTTGTCAGTATTTAATTAGGGTTTCTGCAGATATCATAATGTCAAATTTAAGACTTTAAGACCATTTTAAGACCATTAAGTATTAAATTTAAGACCTATATCACAGCATCAAAAACACGCATGCACATAAACAGAAAATACAAAATCACAAAATTAGTGCTAAAATAAGTGTATTCAAATTGAACAGTACTAAAGACAGGTTTGATGCACCATTGAACTACAGAAAAAACAAACAAACAAACATCTTAAGTCTGATTTATACTTTCGCCTGGCGCCATATCGCACACCTCACGAAACGGACGAGGCTTTTATACTTGACGTGTTCGCCATTGAGATATTCTTTTAAATGACAGGGGGCGATCTAAAGAAACAGACAGTAAAATCAGACGGATAAACAGAAGTAGAAAGTTTCCGGAACTGCTCATATCATTAATATCATTCAAGATAATTGTTTTTATCATTTTTATAAAGATTTTTATAACCATTCAAGATTTTAAATCTAATTTTTTTTTTATCTAAATGATGCATCACATCGCTTTTGTTCATATCTCGGACAGTTCTACCTGTTAAAGTTAAATATTAATGGCAACAGAACTTGGGTTGCTCTACAATTATATTTTTTATTATGGCAAGAATAAAAACAAAACATACAATATATGATCACGCATGGACGGATCATAAAGAAGATGTGTGTACAGTCGTACCCGTTTCAGACAAAATCTCTTCAAAGTGTTTCATATTCAAATCAACTCAAAAGCGGCGCCGAGCAAACTGTTCACTCGAGTCCTAAAACATTACATGAGCTCCGCCAGCCGAAACCATGTCGCGCACACACAAAGCGAACGTCCGCAAACACAGCGATGACGTCACATTCGCCGCGCTCGGAGTTCAATAGCAGAAAGCTGATTGGCTATTGCATGTCGGCCTCATTTGTACTTGTGATACCGCAAAGTACAATTGGACTAGTGAAATGAAGAACTACAACACCATAAAAAACCAAGCAACAGCAACAAAAAAGAATTTAAATGAGCATTAGATATAGCGTTACATAGACATCGGAAAATTAAGACCAGTGCAAAAATATTGAAGACCTAGAACAGCGAATTTAAGACTTTTTAAGGCCTTAAATTTCGATTTTTTCATTTTAGACTTTAAGACCCCGCAGAAACCCTGTTAATAAATGTGTTCATGATGTGCCTTAAAATGGTGGCAACAAGTAAGACTTGTGACCTTAAACAGTGTGCTTAAAACATACAACTAATTATTTAATGCTGTCCCATGAAGTAAAACCCTGTTTGTGTGTGATCTGGCTTTAAATCAGAGGCCATGGCCTTCAGCTGCTTCACAGAGCTCATGAAGCGCATGAACCAGAACTTCCCTCACGGAGGAGCCATGGACACACACTTCGCCAACATGCGTTCCCTCATCCAGGTCCATGCACTTACTAAACACACATGTCTGCTGATGTTTTGTAAGAGAGTGTGTGTTTGATGAATGTGTTGAACCTGTTTAGATCCTGGACTCGGAGCTGTTCGAGCTAATGCAGCAGAACGGAGACTACACACACTTCTACTTCTGCTACCGCTGGTTCCTGCTGGACTTCAAGAGAGGTAAGCAGATCCACAGAGCACTGCAAAAACATCATTCTGTAAGGCAAAACAAAACTATAAACTAAATTAATCAGAATCAATCAGTATTATCTGCTAAATAAACACACTATTTTAATGATCTAGGCGTAAGCTCTGCATAGAGGATCATGATTGTCATCTTTGGCGCCTTCATAGCTGCTCAAGTTAGTGGTGCCATCTAGCGGCGGTGTGTGAAGCTGTCCTGAGACTGATGTAAATGATAAATTATGATTAAATATAATGCAAAAAAAAGGTCTTGAAAGCATATAAAGTGTTATATAGCAACAGATTTGATAATGTCATAGAGATATTTAGATACTGTATGGGTCTGATCAGAAGGTAAAAGTGAATTAGAGGTATTCAAGTCTTACATACTTCACGTAAATGTCATTTACTGGCTCGTTTCCACTGACTGGTACAGGATGGTATGGTACGGGTCACCTTTATCAGGCTTGCGTTTCCACTGTTAAAGGGTACCAATGGTACTCTTTTGGTTGGCGTGGTGTACGACAGAAAGTTGCAGTCGACGTCATTTTCGCTTGAGAAAATGTCTAAAGTAAAGCTGTACGGGTCGCTCACATATCATATGAGAAGCACTTCTCACAACACAGATGCTTTACACACATAAACACTTCAGTATAAATGTTTATTACTAACTTTACTATGAACATGAGTTGATTATAACTGCAGATCAATGCGAAATAGCCTACTGTAACGTCTGCAATTATATAAAATAAATAAATAAATGAACATATGAACACATACAGACCCTTACAGTCTCCGATATGTTACCACTTACAGATAAACTACACACAGCAGACATTTAGTCCTTGTTTAGGCTCAAAATAACACGCAACATAGCCCACAGTCAGGAGACCTCTCATGATTAAATGTGTCTGTAGTCTTCAGCAGCACGTGTAGCCTCTTGTTAGAGTAACTCCATCATTCGAGTTCATAATAGTCCAAATGGTGTTGATAATAGTTAAGCATGGTAGTTTGTTCACGTTTTGCTATAATAATAATAATAATAATAATAATAATAATAATGTGCTCATTTTTTCTGGCTTCTCCTTTGTGTTTTGGCTCGTCACTCTCGCGTTTCTGACAGGATCAGGTTTTAAAAGCACGTCAATAATCAAGCGCACGTTATTATCATCAGCTCAAGAAGTTTGTTATTTCAGATATAGACTCGCGGCCAGCGCAAGCAAGCAAGCAAAACCGCTCACGCTTCAGACTGGCTCATAAAAAAACTACAGGACACTGTAAAATCTGTTCTTTTTGGCTGTTCGAACAGGGCTCGTTATTATATGTATATATCATTACGCTGTATTCTCTCGGCTGTGTATTAAAACAAGGCGGCTTCTTTGTTTTCATTCTGGCTTGTTGTGTGAGCTCGTGACGTATCTCTGTAAACCAATAGCGTTCAGCTGCGCGTCTAGCTCCGCCTTTTGGTACCCTTTCTCGTGTTTGGTACCCTTTCGAAAGGGTGCCGAAAAAGGGGTATGGTTCGCCTTTGACAGTGGAAACGGCCAAAAAAATAAATAATGTACCGAACCGTACCACTCAGTGGAAACGGGCCATTAAAGTTAGATCAGTTTGTTTGTAATTTTACTTTGAAATGTTCTTTTAATGAACACTGAAGTTCTTGTTTACCTCTTTGTCAGAAATGGTGTATGATGACGTGTTCTCCGTGTGGGAGACCATCTGGGCTGCCCGTTATGCCTCGTCTGAGCACTTCGTCCTGTTCATCGCGCTGGCCTTGGTGGAGCTGTACAGAGACATCATCCTGGAGAACAACATGGACTTTACAGACATCATTAAGTTCTTTAATGGTGACTACACTCAAACACAAACACTGTAGAAACTATTGCACACAGAAACTATTTGTGCGTTTCAGTAGAACAAAGAAGTGTGAAGTAATGCATTAAAAGTACACATGAAATCAAAACTAACCATATTGATTTTTGTTAGCTCACATTGCTAGTTTTGTGGTGAACAACTCATCTGTGCATGTCAATAAGAAAAAAAGCTGTCTGCCCTTGTAATCGTTAATTGAAATCTGAAAATGCACTTCCTGTTTGATTTCAGTTAGTCTTAGATTACATCTGTCTGTGGTATTGGGCGTGGCTTAAGCTGTGGTCACACTAGAGTTTGTGCGTGCAAAATTCTGTCATACGGCGCTGCGAAAAGGGGCGGGATTAAACAAGATGATTAGACATTAAAATAAGCGAGTGATTGCTCCGTGTTTTACATTTCTGTTCAGAGAGGTCATGTTTTGATCCTGGATTGGTCTAAGCAGTCAAGTGATGCGATTTCACAGGTCAGAGTTCACCAAGCTTGAACTTTGCACCGCAGCGAAATGCGAAACTCGACGCATGACCCTGTGTTTCCGGTCTGACGCATTTGCGTGTGTATGAATGGAAGTCTATGAGGAGAAAAGTCCAGTGTGACCGCAGCTTAACACACTTAACCACACCCCTCCAGTGGTCAGTTTAGACAACAAACCACAATAATATCCAGCTGCAGGCCCGCAGAACCACACACGTTTCAGGCGCACACAATCTAGGCAAACATTTATGTTAACTAACTAACTTATTAGGAGCATTATCGCCACCTACTGTATTTCACAAATATGGCGATTCATTAGACTGAACAGTTTAGGAATTCCCATTTCAGTCATAATTTCATTATTATAAACATAACAGACCGTCTAATTGTAGGATTAAGTGTAATAAACTAATTCAGGATCTTAATGTTGTCATACTTGGTTAAAATCGCTTTGTTGTAAAATATAAAAAAACTAACAATAATTTGTCACATTAAAATAAATTACTAGAGATAATAATTTAAAATTAACATAGTTATAAACTGATTTAAACTATTAAATCTTTTACTAAACTGTTAGTAATATATATATATAT
>CAIGQZ010000643.1:6565817-6581394 GCA_903798205.1 Danio tinwini | reverse complement strand
ATATACACACATACATATATATACACACATACATATATATATATATATACACACACACACACACACACACACACATATATATATATATATATATACACATATGATGTATATTAAAAGATTCAAGGAATCTGGAGAAGTTTCAGTGCGTAAAGGACAAGACACATGTTTTTGGACTTGTGGGGAAACTGGAGCACCCGAACGAAAGCGAACACGGGGAGAACATCCAGACTCCACACAGAAATGCCAACTGACCCAGCTGAAGCTCGAACCAGTAACCTTCTTGCTGTGAGGCGACAGAGCTACCCACTGCGCCGCCCATAAATACATTATATATTATTTTTTATATCGTTTTAAAATGGCTTAAACTTCCTCCCGGGGAAAAACATCCATCAAAGTGCTCTCCGTACAGAAATCGCTTACCATTTTATTAATATTTCTCTATTTTATATATGTAAAATTTCTTCACTAAATATTGACCTTTAGTACGTTCCTATTTTAGCTAGGCACTAAGCACAATTATTTTAAAAGAGTGTGAAATGATTTGTCACAAGTCCCGTTTTGCCCTGAGGACTTTTAAATGCGACTGCTGATGTGACGTCATCGTCTTGCGCCACGCGAGAGACAGCGAGAGCCCGGTAGTATATCGGCAAAGTCAAGCGAGATCTGATAATAAGCAGTGATATCTCATCTGACAGATTATTACACTAAACTGTGTGTGAGAGGAGTGTGAAGATGAACAGTGTCGGCGAGGGCTGCACGGAGCTCAAGCGCGAATATGACCAGTGTTTTAACCGCTGGTTTGCAGAGAAATTCCTGAAGGGAGACCGAAGCGCGGATCCCTGCAGCGAGCTCTTCAACAAATACCACACGTGTGTTCAGGTAACCGATCTGATCTGCGTGTACGTGTGTTATATGAACAGTAACATCTGTTAATAAGCTTACAGAGGCGATATGGATACGGTAACACTCGAGGCTGCGTCTCAACCCCTTACTGAGCTCCCTATCTAGATAGCAGCAGTGTTTTTTTTGACGGCAGCCGTGTGTATCGGCCCTGAAGTGAGAGATTGAGGTATAGTTGGTTTCATATTCGGACATTCGCTCACTGACAACTTGTGACACGCTCCCTATATTGTTTACCATGCTACTTTGAATATTTATAGAGGTAAAGTTGGTTTTATATTCACACATTCGTTCATTTAGATGTCTCTATATTGTTTATCATGTTACTTTGAATATTAGATCTGAATTAGCATGCAAGTATGACTTAAAACAACATCAACACTATCTAATAGACTGTGAATAATGCTGTACTTTGATAGTCATTGGCTGCTAATATGATTCCACCATTTAGAATCTGCAAACAATACTATTAAGAAATTATATTAAGTTGAAAGTCTGAATGTGCGAATATAAAACCAACTTTTTAGATATGCCAGATATATATCTTCATATTGAGCAGTCAAAATTGCTGTGTCTTATACTCTGTCATGGGTAATAGGTTTTTTCTGCACCTATTTTGCAATTTAACATGGAGTGTTTAAAGATAAGTTAAATTAATGTCAACAGATAAAAGTTAAACACAAGCATTTACAATCAATGCGATATACAGTGGGTACAGAAAGTATTCAGACCCCCTTAAACGTTTCACTCTTGTTATATTGCAGCCATTTGCTAAAGTCATTTAAGTTTATTTGTTTCCTCAATGTCCACACAGCATACCTGGATTTGGGGTTCCTCTGCCATTCCTCCTAGCAGATCCAGTTCTGTCAGGTTGGATGGTAAACATTGATGCACAGCCATTTTAAGATAGAGGTAGTTAGTTTTATATTGGGATATACAGACATTCTCCTTAATAATATAACTTCAGAAAAGTATTATTTGAAAATTCTAAATAGCATAATCATATCTGCAGCCAATGACTATCAAAGTACAGCATTGATCACAGTCTATTAGATAGTGTTAATGTTGTTTTGAAGTCATACTTGCTAATTCTGATCTAATATTCAAAGTAACATGATAAACAATATAGAGACTTCTAAATGAACAAATGTGTGAATATAAAACCAACTTTACCTCTATCATTTTTAGGTCTCTCCAGAGATGCTTAATTGGGTTTAAGTCAGGGCTCTGGCTGGGTCTATTCGTGAACAGTCACGGATTTGTTGTGAAGCCACTTCTTAATTATTTTAGATGTGTGCTTAGATTCATTGTCTTGTTGGAAGGTAAACCTTCAGCCCAGTCTGAGGTCCAGAGCATTCTAGAGAAGGTTTTCATCCAGGATATCCCTGTACTTGGTCACATTTATCTTTTTTTTGATTGCAACCAGTCCTCCTGTCCCTGCAGCTGAAAAACACCCCCACAGCATGATGATACCACCACCATTCTTCACTGTAGGGACTGTATTGGACAGGTGATGAGCGGTGCCTACTTTTCTCCACACATACCGCTTAGAATTAAGGCCAAAAAGTTCTATCTTGATCTCATCAGACCAAAGAGTCTTATTTCTCACCATCTTGGAGTCCTTCAGGTGTTTAAGCACAAAACTACATGCAGGCTTTCTGGTGTTGGGCCTTAAAGCCCTGACTGGTGGAGGGCTGCAGTGACGGTGGACTTTCTACAACTTTCTCTCATCTCCCAACTGCATGTCTGGAGCTCAGCCATAGTGATCTTTGGGTTTTGGGTTCAGTTTGGCCAGACGGACAGCTCTAGGAAGGGTTCTGGTTGTCCCAAACATCTTCCATTTAAGGATTATGGAGGCCACTGTGCTCTTAGGAACATTAAGTGCAGCAGAAATGTTTGTGTAACCTTGGCCAGATCTGTGCCTTGCCATCAGGCAGATCCTTTGACCTTATGATTCTCATTTGCTCTGACCTGCATTGTGAGCTGTAAGCTCTTCTATAGACCGGTGTGTGGCTAATCAAGTCCAATCAGTGTAATCAAACACAGCTGGACTCAAATGAAGGTGTGGAACCATCTCAAGGATGATCAGATGAAATGGACAGCACCTGAGTTTAATATATCATCACCTTGGAATTCTAAGGTTCTGTCTGCATTCTGAATGATTTTGAGATATTGAGCTTCAAAGTTTTTGCATTCCATGTGTGTGACGTTTGTCTTTTAAATAAAATGTAAACAACTTATAAAAAAACATCTCATAATGTAAATAAGTTGTCATTTAATAAGAATATGTCAACTCAGTTTTGACAAAAATGTCAGAGAGAATTATAAGGTTCTAAGGTGGCGATATCACAGCAAAGGGATACTGAGGACCATGTGGTATTTCAGTTTTTCTTTTTTAATAAATCTGCAAAAATGTCAACAGTTCTGTGTTTTTCTGTCAGTATGGGCTGCTGTGTGTACATTAATGAGGAAAAAATTGAGCAAAGGCTGCAATATAACAAAGAAAAATGTAAGGGGTCTGAATACTTTCCATACCTGCTGTATGCACATGGACTTTTTAATAATCAGTCAGCCAGCCAGCTCAAGCTCTTCCTGTGAACTGTTGTGCCATTATAAACTCACCACATTTGAGATCTCTTTGCTTTAAAAAAAAAATCACTGATCCTCACTGCCTGCTTGAGAAACGATATAAAGTGGGTCTCAGATCCAACAAGAAGCACTGCATTAAATTACATTATTCCTCACTATGTCTTTAAAAGATGGACATTTATTGTACCACTCCTGATGGCACGTTCATCTTGTTTTACACTTTAACAACTATTGAATGCTTAAGTCTATTTAACGGAGTGTAGGAACCTTATAAAATAGTCACATTAACCTGTCGCCTTAATTTTATCAGTGGCTGAATAGTTTTATCACTAGCTGTGCATATAACCCGTTGCTTTACCTGTACAAAATAGTCGATTATAAATGTATTACCTATCTATTCCTGGTGTTTGGTGACTAAACTCTTATTTGAATCAATATTAATAATGTTTAATAAAACTGTTTTGCTTAAATCCACCAAAACATATGTTGATAAATGGATAAAATATTAATTTCCTATATGACATGTACTCATTACACCTGAGAACTGTGTATATCTTCATATTGAACAGCTGTAATTGTCTACACAGCCATGGATAAAAGTCATTTTTGCACATATTTTGCTATTTAACATGACTGTTTTAAGGATAAGTTGAATTAATGAGCTCATTTATGATCGATTAACAACCTCTGATCGCTCACAGACGATCTTTAAAGATGTATTAGTTCTTTTTAAAAAAAACATTTCCTTTAATTTCCAGAAAGCCATCAAGGAGAAGGACATCCCTATAGAAGGTGTGGAGTTCATGGGCCCAAACAGCGAGAAAGCAGACAGCTGATGGCCTGACGTTCACCTCACTGTGACCGATGTTGGTTTATCTTTGTTTTAAAATGATAAAGACAGACGTGGCGCCATCATCCGGACGCAAAGACTGCTGCGCTGCCCTTCTGATGGACATCTGGATTAAGTGCATATTGATGAGACTGAAAACTCTACGTTTGGTTATTTGCCTGTTAAATCATTATCGATTGGCATGTGGGGAAATCCGTTCATTCAGTCAGCCGTGTGTTTGGGTTTCATGTGCCTCAGAATTATAATTGTAGGTGCTTTATTTTCATTGCAAACCAACAATAGATGAGAGCAATTGTTTTATTTCTGCGTCCATAACCATGATTTGGATACTGTGCCATTTTGGGGAGAGGGAGTGTAAAGGTATTTATATTTAAATGAATAATTCAAGAGATAATTAATGGATTTAAGTTATGAGTAGGAGAATCTGGAACTTAAAATTAAGGTTGCCAAATGATTGTTTTGAAACACCTGGGCAACTCAAACCAACTGCAGATGATTTTTGAAGGTGTAATCTATGACATGCATTTAATGATCAAATGTTATTAAATATGAGTTGTCTATTTTATGTGTGTTATATATCATTTAGCACATTTTAAGGCTTGTTTTGTTTCATAAATGGTAGGGCTGCACAATCTTGGAAATCAAAGTCTTGATTAATTGAACATTTTAACCCGGCTATGATTAATAAGTTTTATTTATTTTATGTTTTTGCCCTCATAGTTTACAAGTTACATATAGTGACAGGTTTTGTGACCGCTTTTGTGCAGGAACGTGTAGTTGTAACAGTTGTGATGTGTAGTTACATATTTTTGAGAGGTGCGCGTGTATGCGAAGGCTGCGCCGGACCGTACGTGTGAGCTTGGCAGAAGCATAATATAATGATAATATAATAAGTATAAATGATAATATAATAAGTATAAACCAGCCTTAACAAAGCAATGTCATGAGACTACACAGTAGTGAAAGTAATTAAAAAATTAACCTGGAAAAATTTGATCGATATATATATATATATAAAATATGTATTGCAATATGAACCGCTCTATTTGGGGAGATTTCTTTAATTTATATCAACTTAGATGATTAAGTTTGTTTCTATGTAGTGCATATGCATACAATATAATAAATTACAAGCACATAAATATACAACAAAGCAATAATAAAAGCTAAATAAACAATGCTTTATGGTTTTCTGGGAAGTCTAACGGTATCCAAGTACAGAAATTGAACAATCGCACATAAAATAACATGATCATCATTGTATAAATAATAATATTTAATATATTTATCTTTTGATAAACAAGCGGATGCCCTTACAGCTGCAACTCATCACTGGGAAACATCCATACACTCATTCACACACATACACTTCAGACAATTTAGCCTACCCAATTCACCTATAGCGCATGTGTTTGGACTGTGGGGGAAACCGGAGAAAACCCACACCAACACAGGGAGAACATGCAAACTCCACACAGAAATGCCAACTGACCCAGCTGGGGCTCAAACCAGCGACCTTCTTGCTGTGAGGCGAATGTGCTACTTACTGCCCCGTATAATAATAATAATATCTTTATCTTTTAATAAATAATCTAATCATGCGATGTTACTATTGTAGATACACACATTGTGGTATCGATGCTCAAGCGATATATTGTTCAGCCCTAATAAAAGGTTAAAGGGATTATTCAGCAAAAAAATGAAAATATGCTTATTATTTACTCCTGCTCAAGTGGTTTAAACCCTAAAAACACATTCTGAAGAAACTCAAGGAAGCTGTAATGGTTACAGGTTTCCAGCTTTCTTCGAATTATTTCATTTAGTGATTATTATACATCTTTATGTAAATGATAACTTTAATTTTGGGTAAACTTTCCCTTTAATAAGAGACTGTTAAATACAATCATTTCTTTACAGTATGTGACCAGATATTTACATTTTTACAACTGATCTAATGAACAGGTAAACAAAAAGCACTGTTCACTGAAGTTCACAACGAAGAAAAAAGTTAATTCAAAAATTATATTAGGGAAAATGAAAATGACCAGCTTAAACCAGCTTGACCAGCCTGGTTTAAGCTGGACATAGCTGGTTTTGGATGGTCAAGCTGGTTTTAGCTGGTCAACTCCCAGCCTGACCAGCTAAGACCAGGCTGGAAATGGCTGGAAACCAGCCTTGAAATGGCCAAAACCCCTCTAAAACCAGGCTGGTCGACCAGCTAAAACCAGCCAGCCATCTTAGGCTGGTTTAGGCTGGATTTTTCAGCAGGGATCCCTTTAAATCGTAATATTTTTAATAAAAAAATTAAAAGGTTAATTAATTTAGCTGTGTAGAAATGGCTCAGATAAAATGAAACTGCTCAAACTCAGTGTCTTAACTGCAGAAACCGCATGGAGCCAAGATTCTCACAGAAATCAGTCAAGGTTGGTGATGCAAAAATTATGGTTTGGGGTTACATTCAGTATGGGGGCGTGCGAGAGATCTGCAGAGTGGATGATCAACATCAACAGCCTGAGGTATCAAGACATTTGTGCTGCTCATTACATTACAAACCACAGGAGAGGGACAATTCTCCAGCAGGATAGCGCTCCTTCTCATACTTCAGTCTCCACATTAAAGCTCCTGAAAGCAAAGAAGGCTTCAGGATTGGCCAGCCCAGTCACCAGAAGTAAACATTATGGAGCATTTCTGGGGTAAGATGGAGGAGGAGGCATTAAAGATGAATCCAAAGGATCTTGATGAACTCTGGGAGTCCTGCAAGAACACTTTCTTCTCCATTCCAGATGACTTTATTAATGCGTGATTTGAGTCATTCAGAGATGTGTGGATGCAGTCCTCCAAGCTCATGATGGAGTCAGACACAATATTCATTCTGTTTCCACTGCAGCATGACTTTATATTCTATACTGGACATTATTGAAGGTTCAGTGATGAGACTTTAGTCTAAGCAGAGTCAGACCTTACTGTCCTGATGAAATCATTCAACATCAAGACATGATCATATTTTATTTTGGTCAAATAAGCAGAATCTAGAGGCCTTTGCCTTTCATTTAAGCCACTTCTGATACCAAATGAGCAACTAGATAGTGTATATACTTTACTATAATTAAGTTTCCATTATCTGTAATGTCCTTTTCTCCTGTAAAAACACCAATGTGCAAAAAATGACTGGAGTCAGTCTCTCTGATTTAATGCTTTAATTGAAAAAAAAATTAAGCATACAATCCTCACGATACGAAACAAGGAAAAAACAATCACACGGGGAGATTGAATAAAGAAACTTTTCTTTAAAATGTCAACCTTCTGTTCAAATTATATATAAAAACCCCCCACAAAATAATAAAACTGTCATGTCAATGAAATGGACCAGATAAAGCACTAAACAGCACATCCTTAGTCTTGTTGCCTCATGTAAATAATCACAAAGGACTAAACGGGTTATTCATCTTCAGATCTTCGACAAGCATCTGTAATCGTATGCGCACCGGTTACACACTCTTCATGAAATAAAGGATGAATAAGGCCATTCGGGTTCCTACAATGGAATGTAAATTACGAAACCAAGAGACGTAAAGGGTGTGGTGACGGGCTGTGCTGCGCTCATCGATAGTGGCGCGGCGGCGGGCTGTGGTGCTGGAGCGGCGGCCGGCGAGACGGTGGGCTATGGCGGGTCATGTGGCGTGGGGGCGAGCGGTAGCGGGGTGGCGGTGACCCTCTGCTCTGATACGGAGGTGTGTATCGTCCTCGAGATCTGGACCTAGAGCGTGAGCGGCCCCAGCTTGTGCCTCGCTCCTCCATCACTCTGATGTAGGCCGTCTCTCCCTGCAATAAAATAAAACAATCACGATCACTGATGACAGAAATGCAGATGTATGATTCAAGAAAATATGGTGAAGATACATGTCAGATAAGAAAGATCAATCTGTACCAAAAATTTGGATACTGATCCGATACCAGTGCATTTGTTTTTTTTCTCTACTTCACGATCTAAGCGCAAAGTCTAAAGCGCAGGGTGCAAAAGCATTAAGGGTGTCCGAATTCACTTTTGCTATTTTAAGGACAGAAAAGTACACTCTGTGCCCTGTCGCATTGTCTAACAGGGCTGTGCTTATTCTCTTAATGAGCTCTGGGGGTGTGATTTGAGCAATTACAAGATGTGCAGCACCTGAAACTATGGATACTGGAAGCCTGTGCTGGCATTTCTCCTGCGGTGTTGCTATCAGTGTGTGAGGAGTTGCATTGACGATCCAACACAATGGGCAGCACATTGAACACATTTAATAAGTGGTCAGAAACTTGTAAATAACTCATGAATGAATAAAGTTACGTTAAAACCAAGCACACCATTGTTTTTCTTGTGTAATCCCCAATAAGTTTGATGTGTCACATGACCCTCTTTTCCTATTGCAAAAACAAAAGTTGGATCCAAGATGGCCGACTTCAAAATGGCCACCATGGTCACCACCCATCTTGAAAAGTTTGCCCCTCACATATACTAACGTGCCACAAACAGGACGTTAATATCACCAACCATTCCCATTTTATTAAGGTGTATCCATATAAATGGCCCACCTGTAGTTCGGGCCTAAATAAATATTTGTTGCCGTTTTTAATCATTTAAGTTCATTTGATATAAGTCAGTGGATATTTTTGATGCATTTATTGGCTAAAATTGCAACTTTTTACTGTCATTCAATGTGTTTTGATCATTATCAATGCACTGTCATTTTAATTGTGCGTGAGCAGCGCAGAAAAAATAGACCCAGCGGCAAATTTATCGCAGCACTGCTGCTTCAGCATCACTCACGCCTCGCGATGACGCACTGCTTCTGCATGAGGTATGAAAGCTCTAATCTGTTAACATGGATGCATAAAAAAACACGTGTTGCTTACGCTCTGCTCACGCGCTGCTTGCGATTGCGTTGTGAAACAGGCTTAAGTGTGAAAGCACCCTGTATTTTCAGGCGATTGACGCATCCTGTACACTGTCCCGAGTGTCTCGCATGCTGGCTCCTGCAATAGACGCAGATTGATTGACTGATTGATTAACATGGCGTTCTGATCAGTTAACTTGGAAATTCGTTTTGTATTCGTTTGGAATCACGTGTTGTCTCAAACGCATCTTATTTGCACGAATAGCACCGCAGGATGTCTAATCGTGTCTTTGCATTGACTTAACATGTAAATCACTTGCGATTGACGATTCATCCACGCCTGGTGTGAACGCACATTCAGAGGAGCTCCATCAGAGCGTTTCACAACTGAGTCTCACCTGGTGGGATCTGAACTCTGTGCTGTCCAGACGTCGCAGCGCGTACTCCATGTCCTCCCGCCTAAGGAACTCCACGACTCCCTCTCCGTCACGTTGCACGTCTGCGAAACACACGTCTCCGGCCTCCCGCATGTGGTCCTTCAGGTCCTGCCAGCTGCCAGTGGGAGGAAGACCTGCATGGAAAACATTTTAGGACATTTATCCACACTAACTCCTACAACAAATTGTAAACGTGTGTTAAAGGGATAGTTCACCCGAAAATTAAAATGGCCTAATCGTTTCCTTGCTCTCATGTGGTTTAAAGCCTTTTATGAGTTTCTTTCTTCTGCTGAACATGATAGAAGATATTTTGAAGAATGCTGGTAGCTGCGACCCATTTACTTCCATAGTATTCATTTTTCCTACTAGGGATGTTAATATCAGCAACCAGCATTCCTCAAAATATCTTCTATCATTTATTTATCAGGATCAGGATTTATAAGGTATTGGCTAGTGGTATTGGCTAGTATACTTCCTGGGCAGTGGCGGAGCCAGAGGGGTATCCGGCGGAGGCATTGGACACCTCTGACATCCGACTGGCCACCCCGGGTGCCACCCCAAAATTGTATTTGCTACTGGCAGTTCCTGATGCTGATTGACTTCTCATTTGTCTAAAGAAGTTTTTGAATTTTGCCGGCAACGCTCAAGCTATTTTCAAATCAATGACGAGCCGAAGACAAGAGGATGGTTTCAAGTAAGACGAATAATAATAATAGCTTATAACATAATATTTGAAATACGCTTCATAGTTTATTATAAGGTTTGTTTGCTAAGGAATGTTTAGCTGATGCGTAAGTTAACGAGGCACCGACGACATCAGTTAACTTAATGAGAGATGTGGGAATAAAGCAGCGTTTCCATCAGGTTTCCATCCAACAAGTCAAAGAGAACAAAATCGTAACTTCCTGATTAACTGGCGCCAAATATTAACAATATTTGCCGCGATAACAGAAGCTGCGTCAATCTTTTCTCCATGTAAATGATTTGCGCCTCAGAAGACAATCCTGACACGCAGTTAACGTGCGGTGGCGTTTGAAGGCGTGAGATATGCGGAGCACAGACGCTCTTGATTCTGGAGGCCATTAATAATATAATAACAGTAATACTGAAATGGTTCAGGCGTTTTACAATGACCAAAACAACATTTCAGATGTTTTACAATGTGCTCAGCCTGCTGATTTGTCTATTCACACACATTTTATCATCACATGATCTCTCATAACACAATTACATGACTTTTTTTAATTCCATTGAAGTTCATGCACATCTTTTCTTATAGAATAAAAAAGTTTATTCTACTCATGTATTTTTATGCGTATGTTCAAAATTTATGTGCATCTTGGCGTTTCCATCAACAGTTTTTAATGCGCATTTCCAAACTAGGTCAGACTTCAGGTCCACCAGCAGGTCAGAGCATCTACTAGGCAATCACATTTCAACCAATGTTAGAATTTAAGCTGAGCTTACAAATCAAATCCTGTCATTACTTATTAACTCCCAACAAAGTGAGTAGATGATGAGAAAATTATTATATTTTTGTATTTTGAATAATATGTTGGTAATGAATTAGATTTGGGTTTTCTAAACACTTTCAGTGTGTTTGTGTGTGCATTGTATTTGAGTACAGTGTGTGTTTATGGACCCCCTGAAATAGAAGTGGCCACCCCCCATGTAAAGAATTCTAGCTCCGCCACTGTTCCTGGGGTCCATCGAACACAAAACAAAATTATATTAATACATAATCATGTTGAACAGAAGAAAGAAAATAAAGCATGAAGGTGAGTAAATGATGAGGTAATTTTTCTTTTCAGGTGAACTATCCCTTTAAAATGCATATGCACGGCAAACATGTTTAAAGAGAACAGTTCAGTGATTCACAAATAAATTAAATACTGAAATAATGCACAGACTGTTGTAATTTCATGGTGGTTTAAAGTGATAATTCACTCCGCCTTATTGTTTAACACCCATAATTTATTCTTGCAACACACACAATATTGCTGAAAGGGTTTGGTCCTTCCGTTTAAAGTCCAAAAACATTTTAAAAATTATTTTAAAGGGATAGTTCACCCAAAAATTAATATTTAGTCATTTACTAACACTAATCTTGTTGAACACAAATGAAGATAGTTTTAAGAATGTTGGAAACTAGGGCTGCACGATATTGAAAAAATCTGTTATTGCAATATTTGCACCAAAATGCATCCCGCCATGGCTACATTACAGCTTCTCATTTTAAACTTTTATAATCGCACCAAAGGTAAATGAATTATAACAGCGGGGACGTTTCTGTAACCGTAACAGTGCTGTGGGCTATTTGTTTAACCCTGATCCTGATTCTAAGGTGACATTAAAGGGCCATGAAACCCCCCTGTCTCAGCAGGCTGTTTTCACACCTCTAGTTTGGAGAAGTCAGGAAAGTGGGCGTGTAGAGCTTTGTTTAGGTGGGAGTGTCGGGGGAGGGAAAGAGGGAAGGATTTGCAAATATGGGAGTTTCAGTTTGGGCACGTAGACGCAGGGAAGAATCAAATCAATCAAGTAATCAAATTATTTGCCAAATTATTAATTTGTCGACTTAAACTGCAGTTTGGCACTTTCACTTTTTATTCAGGAACATTTCCTGCATGTCCCCATGACAAACGAGATATTAAAAGCGCGGAACTGCTGGAAGAGTGGAGTTTTAATGGAGTGTTTGATATCGCACGGCGAATGTGAGAAAAAAATCCTCTGCATTTCTCGGTAACTTGGATGCATGCGGTAGGTAGCGTGTGAAACCCGTGTGTGTGAAGACTATCCTGTCACAAAATGCGGCGAAAATCCTGCACGACGGGAATAGTTTGATATTGTTTACATTCGGAGAGTTGCATTTACAGATCTTTCAGTCTATGATATTGTACTATAATACTGCAGTGATATTAACATACTGTAAACTTTGTAACTCATTTTGACTGAGGTATGTCTTTAAAAACTGAAAGAGCACTGCTGATGATACTAACTTTGCCATCTGAATATACAAACAAAGGCCACTGATCACACACACGTCACACATTTACCAAATCTGTAGCGACAGAACGATCAACACAAACTGGAGCCGTGTCTTTTTTAAAAGGAGACCAGCGGCAAATCCGGATTTAATAATTTCCAGATGTGAAAAGCTCTCAGGTAAAAAATGTTCCTTACAAACGCATTTCTGTCGCGTGCACTGTAATCCACATACGAGTCCAGCAGCGCTCTCATATCAGAAAAATGCAAACAAAACCATCGTTGCAGCACATTAATAAACGCAGCACACTAATAAATGCAACACTGACAACCCGTGTCTTCAAATTCTTGTTCTTTCACTTGTTTTGGCACCACAACATGGCGTCTCTCTGCCGTCTGAACACTGTAGCAGGTAAAACAGTCTTGGAAGCTATCATGCATATTAATAAAGTTGTGCCACATGCACAATAGAGCGCGCTGATTGGTTTGAACAAAGTCTTTCTCATAAATAAATGCTGCACACTCAGGGACGTCACAAAGTACTCGCAGGTACAGACAGCCACTCTCCACACTGGATTTACAGGTAAGTATCTAATCGCCGTGACGCAGCTTCAAAAATTCATTTCAAACCGGAAGAACGAATTTGCTCAAAATAACGCAAAAACAACCAATTATCACTTTTTAGTGCAATATACGTGTCCTTATAGTGTTTATAGCAGCGCGGGACACATATATGACTGTCAACAGCTCAACACATGTGTTTTGTGACCCTTTAAGGATGCAACGATTCTAGATTTTGGTTCTACGATTATAGTCTGAGGAATAATCATGATTTCACAGTTTTTATGCATTCATTGATTTCAAAACACTACTAGTGTAGAAATTTTTATTTTAAAGTGTTATTTATTGCAGCTCAGTAACCAATTAATACAGCACAAAATACAAATAAAAAAAACAAACAATAATCCAATTCTCTTTTATCTTAAAGTTTCTGGCTTTTAAACATAATTAATAATTTTACACTGAAAATAAATTACAAAACAATGAATAAAAGAAATAAATAAAACAATTGTGTTTGTCTAATGTAAATCTAAGCATCATATTAGCTAAGTATGTCCCTTTTTTTTTTTTTTAAAGATTTATTTTTGGCCTTTTTGCCTTTATTAAGTGTATAGGACAGTATTTCAGACAGGAAGCGAAAGTGGGTGAGAGAGGGGGTGGGGATGGGAAATGTCCTCGAGCCGGGATTCGAACTCGGGACGCCCTGAAGTGCTACAGCACCATATGTCAGCGCACTAACCACTAGACAAGTATGTCCCGTTTAAAGAGAACAATTGTAGTCCCCTTTGCATGCAGCGTTCGCCTCCATTGGAAATAACGATCTTGCGCGCACATAAGATGCAACTTGTGAACGGCCCTAAGTTAATAGCCTCAGCTGGAGTTATTCCAGCGTGCATGCTTATTAGCCTCGGTGTACAAGCTCTGAACTTTAAACTAGCGCACAGTTGGCATATGCAGAAATGCGGTGCTGAGAAGCCTTTACGATTAATTAATAGTGATGAATTAAATCGCTGTTAATAGTGAAATCGATTAACCGTTGCATCCCTAGGTGACATGCTGACTGACAGGTGCGTGATGGGTGAGGCCAGCAAACACGATGTAGCTTTCAGTTAAGATGAACACAGTTTCCATAATTATACTTTATAGATAAAGGATATGGCTCTGTATACAATGACTTTCTCTTGCTGGAGTTTATAGCCTTTCACTTTACTTCAGGACGCATTAATGCCACTCTGTAGGTCTATTGGAGACATTTATAAATATTTCTAGAAAATCTAATAAATGTTGGAGACATGCTTACTACATAAACGCACTAAATCGCACATAAACGCACGAAATCAGCAGCATTTATTTGAGCGCGCACAAAAAAAAAACTAGCGTATATTTGAGGGTGTGCAAGAAGTTTTGTGCACGAACAGAGGAAATCGGCAGAGAGATTTGCATGCTCGTATTACATAAATGCGCTCATGATATTTGTCATTGAAATAACTCCGTAGATAGTTGGTAGATCTGTGTAAAAGGCCTGCCACCACAGCTGGAAAAATATCCTAGAGGAATACTGCAATATATACTGCGATATGAATATAATTTGAATAGCTCTACTTGAAAAGATTTAATTTGTTTAGATCGACTGGAATGATCAATCTTATATAATATAACAAATTACGAATGCAACGCTTGTAGATTTTGGTTGTACGATTATAGTCTGAGAAATAATCACGGTTTCACGGTTATCACGATTATTATGCATTTATTAATTTCAAAACACGACTAGTTTAGAAAATCACATAAAAACTCCTTATAATTTTAAGTGTTTATTGCTGGTTAGTAACCAAATAATACAGCACATACTAATATTAAAAACAAACAATAGTCCAATCTTTCTCTTTGTGCTTAAAAATAAGTGACATTTTTGACATTTAAGCATAATGTTTACGCTGTAAATAAATGACAGAACAATGAGTAAATAATTAAAAATGAGAATTAAAAAAATTGTATTTGTCTAATGCAAGGCACGAAATTAACTTCTTTACTTGGTTGCACCGGTGCTCCCAACTTCAACATTTAGGAGCACCAGAAAAAATGTAGGCGCGCCCACCAAAAATGACTGAGCACCACTGCATATTGTATATTAACAGATTTATTGTATTTGAAAACAACATCAATCAGGACTAACAAAAAAACAGAAACTAACTAATTCTATTATGACTTATTGATATCTGTGCAATAATTCCAAAATTAATGTCTAATATTTATTAAATATTAATGATGACAATAATACTAACAATGTATGGCATTTCTCATGATCATGCTGCTTTGAATGTGCTTAAATGTGAGTTATCTGCTATAAAAGTCCAACTGTTACATTGACAAATGTATGGTTT
>CAIGQZ010000643.1:6538541-6565417 GCA_903798205.1 Danio tinwini | reverse complement strand
TTATCTGCTATAAAAGTCCAACTGTTACATTGACAAATGTATGGTTTGCGTCAAGCAAAAATGAAGCATTGCATTTAGAAGTATACATTTTGCACTATTGTTTTTATACGTATATACTATACCAAAGTCCCTATTCTATAGTCTTTGACTATACTGTGTTAGATTTTACATTTAGCGTTCATTTGCGCTGAACACGCAGTGAATGTAACGCATTGAGATTCGGGCCATTAAACAGCTGATCCACTCCAAGTTTTCCAGCACTCTCTGAAATCCCTCTATTGATCTCGGCTGGCAAATTAACACGCACTTGCATTAACATGCTCTAATCCGCGCCATTATTTGTAACTTTAAATGGGTTTGCAAACCTGTGTACTTTTTATTGCTTCTTCCCCAAACTTCAGCCGTTTGCAGTTCTCGCAGTCACACATCTCCCTGTCATCTAAACTAGGTGCGGCTGAAAAGCGCGAGTGCGTTTCGTCACGTGCGCGTCCCTCCATTGGAAATAACCAATTTACACGAGCTTGCTTTAGTTAATAGCCTTATTCATAGTTAATCCAGTGTGCGTGGTTATTAGTCTCAGTGTACAAACTAGTGCACAGTTGGCATACCTTTGTTTGGTTGCTGCAGTTTTGTTCTGTGCAGAAACGCGGTGTTGAGAAGCCTTTACGATTAATTAACCTTGACAAATTAAAGCGCGGTTAATAGTGAAACCGGTTAATCGTTGCATCCCTATAAGAAATATAACAATTACAAGCATATATAAACAAGACAGGGCAAAAATAAAACTTAAATAAACAGCGCTTTATGGTTTTATGGGAAGTCTAACAGTATTCATGTACAGAAATTGAACAATCAAATGTAAAATAACATGGTCATTCTTGTTTGAGGGGGTGGGGTTGGGGGGGCTAATTGAAGAGGGGGGGGGGAGTTGGCGTGTGTGTAGTCGGGGGGTTCGCCGGCCCACATGTAACACTGACCGGCCCACATTTAAAAAATGGTCCGGCCCTTCTGGCATTTGCCAGAATTGCCCGATGGCCAGTACGCCTGTGCTACTGCAGATACACACATTGCGATATCAATGCTCAAACGATATATTGTTCAGCCCTAATGGAAACCATAACCATTTAAAGCATTTGTTTTTCCTACTATGGAAGTCAGTGGCTACCGCTTTCCATTATTCCAAAAAATATATTATTTTGTGTTTAATAATAAAAAGAAAAACTCAGAAAGATTTGGACTCACTTTAAGGTGAATAACTGATGACAGTTCATTTAAAAAAAAAAAAAAGAAAATTTGCTCACCAATTAGTATTAAGTAAAAAGATACTTTGAAGAATGTTGGAGACAAGCAGCTGTTTAGATCCACAGCAGAAATAAAATACTATCAAAGTCGATCAATTTCCAACCATTCAACAACACTCAAACATTTTTGGAAAATTTGGAGAGTGAATAAATGACATATCACCCTGCACCCCAACACCGCTTACTTACTGAAGCTATGCAGGGCTGAGCCTGGTCAGTACCTGGGATAGGAGACTACATGGGAAAGCTAGGTTGCTGTTGGAAGTGGTGTTAGTGAGGCCAGCAGGGGGGCGCTCAAACTGCGGTCTGTGTGAGTTCTAATGCCCCCGTATAGTGAAGAGGACAGCATACTGTCAGTGAGCACCGTCTTTCGGATGACATTGAACAGAGGTCCTGACTTTGTTAGGCTTGGGCGGTAATATGGTATACCGCGGGATTTAAAAATAGCAACGGTATCAGTTTAAATACCGTTACACCGTCATAAAAAACAATGCACTTATATAGGAGACAAGAATTAAATATTCATTCATTTTCTTTTCGGCTTAGTCCCTTTATTAATAAGGGGTCGCCACAGTGGAATGAACGACTAACTTATCCAGCACATGTTTTACACAGTGGATGCCCTTCCAGCTGCAACCCATTACTGGGAAACCCATACACTCTCATTCACACACATACACTGCAGACAATTTAGCTTACCCAATTCACCTATAGCGTATGTCTTTGGACTTGTGGGGGAAACCGGAGCACCCAGAAGAAACCCACGCAAACACAGGGAGAACATGCAAACCCCACACAGAAACACCAACTGATCCAGCCGAGGCTCGAACCAGCGACCTTTTTGCTGTGAGGCGACAGCACTACCTACTGCGTCGCCTAAATATTAATTTATTTAATGTCTAAAAATGTGTATGTACTGTTGTCATCATAGGACAGCATGGAGGAGAAGGGGAAAGATAGCGAGTCGTGGACCAAATTGTCTAGAATAAGAATACAATTTCTGCAGTTTTGACCGAACGAGAAGAGGCGGTAAATACAGACGAGGCAATTTGCAAATTAAGCAACAAAAAGGTGACTGAGAGAGATGGAAATACCATGAACCTGAGGTCATATATATGGTATTCAGTTTGTGAAGAGTTTAGGCACAAGCCAACAGTTTGATGACGCTGTCTGAGCCTTACTTACGTCATAATCTTTTATTATGCGCGGTAATACTGTATACCGAGGTAAAATAAGGAAGAGGTTTGACAGTATCAAAATTTGGATACCACCCAAGCCTACTCTCTGTGGTCTCTCTTTGAGTGTATGGCCATTAATGATAAATGTGCTATATAAATACACATTTTATTTTATTTTCTTTATTTAGCCAGGAAATCACATAGAGACAGTACTGTCTCTTCTTCTAGTGAGACTTGACAGCGGCAGGCAGCACATAAAGTTTCACATAAAAATCACAAGAAAACAACACCACAAAATTACAAAATCACCATTCATAAAAAGGTCAGATCATAAAAACAATTACAAGTATCATTTAAGACGTTGTACATTACATTACAATGGGATAGGGGTGTAATGGATCACGGTTGATCTGTGATTCGCACAGATCACAACCCATGGTTCGGAACACACGTGACCCACGGATTGATACATTTTTTTTACTTGTAGATTAATCCTAAATTTGTAACGATCACAGAGAGATCAGCTCTTGCATCATTCTAATCATATGTATGAAAGATTTTAAGCTTTCCTCTAAAATACAATGATGACGGAAGAAGTTGTGCTGGGTTATTTGGCATGTGCTGGGTTTCTAAGGTTATTAAAGGTGTTTTCTGTCACTGCTTGTTTAGCCTGCATTAATGCATTCAGTGTAAGCTGCACAATTAATCATTAAAAGATCAGGATTTAAACACCCACGCAACTTAAATTATAAATGATGATGAATTGCATGTTTATTAATCCTTCCAATCGCTGCATTCAAATCTGAAAATGCAAAAATCAAGAAAGAGATTCAGTCTTTAGTCTTTTGAGTTAGTTATGAAGTTATAGTTTAATAACACAGAGGTACTGAAGAACAGTTCATAATTTAGATTAAATCACTGATGTTTATGGCAAAGATTAAAATCACCGTCATATGTATTTAACAACGGTCAAAAATGAAAGTTGTAGGCAGCAATTACATAATTTAACCAGTAGGTGGCGACAACAAGCCATTAGAAATATATCACTGAATAATTCTTCAACGATGATCATCTAGCAATAAAACATGAAGTGCTATGAGTGAAGAACTGAATCATTTATTGAAAATGAGACTCAAAATAAATATGGGTTGTACAAATGTTAGATTTCTACATTTAGTGTTATCAGCAACAGTAAGAGTAACAGTGAATTTTTTACAGTACTAAATATTTTAGTGTATTTTTATTCAGCTGATTATTTCTTTATTAGATTTTTAATTATATTACAGCTTCCAAGTTCTGTTTATTAAAAGCAAGTGTCTTGCAGTGCTGTTTCTGGTATAAATGGAAAGTAAATTACATTTGTCTCCCCCCATTTTTTGGCAGATCTGAAAAACGGTCCGATCCGTGACTAAAAAAACATTACCGTGAGATTTGTTACACCACTACATTTGGATATAGATTCAGTTTCAACTGACTAACAGAAACCTTAAATTTCACTAGAATATCTGCATGTGTGTTCAACATGAGGGCGAGTAAACAAATAGATTTGTCTCTTTTTTTTTATTTATTTTTTTGGCTGTAGCATCAATCTCTGATATTATTTATTTTTTTATTTAATGCAGTGTCAGCAACCAAGGCTATTTTGCATCAACCTCTGAACTCACCCGTCACGATAACCCGAAACTCAGATCTGCGAGTCGGGGGTCCAAACCTTCCTCTTGGTCCTCCGCCTCCTCCTCCTCCTGCAGGTCCACTAAATTTGGATCCAGAAGAACGAGGGTATTCCACACGCAGCTTACAGTCTCCAAATCCATATCCATTCCTTCCAAAGACGGCATCCTCCGCATCCCTAGAGGAAGAGAGGAAAGTGCTCCTAATTTTCGTTCTACACCAGAAAAAGCCTCGTCCCATGTGTTCTCTGAGGCCGTGCGACTCACCGTGGGTCCTCAAATCGCACAAAGGCAAACGGGATGGTGCCTCTGTTGTTCTTCAGCTCAATATCCCGAATTTTTCCATATTTGAAGAAGAGATCCTCAATGTCTCTCTCCTGGACGTCCATGGGAAGGTTTCCCACGTAGATCCGTCCGTCTGACATGGCTTAAACTCCTCAAAACCTGCAGCCTTCGAGGAATAGAGCGTTTTTTTTTCCACGTCAGGGGTGTTTTCAGAACATCCAAACTCTAGTCCATCCGTCTACAAAAATTTCTATTTACAACTCTAAACTTTGCCGGACACAGCACATGTCGAGTTCAAGAAAGCCAGCACAGGATCCTCTTCAGGACCACAGTCTGAAAACTTAGAAACACAGGAGAATCAATCAACATGAACAGACATGCAGGACAAAGGGCCTGATGCTTCCCAAATTCATCACCAAACATTTGAATAACGTTTTTGCAAGCCACATTTAAATGATCATTTGACTGACTCATCTTGCAATGCACAATCTATAATTACAGGAGCCTTTTTCTGTCATCTCGTTTTAACATGTTGCAGTGCTTCCCACACATAGACTTCACTTAAGCGGGCTGACCAGGTATATTAACGGCCGCCCAAGTTTTAGTGACACATTTTTATACTATTATTATCATCCTTTTTAGGGATACTCAAAATAACTGATTAACCGTTAATCGAAAGGGTGCGTTTGTAACCGATTAATGGTATCAGTTAAACGATTAAAAAATATTAGTTTATATATTTTTAAAGTTTGGCTGCAGAAGGGGCCGATCACCGAACGCAATTTTTGCGTTGAGAAGGGCATTTTTTAATGGTTTATTAACTGTTTTGCACGCTGCTTATGCGCCCTGCGCGCCTCACATTATGCTGTTGCGCGCTGTGTGCTCGCGGTTGAGAATAGTGCGTTACGTCAGTCAAAGCTTTTTTATTTTTCAATCAAATGAAAGCAGAGCAGGGTTTCTGTTGAGGTGTCTGCAGTATTTGTGTTGTCAGGATGACGGATGTTTTTTTAATGATGGAGGAGAAACTTGTGGTCTCAGTTTCAAATTAGCCAGAGCTGTAGGCATATTACTTTACAAATCATGGACATCACAATAATATTCTGTATATTACAATTATAACAACATAGACAGCAACACTCGCGCACAATAGACCAGCTCATTCAGTCGCTTCCTATAGTGACGTAAATAAAAGAGCACCGCGCTTCTTTTTTCTTGTCAACATAAAGGCAGTGTGCTGCGGTGCGCCTTGCATTTTTGGAACGGAAAAGCGAGTCCGCTATGATCGGCCCCTGATGTGCAACTAATATTTGTTAACTTGCGGGATGGTAACACGTGCAAGCACACGTGCCGACAGACGTATTTTGTCAAAGAAGCAAAATGAAAGAAGAATATTTCTAGTCACAGTTTGACAGATGAGTTGACACAAACCAGAGCTGATGCTGATTACGAGTGAGGCGGAGGAAATAAGTCATGATGACATCATCTTTAAACTAATGACTTCTATTATAATATTAAAAGGGGTTTTGTGACATAGTAACAACGAAGCATTAATCAAATGCATATTTTCAGTGGAGCGATCGATTTAATAGCCTGATATTATTATATGACGGACGAAAAAAACATGTTTGGAAAAATCAGCAAATGCCGGCTCTTAAAAAAGGATTCAGTCAGTGTATTGAACCGTGGATGTCATACCGAATGGTTCAATATTGTATTGAGAATTGTGGCATCTCTAATTCACAGATGTTATTTTTGACACATTATTTAAAATATGTGCCTAAGAAATAGCTATTAACTTTTTTTTTTTTTTTTTTGGTGGGCAAAGTAAAAATCTGAACCACTGATCCAATCGGGCCAGTAGAAAAAAAATCCATTGTGTTGAACCCTCTCCTTAATAATATAATTTCAGAAAAGTATTATTTGCAGATTCTAAATAGGGAAATCATATTAGCAGCCAATGACTATCAAAGTACAACATTATTCACAGTCTATTAGATAGTGTTGATGTTGTTTTAAGTCATACTTACATGCTAATTCTGATCGAATATTCAAAGTAACATGATAAACAATACAGAGACTTCTAAATGAACGAATGTGTGAATATAAAACCAACTTTACCTCTATAAAATTACTATGCATTTGTTAATACTACACAAACATATTGGTGCACATTCTGAGTTTCTCCTTAATAAAATCATTACAGAAAAGTATTATTTGCCAATTCTGAATAGGGAAATTTTATCTGCAGCCAATGGCTTTCAAAATACAACATCGTTCAGAGTCAATTAAATTGTACTGATGTTCTTTGCAAATTCTAAATATGAAAACCATTAGATGGAGGTAAAGTTGGTTTTATATTCGGATATTCAGACTTTCTCCTTAATAATATAATTTCAGATAAGTATTATTTGCAAATTCTACATAGGGAAATCATATTAGCAGCCAATGACTATCAAAGTACAGCATTGTTCAGTCTATTAGATAGTGTTGATATTGTTTGAAGTCATACTTGCATGCTGATTCTGATTTAATATTCAAAGTAACATGATAAACAATATAGAGACTTCTAAATGAACGAATGTGTGAATATAAAACCAACTTTACCTCTATAATCATTAGCAGCCAATGACTATAAGTACACCCTTCACAGTCAATTAAATAGTGCTAATGTTGTTTTGAAGTCATACTAACATATTTCTGACTGAATATTCAAAGTAGCATTGTAAACACGTGTCACAACTTGAATGTGCGAATATGAAGCCTAATTTACCTCAATTACAAGCACTATAAGCAGGCCATTATGAGTAGGCTAACTCTCAATAGCTGATACCTCAACTCTTGATATCAACACATGAGCTTTATGAATAATATATCTATAAGACATGTGCGTATTTGACAATAGAATGTGCTATTATTGTTTTTATTGCAGTCTTTTATCAATAAAGGAGTCAAATGCAAATGAGAGGAGCAGCCATGACAGCTGCTAACAGTGCTAGCATACCCTAGCTCTTCTAATACTGCACACAATTCAAAGTATTCACTTGAATTCATTCATTTGCGATGTTATATATGTAATATTAACATAAACAGCCATACGCTGGAAATACATAACACATGCACACATTTTAAGGACAATAAAACACAATTACTTTAGCATGCTAGCTGCTAGCTCCTTTGTTGAGGGAACTGCTCGGAAAATAACGAACACGATGGATTAATGGTGTCAGTGTTTTTTCCTTAGTGCACAAATCTGCTTAGATGTCGAATACAGGAGAATTTGTTAGTTTGATCTACCTGTGTAATTTGCAGCTCGTGATAAAACCACAGGATAAACAAGCGCACGCGCTTCCCCTCCCCGGATCAGGAAGTGACACAAAGGTCCGCCCCCTTCAGGACAAAACACGCAACTACACCAAACGGACAAAGCCAGCCACTACAAAATAAAGGGACGAAATACGAACACAGAAACAAAACAAAAATTAAATATAGAAAAATAACATAGAGTTACTTTTTATTAAGGTTTATAATCATGTTTATGCAAAATATAGTAAACACATATGTTTGGTCAGGGTATCTTTTGGCCAATGGATTTTCATTTTAATAACAGATATTGAAAAACGAAAAACAAGCTGTTTTTTATTTCTGTTTTAAAATAAAAATAACGAAAATTGAAATACAATGCATTTTTGATTTTCGTTAATGAATTTTAAAATAAAAATAAAAAAACAGCTCGTTTTTCATTTTCATGGTGAAAAACAGAAAAGCAAAATTCTAATTTGATTTAATTTTTTTTATTTCAAATAACAAAAAATAAAATCACCAGAAAACACAAACGAATGAAGACTTGTTTTTATATTCCGAAACCAGATAGGCCGACTCATTCATGGTGACGCAATGCTGACCTGCTAGCCTGCTAAAGGCTATTATTATGATGGATGGCAGGGCCAATATTCTAGATTATAATACTTTCACTTTAAGACATGGATTTGCTTGTCATCCAAAGCAGTTTTACTGTTATTAATGCAATACCCTCAGGTATAAAAATGTTAATGAAAAGTTTCCTATCTTATTCGACAATTACTCCAAACCTTCCCTCATTAGCTATATATAGGTGAAACTGAAATCGATAATAAACGTTGCACTAATAAACACTTAAGACAAGTTATTATCCAATCTTGCTTCCCCTATCAAGTATTAAGAAATAAATTATTTAATTCATTGGATAAAAATACTGTTAAACATTTTAGAACAACATATCTTAAATTTCCAATTCTCCCCAAAGCAAAAGAAGTACAATTTAAATATATTATATACCTTCTAATAGGTTTTTACACTTAAAATATAATTTTGAAATTCACCATGTCATTTAGGCTATGTAAACACATAATTGAAGACACAGAACACATCTTTTTTTACTTGCAGCTCTATACAAACTTCTTGGGAAGAAGTGCAAGATTGGCTGATGATGAAGAATGTGGATGCTGAAGGATTGACCTTCACATTGCAAGATGTACTATATGGAATTACTAAAGATCGTTCTGTTTTGCACGATTTGATAAATATGATCATTATATTAGCCAAACATTTTACTCATAAATGCAGATATTTTAAAACCCCTCCACAACACATTGTCTTCATAAAAGATGCCCTGGCTAAAATGAAAACAAAAAATGCCTTAAAAATGTTTAATTTGTTTGTATCATATAACTTGCCATAGTCAATATTTGTCTGATATTAATTTATTTTTATGTTTTCATTTTTACACTTAATTTTGGATGATTTTTGTCATTTACATTTCTTGTATTATTGTATATTATTTTGTGTTGAGCCTTCCATGTATGATACTCAAGTTGTAAAATTGAATGCCATTTTGTTGTGTTTGGATTTTATATTTCTAATAAAAGGCTATTATTATGATTTTTTCCCACTTAAAAATGTTATAAAAAGGTATTTTTTTTTGTTATAACGGGACACGGAACACTTTTCTGAAAAGAAAGTTTTAATATTGTTAAAACCATAATACTTCCACTTCCCAAAGTTTAACCACGAATCATTTCAAGTGAGGGAGGCATTAATACAATTGTTCGTTACGCACATTTCAATAAGTCATAGTATTTTAAAATAAAAATTAACAATTAATTTATCTGAAAGGAGGCATGCTGCACAAACACCCTGATAAGCATCCCGTGTCTTTTTAAAGACGGACTATCACCAAGCTGAGTGCATGCGTCTTCACCCTGCTACAGTGGGTCTATCCATAATTTCATAAAGCCATGTGCAAATATAGCAGCAGATTTTTAATACATCAATTAAAATGATTAAAAAAATAACCTACTACTCTTATATATAACTATAACACAGAGAGATGAGCAATGATTCCAAACGAATGTCCAATGTTACTGACACTCCTGAACTAGAAATGATTTTAATAATAAACTTTATTTTCAGAAAACTGTTCAGCAATGCAAATAATGCATATATCATCAATTATGTTGTTCCATATAACCGGCTTAAATTAGGAAAATATGTAAAATCCTGTTATCACAGGAAAATACCTTTTATACCATTATTAAGTGGGAAAACATAATAGCCTATATAGCTGTATATTTATTTATTTATAATTTTATTTAATTGAATTTTCAGAGATAATTCAGAATTACATTTTTACATTTAATCACGTTTTTATTTAGTTTAACTTGATAAACTGAACTAACTAAAAATAACATAAATGTGTATATAAATATCCTGCAGCTGGCTCTCTGCAACTCTCATACAGTCACCATTGAAGCTACCCCTGGTTGGTACCTGGATGGGAGACTACATGGGAAAGCCAGTTCAATAGTATCTGGATGCAGCCTTTATGATGCAAGCTGAGACTGCACCACTCAGCAATGCAATGTCAGACACAATGCACTCAATGGAGTGAGTGACGTCACTGTGATAGGTAGGGTTAGGGGTGGGCTTAGGTGAGCACAATAAAAAGCATTGGATGCAGCTCAGATTGCACTTCTCAGCTAGTTTGCTGCTGGAAGTGGTGTTACTGAGACCAGCAGGGGGTGCTTAAGATGCAGTCTTTGTGAGTCCTAACGCCCCAGTATATTGATGGTGACTCAGTATACTGTTCAGTGAGCACCGTCTTTCAGATGAGATGTTAAACTGACTCTCTGTGGTCGTTCAGGACCTCTTGGAAGGAGTAGGGGTTTACCCTGGCATCCAGGCCAAATTTGCCCTCTGTCCATCATGGCCTCCTAACCATACCATACCTGCCAACACTTCAGTTTTTCCCGGGAGTCTCCCGTATTTCAGACCCATCTCCCGCCACCCTCCCGTTTTGTTATTTCTCCTGGAAAACTCCCATCATTTCACACCCCCCCAACCCCTCTGTTATCAGCTTTATGGTACAGTCTATAAGTCCTCAGCTTTTTGCTGCAGTCTATAACACCCCCGGATCGCCGACTTTGGTATAGTATCCGATAGTATCCATAGAACTGTGTTATTCAGACACCGCATGATTGGCGGATTAGAAATTTGCCTTAACAAGCAGTTGGATGAGTGTACCTAATAAAGTGGCTGGTGAGTGAATATATTTGTAAAACTACGGTTTTGTCTATTATATACCTTTCATTTGACTTTTATATTTTTATATACCTTTCATTTCTTTGTGACTTTGCCCTTGTAAGCAGCAAAATAGACCTACTATTGTACTGAGTGGCTATATATCTTTACAACTATATATATTAGTTTGAAAATCAATGTAGAAACAAAAAAAAAGCTTAATTTTTATTTGTTTGCTTCACTGCATTGTTTAATTCATAACGATTTTACCACATAATAAACCATATTTTATTTTATAAAAATAGCTCGCCATGTTTGTCGGCAGACCTGAGACGCAGAGAGGAGTTGACCATGACGATGGGGTTCGAGTCAGGCGAAGAACGGTTCCAGAACGCAGGTAAGACAAAAACAAAAGCCAAAAAAATTAAATAAACAAGTAAATAACAGGGTGAGAATGTGGTAAAATGTGAAAACATGGTAAAAATCAGGCGAGAGCTTGTCTTTTTCTGGATTGCTTTTTAAAACTGTCGGTTGGGTTTAGGGAAGGAGGTAGGTGGGTCAATCGGTGCTTTTGAAAACACTATTGGTTGGGTTTAGGGAAGGAGAAAGGGGAGTCAGTCGATTGGTTAGTCAGTCAGTCGACAGCATCATCTGGTGGATTTACGTGAGAACAGCAGGCATGAATGGCACTCGAAAGAGAAATTTGAGATCTGAAAAAGTGTACACAGTGTTGGATTCGCGAAAGCAATAACTGCAAAAATAACGTACCTCCTGGGACATATTTGGAACTCTCCAGAAATGTATATAGCGGTACGTTTTAAGAACGAGCCTGGATTGTAAAAAGCGCTCGCCAAAAATAAAACTACAGCTAACATTGTGGAGAAAAGCTCATCTTTTCAAACATTATTTAAAGATAATGACCAGGGCCAGACAGAATCTGCAGATATTTTTGCTATTTCTGCACAGAATTTTGTAACTTTTCTAACGTTAAAAACGTTGTCATTAGAAACATTAGCATTAAGTTGTTAATAGAACGTTCTAAAAACATTTGGATACAAACGTTATTATTGTGTTGTTGGTGGTACGTTTTAAAAATGTTAGTATTACAAAATATTACAATTGAGTTGTTAGTGGAACGTTCTTAGAACATTATTATAACAAGAGAATGAAATGTTCTAAAAGGTTTTATTAATGTTCTCATAACCAAACAATAACGTTAACACAGGCTAAAAATGTTTTGTTTGTTCTAATGTTACAAGATTGTTCAAATGGTATTGGTAATTAGTTATAAAAAAAGCTTCTGAGGTCGCCACAGCTGAATGATGCCCTTCTAGCCGCCACTCAGTACTGGGAAACACCCATACATACTCATTCACGCACACATTTATACACTATGGACCATTTAATTAATCCAATTCCCCTATAGCGCATGTGTTTGGACTGAGCAGGAAACATGGGGAGAACATGCAATCTCTACACAGAAATGCCAACCGACCCAGCTGAGACTCGAACCAGCGACCTTCATGCTGTGAGGCAACATTGCTAACTACTGAGCCACTGTGCCGCCCTGGAAGTTTTAAAATAAATAATAAAATAAAAATAATAATAAAAAATTGTGTTCTGAGAGGTGGTACAGTGGGTAGCACGATTGCCTCACAGCAAGAAGGTCACTGGTTCAAGCCTCGACTGGGTCAGTTGGCATTTCTGTGTGGAGTTTGCATGTTTTTTCCATGTTGGCGTGGGTTTCCTCCGAGCGCTCCGGTTTCCCCCACAGTCCAAAGACATGTGGTATAGGTGAATGGGTATGCTAAAATTGATCGTAGTGAATGAGTGTGTATGGATGTTACCCAGTGATAGGTTGCAGCTGGAAGGGCATCCGCTGTGGCATATGCTGGATAAGTTGGTGGTTCATTCCGCTGTGGCGACCCCTGATTAATAAAGGGACTAATCTGAAAAGAAAATGAATAAACGAATGAGTGTTCTGAGAACATAAATATAACAGAGCAATGAAACGTTCTAAAAACCAAATAAGAATGTTAATACAACGTCTAAAACAAATGTTGAACTGTCAAACAAAACATTTTTACAACTTAATGGCAATGTTACAAGAACATTTCTATAACGTAAAATAGTTAGCTGGGCACTATATTGTTATTAAATCCCCTGCAATCTAACAAATGTAATCTAAATCTAGCAGAGTGGAAGTTTCTGAATTGTGTTTTGATCCTCTTTTTGTTCAACGTTTGATTAAAGTGTTGAGACAGGCTGTGCAAAAAGCAGTTCAATGCTCTGCAAATGCATCAGGAGCATGTTTGGTCTGGTAAGGTGACTTGCGTGATGTTTCCTCCGAGATGTAGGTTAAGGTGTGTGTCTCTTTAAATGACAGCTGAAGCTCTGTTGTGTCAGTGTGATCCGCTCCCATTGCTTCATCTTCCTCTGAGCTTCTCCTGGTCTCAGTGAGCGACTTCATCTGAATTTCACCCTCAGCTGCAACAGATTTGTGTGAGTTGTGGCAGGCGGCCAGGACAGTGTGCCAGATGCACTCACTAACCTCTTTTGAGGGATTTTAGGACAAAGAAACAAAGAAAGCCAATATACAACCACGTTGTGTTTGTGACTGTTTCCACAACAGATCTCGCACTTATCACTACTTTTCAGGAGGGTTCAGGTCACGATCTTTAAATGCATATAGTCACACAAAATGCATTTAAGGCAAGACACTATTTGCAAAAAAAAAAGAATTATGCTGTTTTACAGTTTTTACATGCATTGATTAATTGAAAACATGACAAATCCCAAACTTTAGATTTTAGAGTTGCATTACATATCCTTTATGGCCATGTTTTTTTTCTTGCAGCATTTTCTGGTTTATAAAGTGAAAAAAGCACTTATTTTACCCCCTTTTCAAGATTTAAGATAAGCCTTTTGTGTCTCCAGGGCCCGGTTTTTCAATAGTAATCCACTAGGATTTTGGATAACGGATTGGATCAAATCTTGAAAATGGGTTTTTCAAAAGAAAAAAACGGATTACATAATCGGATTAGATCACGTAACCCAATCTTGGTTTTGATCCGGATCAAACCTTTAGTTTGGGTTTTTCACTTTGAGTTTGTTTTCACTTTGATCCAAAAAATCTGGATTAAACTGATCCCATCAGAAGGGTGGATTCAGCGTGGATTTCATGCCCAAAATGTAGTGAAAACTTTAATAATGTATTAAATAATCCTATATTTGGATCATGCAGCAGTATCTTACAAGAGATCCTATTTATTCATAAGGTTTTAATTGTATTTGTTTATCCATCAGGTAGGCTTTAATGTGTTCAGCTGTCAAAATTTACCCAAAACAATCAATTTCATTCAATCACTAATTAAAATATACTCATCACAATGGAAAATATTTTAGTTTTTATAATATTTATTAGTGAGGTATGCAATGATAACAGAATAACCAAAATAAAAATGCAAAGAATGGCAATCCCTGATTTCTAAAATCACTTTCAACAATTGCAAAAAGAGACTGAGCTGTGTTTTCATTTTAAATAAAATAAAGTTATATTGACCTCACACTGGCTATTCTACTTGTTGCTCTTTAAATATCTATAGTTCGACATTCTACTATCCTGTTTGAGCACTGGTTATCCAGATTTAGTGATCCTGAAAAGTTCCTATCCGGATCAGATTGATCCAATCTGATGTTGCTTTGAAAAACTGGCTCTAAAAGTAAACTGGATTACGTGATCACAGATCGCAGAAAAAGAATTACTAAATCTGGATCAATTTTATCCGGATTAAACCTTTTGAAAAACCGGGCCCAGGGCCCACTAGGATTTTAGATAACGGATTGGATCAAATATTAAAAATAGGTTTTTCAAAAGAAAAAACGGATTACATAATCGGATTAGATCACATAATCCAATCTTGGTTTTGATCCGGATCAAACCTTTAGTTACTATCCTATAAGATATCCTATTTATTCATAAGGTTTTAATTGTATTTGTTTATCCGTCAGGTAGGCTTTAACGTATTCAGCCTTTCAGTATAAGTAGAAAGAGTTTGGCCTCATAAAATAATCCCCCAAACAGCTGTCAAAATTGACCAAAAACAATCAATTTCATTCTGTCACTAATTAAAATATATATACTCATCACAATGGAAAATATTTTTGCTTTTAGCATAATAACCAAAAAAAAAAAAAAAAAGCAAAGAATGGCAATCACTGAGTTTTGAAATAATTTTCAACAATTACAAAAAGAGACTAAAAGGGCAAAAGCACAGCTTCATCTGGCAGAGGAACAACTGACTCTGACCAAACTGCAGCAAACCAAGGCCAGACTTGAGATTCGCCTCCTAAAGGCTATGCTCAGACAAGCTGGTCTCCACATCAGATGAGGAAGTCTGAAACTATTGCAGAGTTTTTGGCATTAAGTCTTTTTTTAATTCAATACATCTATATTTGAAACTTTTTTAGTTTTTTTTTAATGTGTGTTTTCATTTAAAATAAAAATAAAGTTATATTGACCCCACACTGGCTATTCTACTTGTTGCTCTTTAAATATCTATAGTTCTACATTGTGATTTCCTATCCTGTTTGAGCACTGGTTATCCAGATTTAGTGATCCAGAAAAGTTCCTATCCGGATCAGATTGATCCAAGCCGATGTTGCTTTGAAAAACTGGCTCAAAAAGTAAGCTGGATTACATGACCACGGATTGCAAAAAATGGATTACTAAATCCGGATCAATTTTATCCGGATTAAACCTTTTGAAAAACCGGGCCCTAGAATGTGTCTGTAAAGTTTCAGCTCAAAACACCCATCATATTATATACCTTTCTGTCTGGATATTGGGGTTTTCAACTCTGAACACACTGTAGCTCATACATGTTAACATTGGGATGTGAATATAAGTGATAACTCCCCCAACCCCCCCCCCCCCCCCCCCCCCCCCCCCCAAAAAAAAAATAATTCCCTAAATTACTAAATATGTGCACCTGCAGCTGTTTCATTGTAAATAAATAAGAAAATAATCAGTAATTTGTTTTATTATTATTATAATTCACAAAGGATATAATAAATATTATAAACATTAGAAAATGGGGGTCACGGTGGAGCAGTGGGCAGCACGATTGCCTCACAGCAAGATGGTCGATGGTTCGAGCCTCAGCTGGGTCAGTTGTCATTTCTGTGTGGAGTTTGCATGTTCTCCCCGTGTTATCGCCTTGTGCTCCGGTTTCCCCCACAGTCCAAACACATGCGCTATAGGTGAATTGGGTACGCTAGATTGTCCATAGTGTGTGTGTGAATGAGAGTGTATGGATGTTTCCCAGTGATGGGTTGCAGCTGGAAGGGCATCCGCTGTGTAAAACATATGCTGGATAAATTGGGGGTTCATTCCGCGGTGGCGACCCCGGATTAATAAAGTGACTAAGCCGAAAAGAAAATGAATGAATGAATAATATTAATAATTAGTCTCTTTTGTAAAAACAAAAGTACATTTGGATAGTTCATGGATAACAAAATAGCCTAACTAGTATTAAAATGAACGTTAATATGGGCCGCTTTTGGTGCTTTAAACCTTTTTATTGGTATTTTTTCCGTTCAAGAATACAGTAATGTCCAAGATTCAGAATAAAAGTCGGGCTACTTTTAATGAAAGATGACTTTTACTGACTTTTAATATATTGTATGTTTTCTTGCACAGCTGGATGTTGGACTGAAATTACTAAAATAATTGTTTGGATTCATTGCAAGCTTTCTTCGATGGGTTAAATTGACAATTTATGATGTCATAGCAGACAAAATAAGACAAATGAGCTCATGTATGGGACAAAACTGGACCTTTTATCAGTTGGGACTTGCAGCCAAACCCCTCCTGGCTACGTGCCTGAGGTACAAACCCCACACACACATGCACATCTGTTCGGAAGAGCAATGACAGTCATCTGTCATAATTGGATAACAGTGTTATTTGCAGGGAAGGACGGTATCCTGTTTACATCAAGCTCAGCGCTCAGAAAACAGGAAGCTTTACAGGACGCTGCACGCAGATAATCTGGTTTGCATTCCCAGACTAATTCATTGAGTAAAATACAACTAAAGTACAACACAAAGAGAACTTCAATACCATTGTGGTTAAATCCAGTGCAACTTCCTGCAACACAGACTCAAATAAAATAAAAACAAAAAGATAGTTGCTGCTCGTTCAAATTACTTATTTAAAATGAGCTGAAGCAACACAACTCCTGTCATCTCTTTGGACAATCTATTTTGCTTTTTACGTTCAATCCACTTACATTTGTAAAAAATTAAGTTAACTTGTGTGGTTTATTTATAAACTAATTTCGAGAGGATCACGTGCTTATGATTGAACGCAGCTGGTACCGCATTACCGCATATTGCACCAATCAGATGAACACAGACACACTATAAATTACCAGAGCCTTTTACTCCAGTCATCTTCGTTTGAAGAATCCCCCCTTCCACCCCTACTCCTCCCCTTCACCGATAGGGTGGCACAGCGGTCAGTGGGTAGCACTGTTGCCTCACAGCAAGAACGCCGATGGTCCGTTCCTCTCCGGGCCAGTTGGTGTTTCTATGCGAAGTTTGCATGTCCTCCCCGTGTTCGCGTGGGTTTTCCCCGGGTTCTCCGGTTTCCTCCCACCATTCAAAGACAGGCACCATAGGTAAATTGACTAATTAAAATAGCATTCTAAGGCAACTCTTAGTCACATATATCCCAGCTCAAACTCTCCTCTCGCCCTCCAAACGGGAGGGAGCCCCGGGCTCAAGGATATTCTGAGCTCAGGGCTCTCTCCCGGGACAGCATGCCAAACACGCTTTATTAACAATCATCAGCTAAGTGTGAACTCTTGAAAATTGGTTTGTGTTGGGAAAACATAAAGGAATTGTGTTGTTGCACCATAGACCGCCATAAGCCGCCATTTTAAACAGCAAAATCGAGGCTGCGGTGGGAAGAAACCTGGAGTCACACAGGAATGTTGTGTACCTGGCTGTATCAGCGAAGAGAAATTGACACAAATTTATACTTTCACCACCTTACGAGTGACCCGAAGGTCCGTTCTGAATGAATAGTGAAAATAAAGAGGGATATCAGACCTCATTTTCAGGTAAGTTAAGGGAAATGGCACTAGTTTGCTAACGTTATCTTTCCCAACCACACATTTTAGATGCAATTTATATTTTATGTTATGGAATTTAATAATGCACGCTGAAAGGAAAGAACAAAATTCTGCATTTTGCGATGTGTGTGTGTGTGTGTGTGTGTGCTATCCTTTACTGGCAGCCACGTGGATCTTGCCAGAAAATCTGGTGAAAAGTCCTACATGACAGTAAGTTTGATTGCGGTGTTTACTTCAATAATGCCACTAATATCTGCATACTCCACGTCTTAATCCCATTTCTGTTTAGTTCAGTTATGACTTTAGTCGGATTAAGGTCATCAGAAATGGCTGTTTGGAGCTTATGTAGGCCTACAGCTCAACATTGATGTTTACCTGAATAAACAGTAAACACAAGCACATCTTATTGAACATCATTTATTTTCATCACCAATTATCACAGTAGAACAGTTTCTCAAGCAGTTTGTGCTGCATTTTGGAAACAGGAGATGAGCCCCTGGTCTAATGCGCCACCTGGCTTGGGAAACCCATTCTCAAAGACTTTATAGTCATTATTTAGGCAGCACACTTATTCTGAATGCCTTCGGCAGAATTCAAATGAACCATTTTAATCTAGATTCATTCCAAGATTACAGAGAGATTAATCTACATAAAAAATTAATCTATGCCCACCTATACAAAATACACACAAATACATTTAGATCATATACTTTAATCATTACTATTGGAATGTGAAGAGACTTTAAACCAGCACAACAAAAAATGTTTCTGAAGAAACATGCTGTCACCTACAGCACCTTTAGCAACAAAATTGGTTTACTTTGAAACCAGTAATCAATTTGTAGTTCTCAAACCTTTTTAGGAGCAATCTATGCTTGCTTGTACCAATGTAAAGTCTAAAATAAATGCTACAGGGGCTTGTTCTAGTATCCTTTCAGTGAGAAACAGATTAAAGTATATCTTGTTAATCCTGCAGCCCATTTCCGCAGAACTGGACACCTCCTGATTCTGCCAAAATGTGGTTAAAAGCAGCAGGGTTATATGATCATAGCGTGCACATGACCACTGATGCATTGTTAATGAAAGGCCTTTTTGTGTAAAGAGATCATTAAAAGCAACAGATGGTGAAGAGAACTGATCTGAAACTGGGATAAAGTCCGTCCGGGGCGGTTCAGCTGTACGTTTCATTTTCGCGGTGATCAGTGATGGACTGTGTGTTTCACTGTATAAGGTTCGGACGTCTAAATGATCAGCTTATTCAAGGATATGAGCCTCCACATTCCTGATTCCTGCTCCGAAATCCGCTCGGAGGCTCTTTCCATGTGATTACAACTGTGAAAAGATTTCTCATGGCCTCAGATTATGAGCACTCTCTAATAGACATAATCACAGACTTTCCACAGTTAGGCCTGTACTTTAGCGCTGGCGTCTCAATGAGGCGAAGCAACTTTAAAATGAGTGTGCTGAAATCAACTATAGTGTGTATAAGAACTGAATGATGTCACTTTTTTTCTTAAACCTCTTTGCTGATCAAGACACAGGAGAAAACAATCCACTTAAAAAAGAAAAAAATGGTGCTAAAAGTGGTTCTTTGACTCATAGGAGAACCACTTTAAGTGCCATATAGCATAAGTATATATATTTATATATACACTACAAGTCTTGTCGTGGATCCCAGTTGTAAGAGCAACAAATAATAACTTGACTTTTAGTTGATCATTTGGAAAAGTGTCAGAAGGTGGATTTTTCAGATGAATCATCTGTTGAACTGCATCCCAATCATCATTAATTCTGCAGAAGACCTACTGGAACCAGCATGGAGCCAAGATTCTCACAGAAATCAGTCAAGTTTGGTGAAGGAACAATCATGGTTTGGCGTTACATTCAGTATGGTCAACTGACTGAGGTATTAAGACATTTGTGCTGCCCATTGCATTACAAACCACATTAGAGGGCAAATTCTCCAGCAGGATAGCGCTCCTTCTATTACTTCAGCCTCCACATCAAAGATCCTGAAAGCAAAGAAGGTCAAGGTGCTCCAGGATTGGCCAGCCCAGTCACCAGACATGAACATTATTGAGCATGTCTGGGGTAAGATGAAAGAGGAGTTGAAGATGAACACAAAGGATCTTGATGAACTCTGGGAGTCCTGCAAGAACGCTTTCTTCTCCATTCCAGATGACTTTATTAATGCGTGATTTGAGTCATTCAGAGATGTATGGATGCAGTCCTCCAAGCTCATGATGGAGTCAGACACAATATTTATTCTGTTTCCACTTTATATTCTATACTGGACATTATTTCTGTTCAGTGATGAGACTTTAGTCTAAGCAGAGTCAGACCTTACTGTCCTAATGAAATCATTCAACATCAAGGCATGATCATATTTTATTAAATAAGCGTCATCTAGAGGCCTTTGCCTTTCAATTAAGCCACTTCTGATATCAAATGATTAACTAGAAGTCAAGTTATTATCTGCTGTTCCTAAAACTTGGAGAGGCGACAAGACTTTAGTCAGGTAATGCATATATATATATATATATATATATATATATATATTTAAAAAAAATGTAAAAATGCATACAGGAAAAACAAAATTCAGATTTCAGAATCAGTTTTATTGCCAAGTGTGCTTCACACACACAAGGAATTTGTTTTGGTAAAACAAAAAACTGAAAAGCTGAGCATTTGTGTATGAGTATAAATAATGAAATACGGATATTTACTGTAAAATGTAGACCTTTGGTTTACATTCCTACCAGAGCTTTACATTAACACCCGCCAACTCACCAAATGCGGGTAGATTTCAGCTCTGGCGGGTTAGACAGACACCTCCACTAGCCACTTTGGCTGGTTGGAGATCATTTTTAAATTGTAGTTTTCTTAAAAGCAGGGTTTGAAAATAAGCATGGCCCAATATTCGGGCAATTGTGATCTTAGAATCGAGAAGCAGCACGACTGACAAAAATAACTGTGTTCGCGTGAGCAGGTAAATACCGAATAAGAGGATGATCACTCGCACGCACAGATGATGTGATGCGCGCAACTGTTAAAAAGCGCGCGCGCGCTCCCGTTTACCTGCGCGAAGCAACCATGCGCAAGTGCCATCGGTTCTCTTTGAAATAGACTGGACAAAGAGCGATGATCATGCACCCACAGTCCTGCTGCTTTCAAGAGCTTAAGATTAAAAAAAATATACAAAAACTATTTTTTGTAAGCAGAAGCGGTCACTGCTTTTTAATTATCCTTTGAACAGATTATTATCAGGTCTATATTAACTGCATGCGTGTGATCATTCTTTCATTATCAAACACGGTATGTTTCACCTGCTTTCTTTTGTTTACAGTTATTTTTGCTAATATGGTTTAATGAGAATTTTTTACAATAACATGCTAATGGGAGATTACTTCCCGTTTATGTGTAGTTAACTGCTGATCTGGGACTATTAGCCAGGACAGGTTACTGTGCATATTTTAGATACATAACAATACTTCTTTTTTTTTTTTATGTAATTTTTTTTTTTAAGAAAAGTTTTGTTTGATTAAAAAATGCACTTATTCAGCTATATTTTCCTTGTTTTGACACATAAAAAAATTTGTGGCTAAGAAATACTTATTTGGTTTGGTCAGAGATAAATTTGATAAATCCTAAATTTTGAGCCCTGAAAAGTGAAATAAAAACTGATTGTATTGCGACACAACCCCTTTGCTCATGCACACTGAGCAAGCTAATACACAATACACACAAGCAGTTAAATGAATGAAAAGGCATGTGGACATAACACATTTAAATCAAGTCATTTTAGCATGTCAAAGCCAAATTTATGCATATAAAACATATTTTCCCAACAAGAAAAGTGTGGCTAGTGAAAATGGTGAGTGGCTAGTGATGTTGGAAATCTACTATCCACAGTGGCTGGTGATCAAAGTTAATGTCAAGCCCTGATTCCTACCATATTTTAACGATAAAATTCTGGCAACCACAACTGCTTTTTTTATTAGCTTATAATTGACTTTTTTTTTCAGTGCAGTTCAGTTTCTGATAATTATAAAAGTTAAAAACAGTACAAATTCACATTTTTGTGTGAACTGTGATAAATATTTTTTCAGGAAAAATATTGAAATAGAAAGCTGCAAAGCTCAGAATTGGTGTGACTATAAATGAATGAAATGCGGTTATTTACCGTACATTCCTACCATACTTTTTACGATCAAATTCTGCCAACCACAGCTGCCGTTTATTTATTACTGTAAATTTAACAGATTTTTTTTACAGTTCAGTCTCTGATTATAATAAAAGTTAAAAAGAACTAGAAAAAAAATGCTATAAATTACTAAACGACTAAATTAATAAAATGTTTTTTTTAGAAAATTCAGAAATTTGTTTTACATTCCAGCCATATTTTTTACAGTAAAAATCTGGCAACCACAATAGCTGTCTATTTACATAAATTTTACACGTACAATTTTTAACAAAAGTACAAGTAGAAATTGCAACGATTAACCAATTTTACTATTAACCACACTTTAATTCGTCATGGTGAATTAATCATAAAGGCTTCTTAACGCCACGTTCATGCACAGAACAAAACTGCTGCAACTAAACAAAGTTGCGCCAACTGTGCGCTAGTTTAAAGTTCCAAGCTTTTACACGGAGGATAATACACACACACACCGGAATAACTATGGCTCAGGTTAGTAATGAAGGGCCGTTCACATGCCGCGTCTTTTGCGCGTGCAAGCTTGTTATTTTTCTTGTGCACATACTGGAAGTAACGTGCACTATAACTACATTTGCGGTCGTTAAAAGAGAAATACCTAGCTAATATGATGCTTAGATTTACATTTAGACAATAGTATTTTTAATAAATTTGTATTGATTGTTCTGTCATTTATTTTCACAGTAAAACTATTACTGTATGTTTAAATGTTAAAAACCTTTTTCTTATTTTTAAGTCCAAATATAAAGGGACTATCGTTTGTTTATTATTATTGTTCTATATTATTTAATTACGGAGCAGCAACGAATAACACTTTAATATAAAAGGAGTTTTCATGTGATTTTCTAAACCAGTAGTGTTTTGAAATTAATGAATGCATAATTATCGTGATCACGTGAAACCACGATTATTCCTCAGACTATAATCGTACAACCGAAATCTACAATCCTTGCATCCCTTATAATCAAACTCAATAAACGACACCAAGAATAGCGATGAGCATGCATATTTATTCAACTACAGCATAAGTTGCAAAAATGACATGAAACACCAGTACATCTTCATAAAGATGACCAGGCCAGACTTCATGTTTTGTACACCAATCATACACAATTGTTACAGAATAATTCAACATACTACAAGCTATTCACTGGCTATTTACAACACAGTAGGCAATACCTAATCTATGGAGGAAGGAAAAAAAAAAAAAACGCAAGGAGAATTATTCAGATCAGAAACCAAAAGAGAAACAAGGAAGAGCCGAGAGCATGCAGTCGATATGCCGTAAAGCACTAAGGAAAGACTAGAGCAAGCTGGGACGGTCCCCATTGTAGTGGAAATAAACAATAAATGGAAGACTACGAAACTAATGTGGGCTTTCCAGTTGGTCTTTGAATTAGGATTGTTAAAAAGTATGTGAACTGGAAGCAAAGACAAAACTGCAAATACCAAGTGACGATATCATGCTACTTAAATTAATCACCCAAACGAACAAATAAACAATAAATAGAAAGCTTTTGGTGTTTAACTCGTTTAGAAAACCAGTTGCTATAGATGTCAATGGTTTGTTTTTTTCTTCGATGCTACATTTTTTGCGGTAGAAAATACATCGGAGGACCCGGTGTCGCTAAACGGATGATTGTTTCTTATTTTAATGCATATTAAGACATTCCCAGCTGGTGTAGGAAACAGCTGATGAGAAATCTGCCCTGGTTTATATACACTATATAGACCGCCGTCACCCTGGGACCGCGCGCAGCAGAATACAACAGCAACCACAGACGTCCTTCATGTTTTTGCAGCGATGTTTCATGTATCTGAATGTGTCCTCGATGTATTTAAGGAACGGAAATGGTGAACTTTGCTCCCGCTTTGTATGCATGAGATCTACTATAGACCGAGTTTGCTATTGCCCGAAGTGACTAGTGCCAGGAACTGTAACTACTCCTTGAATTAAACCTTTACATTAAAGGGTAAATAGTGTTATTAATTGCAGTTTTGTAATTGCTCCGACCATCTTGGATTTCTGAATTTCGCAAATAATCATCTTTGAGGAAAATGTTTGGGTCACAATTTACGATAGGTTTTCATTAGTCAATGGATTTACTCACATGGGATAATGATCAATACTAGTGTTACACTATTTATTAAAGGTGCAGTATGCAAGTTTGACTTTCAGTGCAAGTCAAGTTCAGCTTTAAATATGTATTAATTTAATTATAAAGCATTTCGTTGGAGTGCAGCGAGTGCACTATTCTGTGCTTCTGAATGGCTGTATTTAAATGTTTCTGCCGTGTTTCATCTGGTGCAAACAGCCAAATTGCATGTTGTTTTGACACCTGGTTACAATATAACCTGCTCATTAAATGTTTACGCTTGTAATATTTATATTAATAACCACTTCATGTGGACCTCTGAATCTGAGTCTCATTTCAGACTCTGCTACAGTCTACATGAGGTCACATTTCGGTCTCGGACACGTATTCTGAGAGCCTTCATGACTGAATGAATCAAATACATGGTTTTCCAATGAGGCAATTCAGGGTGCTGAAATATAATTGGCTAAACTGGCAGTGGGTGGGTTAAATGACAGCCATTCCGGCACGTAACGCACATGTTCAAAGCAGAATATCTGACTTCAGCATTGTTTTTCAGATGAACTAGAATGTTCACTGAGCATGTTTCTGAAATATCTGCAAACATATTATGGTATTTTTATGCTTTAGAGGAGTCAAAAACGTAGATACAGCCCCTTTAATAACAGTTCAACATTCACTTTTAGTTGATGCAATGCGAGTTAACAACTAACAACGATTGACTTTATTTTAACAAAGACTAATAAATACTGTAATAAATGTATTGATCGTTGTTTAGTAGAATTAGCATTAACTAATGCAACCCTACTGTAAAGTGTTACCATTATTTTTTTTATTCAAAGTAAAAAAACGAAAACGAAACGCCAACTCTTCAACATCTGTTTTTTTCTGTCCAATGAGAAAGCCACACAGAAACAACAAGAGGGGAATAAAGTCGATCCGATCCGAATTACGACAACCAGACAACAAAGAACCAACAACCTCCTTTCCGAACATGAAAATATAAAACAAAACCCATCTGAGCTTCCTTACCAAGGAGCAGATTAAAGTCCAAAATAGCACCATTCATCAGTGTCTCAAATCCGTGGCAGCATCTCAGTCACTTACCACAAGGAAACAATGCGTCTGTACAGCTATTTCTATAGCACAACGTACATGATTACACTTTAATATACTGGCAAAGCAAACAAAAACGATCAAAATTAAGAAGCTAAACTGAAGCGAAATCCTACAAAATCAACCAATCAAAAAAAGATGAACTCTGTAGCTTTAATTTTAGTAACCGCATGAGAAGTGGGGACTCTTAGCCTTAGTAAATACTGTAAGGTGTGAGTTTTGACTGATGTCGATGCGTTTTAGTGATGAAAACGACGTAGGGACGGAGGATCTGGGAGGCACATCAAAGTGCTTGGGTCAGTGTGCCTTATTGGTAGTGAAATGACGTTACCAGCCGATCAATTAACAGAGGTGCGAGTTTCGATTTCAGATACTTCTTAGAGATTTCAAACTAAACAAAATCGGCAACAAAAAAGACATTCAACACTGCAGGGTTCCCACAAAATGTAAAGTCTGTGTGGTATTGAAAGTCACAATGTTTAATTTGCTAGGCGCGCAACTAATCCATGCAATAAATAAATGTTTTGGTAATCTTCAATCACATCTGATCGTAGGGTTGTCACTATAGTGGAATTTGATACCAATCTGTACTGAAATTTTAAAAATCGTTCATTTCCCGCAAACATTTGAGCGCTGTTGAGCAGAAATGACTGTGATTGGCTGTGAAGGTCATCAGTTCACCGATCTCACCGTTGTTTACCTAGTGTAGTAACGAATACAGTGACACTTTTAAAGTCGAGAAGATCCGCTGGTCTGTTTATAAGCTGACATACCACCTATCGCTGATGAATCGCGGCTTTAATACGCTCCAACGCCCCTGTATCCGTTTACACTCTGTATACAGTGGTGAGTGCGGTGAACTGATGACCTTCACAGCCAATCACAGTAATTTCTGTTGAGCACATGAACACAATAGCAAATCAGAGCTGTTTAAGAACACGCTCAAATGTTAGCGTTCTTAAAATTTCAGTACTGATTACTAATCAAATTCCAGTATCATGACAAGCCTATCTGACCATTTGCTACTTTGTTTTAATTGGCGGTTCATTTGTTGACGTCACTTTGACGCTTCAGAAACAATATTTTTAGCCATGCCACTTTTACCGTTAAGGGAATGGTGCTCAAAAATAAAGCTCCGCCCCCTACTCAATATTCCATTTCAGTTGGAAGTACATCAACATTTTGAAATAAAGCCCCGCCTCCTACTCAATATTCCATTTCAGTTGGAAGTACATCAACATTCTGAAATAAAGCCCCTCCTCCTACTCAATATTCCATTTCAGTTGGAAGTACATCAACATTCTGAAATAAAGCCCC
>CAIGQZ010000643.1:6468208-6521343 GCA_903798205.1 Danio tinwini | reverse complement strand
CACACTTTTAACAATTTACTGTAGAACTTACAGTAACTTACTAGGCGCAGTTCACCAGTAACTTAACAATTACAGCATATTTACTGTATTTACAGCACCATTTATCTTGCTGTAAATGTATTTTCAGTATTGTATATCTTTACTGTAAAATATAAAGTCATTTTCTCAATGTAACTTTAGAATACAGTAACATACTGTATAACTCTCCAACAGTAAAATACAATTCTTATTACAGTTAAATACTGTGTAATTTACAAAAATCCTTAATGGTGTATATAATCCACGAAACATAATATTTTACTGGTCATTTTGCTAGCTTAAAGTGACATTTAAAGGCTTAACTAGATTAACAAGGTTTACTAGGCAAGATAAAAATAAATAAGTAAAAATAAATGTACATATAAAAATAAATAAGACTTTCTCCAGGGAAAATTTAATAAACAAATGAAAAAAGCTAAATAAATATGTATTTTTAAAATGTATTAAATATCAATGAGAAATATTTCACAGGAGGGCGAATAATGTTGACCTCAAATGTGTTTGTGTGTGTGTACATACAGTAGTCAGCATTTGAAGGTGAACAATATATATATATATAAACTGTCCTAATACAAGCAAGAATAGGTGTTGTTCAATAGCTTTAGGACTTCTTTGAGAAAGGTTGCAATCCACTTCAAATGTTGACGATATTATAAATATATATGTCTTGTCTGCATACCTGTGTGTTGCCAGGAGGGTCGGTGCAGTATAGGAGTAGAAACCCATGATGCAAATCACACAAGCTCCCAAAAACAACTTCTGCGTCCTTCGTTTTGCTCGGGTCCCCATCTGATCCACTCTTCCACACTCTCTTGCTCTCCCTAAAATGCAATTGTATACAAACAAATGAGAGCATTTAGTGGCTGGTTGTTTTAACCACTGAGACTAGTCTGATATGACTAATTAACCTTTGACTGACTGCCAATTTGTCAAGCCAGTTCTCCAGTAATTGATCATGCATCATGATGCCTTTATCACATATTTGCTCACTGGAAATGTGTTTAGAGGAAATGATTTGCAAAACAAATTCCCTCACTGTCTGTCTGTGTCTGTGTGTGATGAGGCGCAGTGGTTTGGGGTTTTGAGGGGTACATATGCAAAGCCTAATTTAACAAGCCGTAAGAGTCCTTTGCAGGCTCATCGGAGGAGAATATGTGCCCTGGGCTACATTTTTGACAACCGATACGTCTTCATGCATTTGTTTACACAAAACATAGCACTAGAGAATGCTGTGTGCATTTACTGATGATCGAGCAATTCCAGCATTATGGATGTGGCAGTGAAAACTTAAAAGTTTGTAAAAAAATTATATTGAAACATCTGTTTATATATTCCAAAACGACTAACCACAGAGTTATGTGAACAGAAAAATGCTGATCTGTAAACATGTTGTATATTTTAAATGGGAAAAAATAAACATGCGCTATGGATGTGACCAAAAAAGAATTAAACTGCACAACTCAAAATAAATAATGCTAATCAAAAGGAAACAATCAAAAATTATTGATATATTCAATTGAACATTTTTGCATTTATGAGGAAAAAGCTTCGTTATGGATGTGACAGATGTGAAATTGGCATGCACTATAGGTGACTTGGATTAACTAAATTGGCTGTAGTGTATTGGTGCATGGTGCTGGGTTGCGACTGGAAGGGTATTCGATGTGTAAAACATGATATGCCAGAATGGTTCATTCCACTGTGGTGACCCCATGCATATAAATACATACATACATACACACACACTCACTAGCCACTTTTTTATGTACACCTTACTGGTATCAGGTTGGACCCACTTTTGCCTTCAGAACTCCTTTAATCCTTCGTGTCATAAATTCAACAAGGTACTGGAAATATTCCTCAGAGATTTTGCTCTATATTGACATGATAGCATCACGCAGTTGCTGCAGATTTGTGGGCTGCACATCCATGATGCGAATCTCCCGTTCCACCACATCCCAAAGGTGCTCTATTGGATTAAGAACTAGTGACTTTGGAGGCCATTTGAGTACAGTGAACTCATTGTCATGTTTAAGAAACCAGTCTGAGATGATTCACGCTTTATGACATGGTGCGTTATCCTGCTGGAAGTAGCCATCCGAAGATGGAGACACTGTGGTCATAAAGAGATGGACATGGTCAGCAACAATACTCAGGTAGGCTGTGGTGTTGACACCATGCTCAATTGGTACTAATGGACCCAAAGTGTGCCAAGAAAATATCCCCCACACCATTACACCACCACCACCAGCCTGAACCATTGATACAAGGCAGGATGGATCCATGCTTTCATGTTGTTGATGGCAAATTCTGACCTGACCATCCGAATGTTGCAGCAGAAATGGAGACTCATCAGACCAGGCAACGTTTCTCCAATCTTCTATTGTCCAGTTTTGGTGAGCCTGTGTGAATTGTAGCCTCAGTTTCCTGTTTTAGCTGACAGGAGTGGCACCCGGTGTGGTCTTCTGCTGCTGTAGCCCATCTGCCTCAAGGTTGGACGTGTTGTGTGTTCAGAGATGCTCTTCTGCAGAGCTCGGTTGTAACGAGTGTTTATTTGAGTTACTGTTGCCTTTCTATCAGCTGGAACCAGTCTGGCCATTCTCCTCTGACATCAAGGCATTTGCGCCCACAGCACTGCCGCTTACTGGATATTTTCATTCTCTGTAAACCCTAGAGATGGTTGTGCATGAAAATCCCAGTAGATCAGCAGTTTCTGAAATACTCAGACCAGCCCGTCTGGCACCAACAACCATGCCACGTCCAAAGTCCCTTAAATCCCCTTTCTACCCCATTCTGATGCTCAGTTTGAACTGCAGCAGATCGTCTTGACCATGTCTACATGCCTAAATGCATTGAGTTGCTGCCATGTGATTGGCTGATTAGAAATTTGCGTTAACAAGCAGTTGGATTGGTGTTGTTTATGTGTGTGTGTGTGTGTGTGTGTGTGTGTGTCATAGCCATAGGCAGCAGTGTCCATGATGGACATTAGAGGGCACTGCGTCTAACATATTTGTTTGTCTTTGGATTTCAGATCCCCAGATCCTTTACTTATTTAATTTGAGTCATTGTAATGAGCTGTGTATCATTAACCTGTTTAGCTTTGTGTGTACTTAAGCCTCTTATGTGTGCCAGATTTTGTTTTGCAGTCCTGTTGGTTTGTCTGTTTGCATTGTTTCCTATAGTCTTAGTATAGTTTTTGTCTAGTTTTGCTTAGAATTGTTGGCCTGTTGCTTTAGCTTGTCATAACTCTGTTTAGTCTTGGGAACGAAAATAAAGCTGCAATTGGATCTTCAACCACAGTGACCAGCCCCTACTTATGTGACGTGTGTGTGTGTGTGTGTGTGTGTGTGTGTGAGACTGTTTGAGAAATTCGAGAACTGTGTGAAAAACAACAGCTTTGACATTATACTTGTATTTAGCTGATTTAAGAATTAAATACTTTACTTTAGGGCGTCACAGTGACGCATTGGGTAGAATAATCGCCTCACAGCAAGAAGGTCGCTGGTTCGAGCATCGCCTGGGTCAGTTGGCGTATCTGTGTGGAGTTTGCATGTTCTCCCCGTGTTGGCGTGGGTTTCGTCCGGGTGCTCCAGTTTCCCACTGTAGGTGAATTGGGTAAGCTAAATTGTCTGTAGTGTATGTGTGTGACTAAGTGTGTATGGGTGTTTCCCAGTGATGGGTTGCAGCTGGAAGGGCATGCACTTCGTAAAAACATATGCTGGATAAGTTGGCGGTTCATTCCGCTGTGGCGATCCCAGATTAATAAAGGGACTAAGCCGAAAAGAAAATTAATGAATGAATGAATACTTCACTTTAAAAAGTTCCTCATTAACACTTACTTATTAGGCTATGTCTACACCAGGGGTGTCCACACTCTGTCCTGGAGGGCCGGTGTCCTGCTGAGTTTAGCTCTAACTTGCTTTAACACACCTGCAGGAAGTTTCTAGTATATCTAGTAAGAGCTTGATGATCTGCTTTAGGTGTGTTTAATTAGGGTTGGAGCTAAACTCTCCAGGACACCGGCCCTCCAGGACTGAGTTTGGACACTTCTGGTCTACACTAATCCAGATGAATTTGAAAATGACTAAATACACTCCATGTCCTGTCTATTGTTTTAAATTCTTTCTGTCATCCACACTAAAATGACTGAAAAAAACTTTCGTTCATGTGCTGTGCTTGTGCACAGACGTAAGATGCCTTTACCTGCGTCATATCAGCCTGCCGTTTATTTACTTTCTGTTTCTTTGAAATGTTCCGCCAAAACGTGTCAACTGTGTTCTACTTCTGCCGCTGAACAACAGCTCTCAGTAAACATTCTGTGTCCTTTGAAGGCAATATTGAGCATGTACAAACTGACATTCATTTTTAATAAAGCTGCCAACATAGACAGCATCCAAGACAGCATCCGCCATGTTAGATGAATTGTTCACATGACTGTATCACATGACTAAAATGCATCACAATTGTCAATAATAATTTTCAAAAGGCTAAAAATGCCATTTCAGTGTGGACGGAAGGCCCAAAACGGAGAGAAAAATATGCGTTTTTAAACTAAAACGTATATGTAATGAAGTTCACGACCACCTGGCCGCTGGGAAGAAGGAGGCGGAGAACAGCGCAGCACCCGCGAGACCTATATGAGACGGGCCGAGAGAAAAGGAGATGGAGAAAAAAGGAGGAAAGACAGAGAGGGGAGAGAGGAGAAAAAAAAAATTGGGGTTCGGTTCTCCAGAACCGCTGCCACTCGGTCCTCAACCAGCCGAGAGATGCGACGACGTGTTGGGAGCCCTGTGGAGGAATCTATCCACCCGTCTGTCTTCTTGTGTTCAGCGGCGGTTCTCCTGGCTGGCTGGCGGCATGTCTGGTCTCCTGCTCCGCTCCCGCTTCGGTGGAGGATGTAGGCTTCGGCGTCATGGCGGATCGCGGCGACTACCCCCGGGCTCTCTGGGATGGCTCCCTTCAGCTCTTTCCCATCCAGTGGGGAGCCCCGCGTCCCCTACTCCTCCCGATGCTGGGAGACGGCAGCAGGCAGATCCTTCCTCACCAGCCTCAGGCCGCCCCGTCACTTTGGCAGATGAACGGGTTTCTCCCCCACTCGGATTAACTCCCGAACAGTCGCCCTCCTTCTCAGCGGCGAGGGCAACTGGACGACGTGTCCCTCCTTCTCCCGGGTTTCGGCACCACTGTAATGAAGTTCATGGCCACCTGGCCGCCGGGAAGAAGGAGGCGGAGAACCGACAGACTTTTAAATAAATATTTATTAATAAAAGGGAAATAAAAACAAACGAAAGGCAGCGCCTCACGGAGACTGCCGTCAAACTGAAAGCAAAAGTAAAACAATATGTCCGGGCCCGGTCCTCTCTCCCTCTCCTCCGCCATTGTTCCTCCTCTTATAGTCCAGAGCTCCTTCCTTTGGATTGAAGGCAGGTGCGCGCCACTGGTGTATGTCATCTGTGGCCTGCCTCGTTTTGCTCCCACGGCCCTTGGCCACGCCCCCTCGCCACAGTATAATTGTGGTCATTGTGAAAAAGTAGTTTCAATGTAACTATAGCTACTTTTTTTAGGCAGTAACAAGTAATGTAGCTACTTCTTTTTTCGAAAGTGTCTTGACATTTGCTAAGCTACTTTACTCAGATCAGGGGTGTCTAAACTCAGTCCTGGAGGGCCGGTGTCCTGCAGATTTTAGCTCCAGCTTGCCTCAACACACCTGCAAGGATGTTTCTAGAAAGCATATAAAGTTGCGGTCACACTACAGCAGGGGTGCTCAACCCTATTCCTGGAGACCGACCTTCCTGCAGTTTTCAGTTGTAGCCCATATCCAACACACCTGCCTGTATTATAAGCGCTCCTCAGGTTCTAATGAATTGGTTCGATCAGGGTTGGAGCTGAATTCTGCGGGAAGGTCGATCGTCAGGAACAGGGTTGGTCACCCATGCACTAAAGTTTGTGCGTGCGAAATTCTATCGTACGGCGCTGCGAAAAGGAGAGGGATTAAATAAGAGGATTAGACATTAAAAACAGCGAGCGATTGCTCCATATTTTAAATTCCTGTCCAGAGAGGTCATGTTTTGATCCTCGATTGGTCTCACGCAGTCAAGTGATGAGATTTCACAGGTCAGAGTTCACCAAGCTTGAACTTTCCAACGCATTTGCGTGCTTATGAATGGAAGTCTATGGGGAGAAATTCACATAAAAGCACAGCTGCTCAACTCTCTGTTTGGGAAGTCCACCTTCACTTTCCACCCACTTCTGGGAGAGTTATGGTGTGGAGAAGCCCCAAAGAAGCATCCCACCCAGACTGTTGCATGCCCAGAGTGAAACATGCGGCTGGATCAGTGATGGTTTGGGCTGCAGTTTCATGACATTCCCTAGGCCCAACACTGGTGCAAGATGAGCGCTGGGTCACTGCCAAGGACTACTGACCCATTCTGGAGGATCATGTGTACCCAATGTGTCAAACATTGTATCCTGAAGACAGAGCCGTGTATCAGGATGATAATGCAGCAATACGCACAGCAAGACTGGTGGTTTGATGAACACGAAAGTGGAGTTGAACATCTTCCATGGCCTGCACAGTACACAGATCTAAATATTATTGAGCACTTTGGGGTGTTTTGGAAGAGTGAGTCAGGAAAGGTTTTCCTCCACCATCTACATGCATTGACCTGACTACTATTCTGCAAGGAGTATGACTTGAAAACCCTCTGGCCGCTGTGCAGGACTTGTATCTGTCATTCCCAAGATGAAATGATGCTGCATTTGCTGCAAAAGGAGGCTCTACACCAGGGGTCACCAATCTCTGTCCTGGAGGAGCGCTGTCCCTGCAGGGTTTAGCTCCAACTTGCCTCAAAGCACCTGCCTGATTGTTTCAAGTATACCTAGTAAGACCTTGATTAGGTTGTTCAGGTGGGTTTGATTAGGGTTGGAGCTGAAATCTGCAGGACACCGGCCCTCCAGGAACAAGTTTGGCGATCCCTGCTGTACACCATACTAATGAATTACTGTGGTTTAAAACCAGGGGTTTCAGTTGCATTGTCCAACCCCTGTATTAGTGTGTGTGTATACCAGTAGATGGCTTTAATACACTATTTTCACAGAATCTACTTTATCTATTCTCAAGCTGCACCGCTATTTCCTGGATAAAGTAGTTCACTACTGGAAAATCTGCATTGTTTTATAAGAGTCTGAGCTACTGAAAAATGCAGTTACACTAGTAGAGCTAATAAAATCAGCTCGCCACTGTTACAACTCCAATTACAATATGACTGTATTATAAATACAGCGCACACCCTGTATAGCTTACATACATAAGCAGTGACTCAGTAGTGCTAGACTACCTTCTGAAGTCTATAAGCTCATATCTTTACACTCGATCAGCTGACAGAGGAGAAAGAATTGACTGGAAAAAAACATATAAGAAACTTTAAGATCAGATTACTGGATGGACATGACCTTACAGTACGACATACTGTACATAAAGTCTTGTACACTGTAAAACCCGACAGTCAACTTTATCAAATGAAAGGAGTTTAGTTAACTCAAAATTGACTGAAAGTTAATTCTACTCAGTTGAAAAGAGTTCTGAACTCAGTGTTGAAGGTAATGAGTTCATTAAATACCTCATTACTTCAACTTAAATGAAGTAAGTTCACAGATTATAGATTAGTTTAACTCAAATGGTTTGTAGCAATCGGTTTCCTTAACCAATTGGAGTTGCTTTAACTTATTGGGTTTTACAGTACTCAGTTGGTTTGAGTTCTCTTCATTTATTGGGTTTTATCATGCTTAAATTGCTTCGTTTACTCAAATGGATTAAGTTCACAGTACTCATTAGGATTAGTTTTTGAACCTAAATGGTTTGTTGCAATCGGTTTCCTCAAATGGTTTGAGTTACCTCAACTTTTTTGGGTTTTACAGTGTATATTTCACATGAAACATGAATGAAAACTTATGATTTATATCAAATGAACTCAAATAAAATAAATAAATGATAAAACAAGGCTATAAACTAATTGAAAATATAATAAAGTTAGCATTTCAGAATGGGAATCTGCGCATTTTTGGATTACAGGAGTCACCGTAGAGACATTTAAAGTAGCATAATCATGAACATTTTTATAAGCTACATTGATTTATGTTTTTAAAGCATGAAGTAACACTTGTTTTGCTAGAAAAGTGTTTTAAGGAGCTACAGTTTGTACGGAAACTGTTACTTACTTTGTGTTTACACCCCAAACAGCATGCCAGTGTTTGTAAGTACAACTCTTGTTTCAAAGTTTCGCCTTAATCTCCAGCAAAACATTTCAACCATCTTTAAATAACGTTTACAGTAATGCCGTATATATGTTACACGATGCCAGTGATGCATAACAAGTATTAGTAGTAAGTCTATACTTAAATCAAAGTATAAACTACAATCAACTTAGCAATTTCTAAGAATTTAAAGAATCATGAGCTTCACCAAACCAGGTATTAATCTACTTTAGTGTTGAATGGCATGTTATTTTGAAAGACAAGTCAGATGTGCTGTTAAATAAAACCCTTTCTTCAATAAAGTACAGTTAACCTAGGATCATATGATGAAATACATTGCAAACAATTCGTTTTTGTCTCATTTCTAGTCCAGATATCTAAATATTTAGCATTTTTAGACAGGTTGAAATGTTGGTTTGTTTTTAGAAAAATACGTCCAAATGAAGTGAGTTTTCCCTCAGTGCAAGCACAATAATCTGCCCATGTGGTAAGCAAAATCATTTTGTTTTTCAATTTGACATGATTATTTAGCTGGTTTTAAGGAAAAACTCACTTGATGATTTCTGAAATCAAAGGCTTATTGTCTTGATTTGGGAAAACAAAATACTGTTGTCTAGAAAAAGCTTCTTGACTTAAGAATTTTTTGATATCTAGAAACAAGACAAAAACTTCAAGCAAGTAAGCAGTTTGTCCTTGTGTTTATTATATGGACACGTATCAAACAGACAGATTTAAGCAGTGAATGCCTACCTGATCAGTTTTTGTTAAAGCGGTACTGCTTTAAATATCCCAAAATCTTCTGCCTTGTCTGAGATGCTCATTCCAGTGCCGTACAGACATCCATTAAAATGATGGACATCTGCATTCATGCCTGCTGCATTCATGTCTCCTCATTCACGTCCACCATTCATGGGAACCTGTCCTACGAGTGTGAGAGAAACACACACTTCTCTTTTCCACGAATGGGGCGGGATCTGTTATAGTGTCCGATGTCTGGAGGTAGTACAGTTTCTGTCTGTATAAAGCAGTGAAAGGTCACACCTGCTGGTGAAAAGCTGAGGCTGACCTTGATCTTTATTCCTGAGTTTGTAGAGAAGTTGTCTGACGGTGAGTTTCTGTCGGTGCATGTCCTGTTATGATGAACACACTGCAAAAACACATGCTTTTACTACTTAGAGTATTTGTTTTGCTGTCAAAATAATGACATTTGTTGTTTGTTCAAATTACTCATTTAAAATGAGCTGAAACAGCACAATTCTTGAGGGTTTTTTGGGACAACTTCATGGTTTTATGTTCAATCCACTTTAATTTCAATGATTTATTTTCCTTCCGCTTAGTCCCTTTATTCATCAGTGGTCGCCACAGTGGAATGAACCGCCAACTTATCCAGCATATGTTTTACACAGCTTTCAGCTGCAACCCAGTACTGGGAAACACCCACACACACACACTCATTCACTCTCACACACCCACACTCATACACTACAGGCAATTCCATTCTTCTTCTGCTTGATCTAAGTGCGGTCTTCGACACAATCTCACATAACATTCTTCTGGAAAGGCTCGCTTCTATTGGTATTGATAACACACCTCTCAGCTGGTTTCATTCATACCTCTCAGGTCACACTCAGTTCATTCAATTAAAGTCTTTCACCTCGCCATCAGTCCCTGTCCCTACCGGTGTGCCCCAGGGTTCAGTTTTGGGTCCCCTGCAATTTATCATTCATCTTCTTCCACTTATATTTTCCGCAAACACCAAATCCATTTTCATTGCTACGCAGATGACACCCAGATTTACCTATCAACCAAACCCAACCTCAAACTCCCACCTTCATCCCTTACTAATTGCTTTGCAGACATCAAATCCTAGTTCACCTCAAACTTCCTGAAATTAAATGACAATAAAACTGAACTTCTACTTACAGTTGCAATCAGAATTATTCAAGCCCCTGATTTATTAGCCCCCCTGCTTATTTTTCCCACAATTTCTGTTTAACAGAGGGCAGATTTTTTTCAACACATTTATAATCATAATAGTTTTAATAACTCATCTCTAATAACTGATTTATTTTCTCTTTGACATGATGACAGTAAATAATATTAGACTAGATATTCTTCAAGACACTAGTATTCAGCTTAAAGTGACATTTAAAGGCTTAACTAGGTTATTTAGGTTTACTAGGCAGGTTAGGGTAATTAGGCAAGTTATTGTATAACGATGGTTTGTTCTGTAGACTATGGAAAAAATAAATAGCTTAAAGGGGTGAATAATTTTGACCTTAAAATGGGTTTTAAAAATTAAAAAATGCTTTTATTTAAGCCAAAAATAAAACAAATAAGACTTTCTCCAGAAGAAAAAATATTATCAGACATACTGTGGAAATTTCCTTGTTCTGTTAAACGTAATTTGGGAAATATTTTAAAAAGAAAAAAAATTCAAAGGGGGATTAATAATTCTGATTGCAACTGTATAGGTGCACGATCCACTTTAAACAAATCACATAACTTTTCTATTCCCACAGATGATTCTGTCATCACCCCCTCCCTTCAGGTTAAGAGTCTGGGGGTCATCTTCGACAGCACCCTTTCATTCACTGCACATGTTAATAATGTCACCCGGTCTGCTTACTTCCACCTTCAAAATATAAATCGTGTATGTCCTACCCTCACACCTCATTCAGCTGCCATTCTTGTTTATAGTTTAGTCAGATCCCGTTTAGACTACTGTACTTCCCTTTTGTTTGACCTCCCTAATAAAACTCTAAACAGGTACAAAACGCTGCAGCCCGTATTATCACAAACCCCCCTCTATCTGTCACATCACACCCATTCTACAACAGCTTCACTGGCTTCCTATTTTTTTGGGGTGTAACCCCGGTGTCCTGGCCGAAGTCCCTTAATCGGCACTTTCCCATCATGGTCTCCTAATCATCCCCATCTATCGAATTGGCTCTATCACTGTCTCTTCACTCCACCTATAGCTGGTGTGTGGTGAGCGCACTGGCGCTGTTGTCCTGTGGCTGCCGTCAGTCATCCAAGTGGATGCTACACACTGGTGGTGGTGTGAAGAGACTCCCCTCATGATTGTGAAGCACTTTGGGTGTATGGCCATACACAATAAATGCACTATATAAATATACATTACATTACATTATTCAGAATTAATTATAAAATCCTTCTTCTCACTTTTAAAGCCATCCACAATCTTGCTCCTTCATACCTTACTAGTCTTGTTCATATCGCCACACCTTCTCCAACACTCAGGTCTTCTTCTTCCATTCACCTCACTGTTCCCTCTGTCTGCCTGGTCACCAGGGGAAGCAGATCCTTCAGCCACTCTGCTCCTCAGCTTTGGAATTCACTTCCTCCTGATCTCCGCAATTTAGACTCTTTTTCACAATTTAAATCCAAACTCAAAACACATCTGTTCAAAAAAGCTTATTCTCTTTAACCCGACTGCATTTTTTAAAATTTGTATTGTATTTTAATGACTTTTATTGTGTTTTTATTTGAACTGATTGTTCTAGCTGTCCTGTACAGCGACCTTGAGTGTCATGAAAGACGCCTTTAAATAAAATGCATTATTATTATTTAGTTCATCAATTCCAATTCATCAATTATAGTGCACATGGGGGAAACCAGAGCACCCAGAGGAAACCCACGCCAACACGGGGAGAACATGCAAACTCCACACAGAAATGCCTACTGACTTAGTCGGGACTCAAACCAGCGACCTTCCTGTTTCACTTCAAAAAATTATATTTGGTGTATGTTCAAACTACTTTGTGAAGTTTATTTATAAACTAATTTCGAGAGGATCACGTGCTTATGATTGCTAGCGGCTGGACCCACATTATCCAATTCACTATGCACCAATCAGATGATCCCTAAGCTACTATAAATACCCCGGGTTCATATCACTGCTATCTTCGCTTTTGAAGAATCCCCCCTTCCACCCCTACTCCTCCTCTTTCCTAGATGGGTGACACGGTGGCCCAGCGCTTAGCGCTGTTGCCTCACAGCAAGAATGTCAATGGTTCTAGGCTTTACCAACCAGCGGGCTTTTCTGTGCGGAGTTTGCACGTTCTCCCCGTGCTCACGTGGGTTTCCCCCGGGTTCTCCAGTTTCCTCCCACCGATTAAAAACATGCAATCTAAGTTATTGATTAACCAACACTATAGACTTGCTCCCTATCTAGTACCTATTTTGTTAAAGAGAACTACTATCTGCTCTTCAATCACTACAATGGGGGAGTTCTCGAGATCTACCTGAGCTCGATCTCCCCTCTCGCCTTACAACGGGAGGGAGCCCCGGGCTCGAGGATCTCATGAGCTCAGGGCTCTCTACCGGGACAGCATGCCAAACAAGCTTATAATTAATCATCAGCTAAGTGTAGACTCTTGAAGTGATGGTTTACAAGCAAATTTCGAGAGGATCATGTGATTATGATTGACCATGGCTGGTCCCACATTAATAGTCATGACCAACCAATCAGATGAATTCAAACAGATATAAATACTTACATTACCTCAGTCATCCTCGATTTTGAGGAATCCCCCATCCACCATGATTCCTCCCACTCTTCCAGTTAAATATCAGGGGAGTTCTCAAGACCTTCCTGAGCCCAGACTCTCCTCTTTCTCCTGCCTAAAAAAGGAGACCCAAGTTTTAGCAACAACAAATAATAAATTGACTTCTAGTTGATCATTTGGTATTAGAAGTGGCTTATATGAAAGGCAAAGGCCTCTAGATTACGCTTATTTGACCACAATAAAATATGATCATGCCTTGATTTTTAATGATTTAATTAGGACAGTAAGGTCTGACTTTGCTTAGACAAAAGTCTTGTCACTCAACAAAAATAGTGTCCAGTATAGAATATAAAGTGGAAACAAAATGAATATTGTGTCTGACTCCATCATGAGCTTGGAGGACTCCAATTGTTACGTTCCAACAAAAAACACCTAGGGATAAATCAAAATAAATAGGAACGAACTAATGAAGAAAGAGGGGAGAGTACTGCCTCCAGACCCAGAATCATAAAACAACACATTCTTAACTCAACTTTCTGATTACCATCAGGCAATAATGGATTTATTTTGCGTAGCAAAAATATTACAGAACATAATGCAAAACAAAAATAATACCTCAGGATATGGGGGTCAAAAATAACAAACAAAACAAGCCAATAACTAATTTAAAGACAAACTAGCTTACCTAACAAAATACACATTCCCAAAAGAAAAAATACGACTTGCTTCCCTTTCCCCCTGCCTACCCATCAAAACAGGAGAAAAAGGCTTTAAAATAAAAAAGAAAACACCCTATACCTTACTTATACCGTCATAAATGAATTCACATTATAACACACAAAAAAAAGAAAGCACACGAGTCACAAGCCCATGGTCTGGGACTGGAGCAGCTCAAATGAGACGTGTCGTCTCCCCTCTCTCTTGGCTTCGGGTCAGCTGCAGTCAGTATATATGGCTCAGAAATTAGCTGCCAGATGAGAATCAGGTGGCAGCAATCTGCAAACAAAAGAAATCAGGAAACAGAAAGACACTGCAATATAGAAACCCCACAAAAAAACAACATCACGGCATGTAACACCTCCACAACCAAGTTTCTACATTGCACTCCAAAAACAAAATGTACATAAAGACCCATTCACTGTTGATCCATTTAAACAGTTTCATTTAAACATCTCTGAATGACTCAAATCACGCATTAATAAAGTCATCTGGAATGGCAAAGAAAGCGTTCTTGCAGGACTCCCAGAGTTCATCAAGATCCTTTGTGTTCATCTTCAATGCCTCCTCCTTCATCTTACCCTAGACATGTTTAATAATGTTCATGTCTGGTGACTGGGCTGGCCAATCCTGCAGCACCTTGACCTTCTTTGCTTTCAGGATCTTTGATGTGGAGGCTGAAGTATGAGGAGTGCTATCCTGCTGAAGAATTGTCCCTCTCCTGTGGTTTGTAGTGTAATGGGCAGCACAAATGTCTTGATACCTCAGACTGTTGATGTTGATCATCCACTCTGCAGATCTCTCGTACGCCCCCATACTGAATGTAACCCCAAACCATGATTTCACCTTCACCAAACTTGACTGGTTTCTGTGAGAATCTTGGGTTCATATGGGTTCCAGTAGGTCATCTGCAGTATTTGTGATGATTGGGATGCAGTTCAACAGAGGAAAATTACCTTTTCCAAATGATCAACTAGAAGTCAAGTTATTGTTTGTTGCTCTTACAACTGGGATCGACCACAAGACTTTAGTCAGGTAGTGTAATAATATTTTTTAATGTTAATGTTTAAAATAAGATTGTTTTGTTTACCATATTGTCAGATTATTTAGCTTGTTTTAAAAAATGAGTCCTCACATTCATCCACGACACCAACCCCCCCTCCCCCCCCCCCCCCCCCCCCCCCACCACCTCACTTTATGAGCCGACGGCGACATGACCGTCCTTTGCCTAGAGCACCAGTTCAGCTGGTTCCGGCCCTGACTCTACATAGCCCTATTTACATTTCTGGAGATCACGAATTATGTAGCCAGAAGTATGTATGGCTGCATTCTGCTACGGGGTGGTATGATAGTGTTCCTTTACACGGTGCCAGCTGAACGCTTACCTCCATGTGGACGGCCCTCCCGTTGTTACCAGTTTGTTTAGTGGCTAGTTGAGTAAATCGGAGGATTTAAGAGTGGAGTTGACTGTGACCACAGGGTCGAGTCCGGTGAAGAATGGTTCCAGAAAGCAGGTAAAACAAAACAAAAGGCAAAAAATAAACAAGTACATAACAGGTTGAGAATGTGGTCAAAATGTGGTAAAAATTAGGCGAGGGCTTTTCTTTTTCTGGATTGCTTTTGAAAACACTGCCGGTGGGGTTTAGGAAAGGGAGTGCGTGAGGTTATCGGTCAGTCGGTCAGTCAGTCCGCAGTGGCCTCTGGTGGATTTACTCACGAACAGCAGGCTCACCACAAACGACACTCGCAAGAGAAATTTGGGATCTCAAAAAGCGTACACAGCAGCCTTTGGTGGATTTGCGAAAAAACAATGACTGCATAAAAATGTAGCTCCTGGGACATATCTGGCGCTCTCCAGAAATGCATATAGGGGTACATGATAAGAATGAGCCTGGGTTGTTTGTAGCCAATTACCAGCTAAGAGCATTTAGAGCTCAGTGCATCATTGAGAAATAGATGAAAATCACTGAAAAAGAGGAATAAACCTGTGAAATGAAAGGTTACAATTAGAGAAGAGGTTATTATTAGATTAGCGTTAATGAAAACAGACTACCAGGATGCTTAATCATTGATATGTGATGAACATTGGTTGTATTTTATAGACCTAAAGTTAGCTGTGTTTTCCTTCAATATACCTGGGTGTCATTTTTGCTTGTTTACTAATTTGCACAGTTATTATCATCTGTTGAGATCTGTGTGAGACTGTACAATTCCAAGACCTTTGTTCCAGTATGGTGTACTGTGCCAGTTCTGATGTGTTTAGTTTTCCGTTTGCTCTGTTTCTCACCAGCATTTACTCTTCACTGGTAAGACCGGTTTTTGATTTAGTCAATCATTGTCTTCAATGTATTTAAGTTCCCCTTGTCCTTTACTTCATTGCCTGGTCACTTTCATATTTGTGTGGATTATGTTTGTGGATGTGAACATTTTGGATTTATTAAAATTGTATTAAGTGGCACAGTGGTTCAGTGGTTAGCACTGTCGCCTCACAGCAAGAAGGTCACTAGTTCGAGTCCCAGCTGGGTCAGTTGGCATTTCTGTGTGGAGTTTGCATGTTCTCCTCGTGTTGTCGTGGGTTTTCTTCGGGTGCTCCTGTTTCCCTCACAGTCCAAACACATGCGCTATAGGGGAATTGGAGAAACTAAATTGGCCCAAGTGTATGATTGTGTGTGTGAATGTAAGAGTGTATGGGTTGTGGCTGGAAGGGGGTGTGGGCGGTGCTGGGGAACTGTGCTGTGGGCCTAAAGATCGGAAGCTGGTTTCATGTCAGGAAATTAAAAAAAGGAGAGACTTGTGTTTCTATCACTCCAATATGACTGTGGACACAATATACCTACACACATTTCTGTCCAAACTGCTTCTTAATGTTAATTTTTCATGATAGGTGCCCTCTAATGTTTTCCCCAAACCACATTATTCTCCTGTTGGATCAAGGGAGAAATCTCTTGAGGTCATACTAGATTTTTCCTGAAAGTTTTGTCCAACTAACTGGACCGGTTATTTAATGATTGCAACAGAGTGGCAACAGAGGTGAGGTTGCAAATGCAGCATATTTATAAGAAAGTATGGTCAAAAAGCAGGAGTCAAAAAAAGAGCAACACAGCAATGGTAAAGAAAATCCACAAGAGTAATCCATAAACAGGCAAAAGGTCAGGGCAGGCAGCAAACAATCAACAATACTAAATAATCCAAGGCAAAACAAAATAGAACAGACAAGGCAAGAACAAGAAAAATATATACTTAGCAGTGCTCACTAGGGAAACAATACAATAGCAAAAAATGTGTGTGTGTGTGTGTGTGTGTGGTGTGTGTCTGTGTGTGTGGTGTGTACATAATCCATGTAATTAGTCCTGAACAGCTTCAGCTGTGTGAATGTAACCAAGGGGTGAACTGGGACTGGTGTGTGAGTGAGGTATATGATGGGATATGTAGTTCAGTTCAGTGGAAGATGTGTAGTTGTAGATGTGAACCCCCCTCTAGGAGTGGATAAACAGTCCAGGAGGGAGGTAGAGGAGGGATAGGTCTTTGTAGCGGAAGTGAACCTAGAGCATGGAGCTGCTGAGGATCTCTGGTTCAGCAGGCACTGGGGAGTCAGACAACCCCAGTGGGCCAGGAAACTCTGGATCAGGAGGCACAGGCATATAAGACAACACCAGTGGATCAGGAGGTTCTGGGTTAGGTGGCACTGGTGGATCAGAAACCCACAGTGGGTCAGGAGGCTCTGGATCAGGAAGCCCTGGTGGATCAGACAACCCCAGTGGGTCAGGAGACTTAGGATCAGAAGGCACAAAGGTGTCACACATTTTCGGTGGGTTAGGAGGCCCTGGGTCATAAGGCACTGGTGAGTCAGACAACCCCAGTGGGTCACGAGACTTTGGATCAGGGGGCACCAAGGGTTCACACAACCCCAGTGGGTTAGGAGGCTATGGGTCAGGAGGCACTGGCGAGTCATACAACACCAGTGGGTCAGGTGGCTCTGAATCAGGAGACACCAAGGGGTCAGACAACCCCAGTGCAGCCCTGGGAAGTCACACAGCTCTGGTGGCCATTCGTTGGACCAATCACAGCAGACTGGGTGATTGGACCAATCACAACAGAATAGATCATCTGACAAATCAGAGCAGATTGGGTCATTTGACCAATCACAACAGACTGGGTCACCAGACCAAACACAACAGGGTAATTTGACCAATCACAAAAGACTGGGCCATTAGATCGATCACAATAGACTGGGCCATTAGATAAATCACAAAAGACTGGGTCATTGGACCAATCACAACAGACTGGGTTATCGGATCAATCACAACAGACTGGGTCACCAGACCAAACTCAACAAGGTAATTGGACCAATCACAACAGACTGGGCCATTAGATCGATCACAATAGACTGGGTCATCAAATCAGTCAAAACAGACAGAGTTATCGGACCAATAACAACAGATAGGGTCATTGGACAAATCAGAACAGACTGGATATTTGGATCAATCACAACAGACTGGGTCAGAAACGAAACCTTGCATGCATATGAGCCTGTTGTTAGGGACTCCCCAAACTAACACAATCCTTTTATAAGCCATAATAAGGGCACTTTAAAGGTTCCTGATAGATCTACTGATGACAATAAAGAAACTTATTTTTAACAAAGCAAGAGGAGGACTAGTGAATAGAACGCTCAGGCTCTTAAAGTCAGCTATGATAGAGAGACATCTAAAGTTCCTCCACCGCCCATTTCAAATAAAACAGCTCACAAAGTGTGTCTGAAAAGTATGATAACAAACTCGTAATATGATGCTCATGAAAACTGTGTTTGTTTTATGTGATGTAAAGGATGACTTTGACACAGACCTTGTCTGAGTTGTGCAGAATGTACTGGCGGAAGCTTCTACTGTAGATAGAGGTGTCATCCGTTAGGGTACAGACATGTTTGTTTTGCTGATATCAAATATCAACAGCGCTCTGCAGAGGTTTTAAAACAGAAACATTGAATCATTTCTCAAACGTGACTTGTAGAGACACCTGTTATGAGTTCAAATACCCTAAGTATGCTTAAGATGAAATCAGTGTTTGTTTGGTGTTAAAATACTATTAGTTTTTATTGCTGGTGGATGTTTGTGAAGTGTTGACCATTCCATCTGCTGATGGAGTTCACAGTCATTATTATTGATGCTGTGTGAACATATTATTTGGTGCGATCCCTGAACTTCACAGCTAGCAGCAAACATCCATCAAACAACACTGATGACTTTTCCATCATTCCTGGTAACTTCAGTTACACAAACTTAAAGACAAAACTTGTGGATTTTGCAACCGGGGGAAACAGCACACCGGGCTTGTTTATACAACAGAGAAAAGTGCATTCAAGGCTGAATGTGCTTTGTGTTTATAGCCAATATGTGTTAAAGGGACACCGAGTGATTTTTGCAAAACACTGTTGAAAAGTGGACCAATCAACAATGCACATTTGTGGCCAATTAGCAGTGAAGGGCATTTAGAGCTCAGTGCATCAGCAGAATCACTGAGAAAGAGAAGGAGAGAGAGTAACACTGGCTGTGTTTCACAGCCCTAAAATTAGCTTTCCCCCGATTATATATATATACACTCACCTGCCACTTTATTAGGTACACCTGTCCAACTGCTTGTTATCTCACATTTCTAATCAGTCAATCACATGGCAGCAACTCAATGCGTTTAGGAATGTAGACATGATCAACACGATCTGCTGCAGTTCCAACCGAGCATCAGAATGGGGAAGAAAGGGGATTTAAGTGACTTTGAACGTGGCATGGTTGTTTGAACCAGACGGGCTGGTCTGAGTATTTCAGAAACTGCTGATCTACTGGGATTTTCACGCACAACCATCTCTAGGGTTTACAGAGAATGAATACAGAAAATATCCAGTGAGCAGCAGTTCTGTGGGTGCAAATGCCTTGTTGATGCCAGAGGTCAGAGGAGAATGGCCAGACTGGTTCCAGCTGATAGAAAGGCAACAGTAACTCAAATAAGCACTCGTTACAACCGAGGTCTGCAGAAGAGCATCTCTGAACACACAACACGTCCAACCTTGAGGCAGATGAGCTACAGCAGCAGAAGACCACACCGGGTGCCACTCCTGTCAGCTAAGAACAGGAAACTGAGGCTACAATTCACACAGGCTCACCAAAACTGGACAATAGAAGATTAGAGAAACGTTGCCTGGTCTGATGAGTCTCCATTTCTGCTGCCACATTTGGATGGTCGGATCAGTATTTGACAACATGAAAGCATGGATCCATCCTGCCTTGTATTAACGGTTCAGGCTGGTGGTAGTGGTGTAATGGTGTGGGGGATATTTTCTTGGCACACTTTGAGCCTATTAGTACTAATTGAGCTTCGTGTCAACACCACATCCTACATGAGTATTGTTGCTGACCATGTCCATCCCTTTATGACCACAGTATACCCATCTTCTCATAGCTACTTCGAGCAGCATAACGTAATAAAGTGCGAATCATTTCCGACTGGTTTCTTGAACATGACAATGAGTTCACTGTACTCAAATGGCCTTCACAGTGACCAGAACTCAATTCAATTGAGCACCTTTGGGATGTGGTGAAACGGGAGATTCACATCATGGATGTGCAGCCAACTGCGTGATGCTATCATGTCATTATGGAGCAAAATCTCCGAGGAATATTTCCAGTACCTTGTTGAATCATGAAGGATAAAGGCAGTTCTGAAGACAAAAGGGGGTCCAACCTGGAACTAGTAAGGTGTACCTAATAAAGGTGAGTGTACTTCTTTCATTTTTACTTGTTTAATAAATTGCATTATTATTCAATGCATAGTAATGGAGGTCATCTAGTTGGAGCTGTGTGAGTAACCCTTGATCTTGCTACTTGCTAAATATGTACACAGTTCAAAAACCACTTTAAAACATGTACACAGTAGGTTCTTAAAGAAGGCAAGGCTTAATGTGCAAGTTCTGTTGTGTTTAGATTTCCATTTGTTCTGTTTCCCACCAGCATTTACCCTTCACCGGTATGACCAGTTTGTAGTTAATCATTCTCTCCCGGTGTATTTAAGTTCATTGGGGTTAATACAAGACTGCATGGATGACTGCAAGCTAAAAACAAACAAACGTGCCAGGCCTGGTCCTCTCATGTCTTTTTCTGTCATCACTTCACTTTTTATCATGCTGTATCTCCACCGTGAGACTCGCCATCAGTGTGGCATACAGGTTTTACTTATTATTAGTCACGTCACCCCGCACAAGTCACTACATAGAGGTGTCCAGATACAGAAATAAAGAAGCTTCCACAACAGCAGTCAATAGGTGCGTGCCAAATCACACACTTATCCACTGTTCTTTTCCAGTTTGTAGTATGAATAGTTCATTTTAAGTAGTGCACTCACACTGAAAATTTAAAAAGAATAGGTGCACTCATGGCAAGAAGGTCGCTGGTTCGAGCCTCGGCTGGGTCAGTTGGCATTTCTGTGTGGAGTTTGCATGTTCTTCCCGTGTTGAAATGGATGTTCTTGGCTGGTGGAAGATAAACGAACAATCCTACCCAAAACTTGCAAAATGAGCCAGATCAGTACTCTGCATCCCGGCCTGTAGCAGCAGCAGCGCAGCAGTGAAGGGTGTTCAGTGCTGCTGGACGCCCCATCAGTGAGTGCAGGACTGCGCTGGATTCAATAATGTTCCTCCACAAAAACATGTAGCCTATAACTAAATATTAATTAAATCATTAATGTATAATGTAGACAGAGTATACAGGCTAATGTTGCCATTATTATTCAGCTTCACCGTCGCCTCAAGGCCAGATTGTAAAGAAAAGTGGCGAAACAAATCCCGCAGAGACTTTATCTTAACTTCGTTATTGCCAAATACCCGTCATAATTTAGAACTTATATTAATTTAATTTGTTAAGACTTATTTTTATTGGTATGTTGAGAAAAAAGAGCAAAAGAGCTGTGTGCATGTGCACATTTGAATAATGTCGGGCTATAAACGGGTTCGGGCTTTTAAAAAAGCTGTCAATCAAAATGTATTGTCGGGCTCGGGCCGAATTCTGTCAGGCCTAACTTTTATGGCCCAATTACACCTCTAGCATTCGCTGTGTAAAACATATGCTGGATAAGTTGGCGGTTCATTCTGCTGTGGCAACACCTGATTAATAAAGGGACTAAGCTAAAAAAAAAAAATGAATGAATGAATGAATAAATAAATACCAAAACAATGCAACTGGAACAACTACAGCAGTTGACATCGCCAATCTCATATGAAGCAAGTGCTCACGATGACATATGATGACGTGTGTGTGGTGTAGTGCTGTCCCATTTCTTAGGGGTAAATTTGAATCCCTTCCCCTTCCAGGGCCAAGGGGAAGGGGTACAAAAATAGAATTGGGACTATACAGTATAGTGAACACAACTGCAGATATCATCGGTGCTCCACTCTCCTCCATCCTGGACATTTTCCGCACACGCAAATCTACCGGTATCGTGGAAGATCCCCTTCCAGCTCCTGTCAACAGGTTAAAGGTAATGGAGTATCAAGGCCATGTCTGCCAGAGCTGTTTACACAACAGCCATGTAGTCAAACACTGACATGTTTTGACCTGCATTTTGTTTTAATTTCATGTATACACAACAACATTTTCAAAATGATTTGTATTCAAATACAGTATCTGCCAAAAATGCACTATTAGTATGCCGGAGTAGTAGTTGGCGGCATCACTTTGTTAGTAAACAGTATCTAAAAGGGAAGTGACAGTTTAGTGGACAGGAGTTTCCTCTCTAAATTCACCACACCGTAATAAATGCATGCAAATACGCCTTTTAAAGACATGTCGTCTGGGCTAATGTTAATGTAGAATATATGCGTCTGAAATCGTCTCAGAAGGTACTTCCAAAGTCCCTTTGAGGCAAGTCATTTCACTTGGCGGCCATCTTTGTAGCACCTCTCAGGCAGTATGCTCGGGCATTCAGTTTGAATGAGGAAACATCAAATTCTCCAAAACTGTTTGCCCAGCTTATGATTACATTATATATTTGGAATCACCAATAAAATTAAACAACAACTGTCTTATTAGTTCAGTTTCTATATCATATCTTCTCTGTGTTTGGCACACAGTCGCTAAATTACTCCGTATATGAATGTTAAACGGCATTCCCATGCCTGCTGAAAAAAAAAAACAGCTTAAACCAGCCTAAGCTGGTTGGCTGGTTTTAGCTGGTCGACCAGCCTAGTTTTAGAGGGGTTTTGGCCATTTCCAGTCTGGTCTTAGCTGGTCAGGCTGGAAAATTACCAGCTTAAACCAGCTAAAACCAGCTTGACCAGCCTGGTTTAAGCTGTACATAGCTGGTTTTGGCTGGTCAAGCTGGTTTTAGCTGGTCAACTCCCAGTCTGACCAGCTAAGACCAGGCTGGAAATGGCTGGAAACCAGCCTGGAAATGGCCAAAACACCTCTGAAACCAGGCTGGTCGACCAGCTAAAACCAGCCAGCCAGCTTAGGCTGGTTTAAGCTGGATTTTTCAGCAGGATTATTATTAGTTTGCTGATACACGCCTAGCCATGACGGGGAAAATACAGGTGATCGCTATCTAGCAGTAATTCTCTTCTAATGGTGCAAAACTTCAGCAGTTTGCCTCCCTCTACAGGCCGTAGGGGGTCACTTCATAGGATAACATGCTGTTATATTGCTTGCAGGACAAGATATAGCTTATTAAACACTCACTATGCATTTCTAAAAACACCAGCAACCAAAACAACTCCAACACCAATAGGCTAGAATGCTTTTATTGACAAGCTGTTATTAAAACAACAATTGAGCTTCCAGTTACAGCTAGAGTGATCCTTAATAAACAGAAATGACTCAATGTGCAAAAAAATAAAATAAAAGTAGAAATACAGCAGCAACACTTCCTACAGCAGAGCCGACTCTAAAATCTGAGGACACAGCATCCATCCATAATAATAATATTAATAATAATAATAATAATAATAATAATACGAAGCACTATTTACTATCATTTCCACTTTAATACTGTACGAAAATGTGTTGTTTGTGACAATATCAGACTGAGGTGTTTGTGCCGACCCGTCCATCGTCCTTCATTTGATTGTCAGTAGGAAATTAATCTAGTTTCTAAGTGTTTGTGTAACATTCAAGACTTCTGTGCCGACCCCAGACTGCTGAAGAAAGACATTTATTACGGTAATAAACTGAAGTATGGCATGAAAGAATAGCTGGAGATTTCATTCAGTGTTTCTCTACAGGCTCGTCCGGAGCTTGACTTTCGTTTGGTCACGTTTCCGCTTTCATTCGAGATGTGTGTACGGTTTTCACCACCTTGGCGCTGCTTTTTGTGTCTTGTTCGGAGCTCTCTGACAGCGTGTCTTTGGAGCCTTTCTTCTTCTGCAAAGAGTCAATTGAAAAAAGACACACATTTAGTTTTCTTTGTGCGACTAAAGGAGACAAAATCAAAGGTTACATTTGAGGAATAATCTGTATGGATCTGTAAACTCTTCTGAATTGCTCACACACAGTCCTTAAAGGGATAGTTCCCCCAAAAATTACAATTCTATCATTTTCCCATACTCCACTTGGTCTAAAGAGTAATACTTATTACTATAATATGTAATTACGGGGGCTGCATGGTGGTACAGTGGGTAGCACGTTTGCCTCACAGCAAGAAGGTCGCTGGCTCGAGCCTCGGCTGAGTCAGTTGGCATTTCTGTGTGGAGTTTGCATGTTCTCCCTGTGTTGGTGTGGGTTTCCACACTCTGGTTTCCCCCACAAGTCCAAACACATGATGTGGTATAGGTGAATTGGGTAAGCCAAATTGTCTGAGTTTGTGTGTGTGTGTGACTAAGAGTGTATGGGTGTTTCCCAGTGATGAGTTGCAGCTGGAAGGGCATCCGCTGCGTAAAACATATGCTGGATAAGTTGGCGGTTCATTCCGCTGTGGTGACCCCTGATTAATAAAGGGACTAAGCCAAAAAGTGAATGAATGAATAAAAATAATTACGTAAAATTAAGCAGTAAAGTTTATTTCTTCTGATAAACAGAAAAGAAGATATTTTGAAAAATGTTGGAAACCGGTAACCATTGACTTCCATAGTATTTTTGTTTTAGCTGTGGAAATCAATGGCTAATAGTTTTTGAAAATATATCTGAATATCTTCTTTTGTTTGACAAAACAAACTCAGGGTTGGAAGTCCATGACGTGGAGTAAATAGTGAGTAAATTACATTTATTTGAGTGAACTATCACTTTAAAAACATATGCAAATGATTAAATTTAAATCCCCTATATTTAAAATCTTCAGTGACTTTTAGGTTATTTTATTACAGATACTCATAATGCTTAATTACTATATATACATCCAACACTTCTATATAAAACAACTCAGAGAATACATGTTTTGAAGAATAATTCTATATTTCATACATACTGCATATGATTAAGAAAAATTGGGAAATTAGTTTATGACAATATACGGTATAAATTCAGAGAAGTAGATTGAGAAGTAATTGTAAATATATATTTATATTATTATTATTCAGACATTTTTCATATTTCCATACTCCAAACTAAAGGTTTTATTTGACTAACAACTCCCTAAGAAAATGAAATATTTTAGCCAATAAGTGGTATGTTTCATTTTTAGGTGTCATTTATGTAAAACATCTTGTGTTTTGATGCTAATATTGTTCAAACTTGAATCACTGAACTAGTATTTAATTGCGTAACCATGATTTCTGAGCTTCACATCTGTGTTGACCAACTTCTGGCACCTTTGAACAGGTACTACACAACAACAGAACCTGCATTTTTTATATCAGTAAGTTTTCTATTGGGTTAAGGTCTGGACACTGGGATGGCCACTCCATAGTGTTAATCTTGTTGGAACAACATGCTGCTCGATTACTGATGTGTTTGGTCATTGTCTTGTTGAAGCACTCATTTTGAGGGCACTACCTCTTCGGCATAGTGCAACATGACCTGCTTAAGCATTCTAATGTACTCAAATTGAATTCAGTGTTTCACGGTGATCTAACAAACTAACGCAATCTCACGCCGATTCACACCTTTTTGATTTAGTGGATAATTCATATGAATATTTTACAATCTCATTTCTACATTTTAGTACGATTTACTCATCTCCAGATGACAGTTAGGTTTAGGGGTGGAGTTTGGTGTCACACCTTTTAAAATCACACATTTTCATACGACTATGTATGAGTTTGTATGAATAAGCCACTGAACTGACAACATAAATAAATAAATAGTTATGTTTCAGTACACCAGAACCATTAAAGAGGTCGTGTGGCTCTATTCCGAAGAGGAAATGCTCTCAAAATGAGTGTTTCAACAAGACAACGACACCAAATATACCAGAAGGCAAGCAGCATCTTGGTTCCAGACCAACAAGATTAATGTTATGGCGTGGCCAGCCCAGCGTCCAGACCTTAACCCAATAGAAAACCTGCCGAAGAGGAATCTACTGTATAAAAGTAATGACATATATTATTACTGTCTGAATTAATAATATATTTAGCCATTTAGATTTAGAATGGAATGTTTAGCGTTCTCAAGGCATGTTGTGTGTATATTATACGTTTTTTTTCTCCTAACACGCTGCTATTTTTTTAACACAACTGTAAACATGCCATATTGGCAATTCAGTGCTGGCCAATAACTGTTGCAAACCTTGATTATGAAATGAATTTGATGAGGCAGTAGCTCACTATTCAGGAATATACAGCTTATTGGTTAAATAATGAAGCGGTGGAGGTCTGACCTGAGCAGGGGTGGAGCTGGATCCGGGCACGTCTGCGGTGCGAGTCACAGCCAGAGGAGGAACCAGATCAGTGCGAGAGCTGCACAGATGAAGACAACATTAAAGTCAGAATGAAATCAAAACGTACTCTTCGTATTTTTATATATGTGTATAACAGTGCTTGTTATAAACGATGCATTCAGGCACTTCATTATTTTGCTAAAGTGAATCTGTCCTCAGAATCTTTAATCAAATATCATAACCTTCACCCAACTTTTCTTCAATTCTTGTCACATAGAATGCCTTTAGGGAGGGGCTATCAGTCATGTAGGGCGGGGCTATCCGTCATTTAGGGGAGGGGTTATCCGTCATTTAGGGAGGGACTATTAGTCCTATAGTGTAAGTCATTTAGGCAGGGGCTATCAATTATTTGGGGGCAGGGTTTTAAGTCATTTAGGGTGGGGCTGTCAGCCATTTAGGGAGGGACTATCAGTCCTATAGTGTGAGTCATGTAGGGAGTGGCTATCAGTCATATAGGGAGGGACTATTAGTCCTATAGTGTGAGTCATGTAGGGAGGTGCTATCAGTCATTTAGGGAGGGACTATTAGTCCTATATTGTGAGTCATTGAGGGAGGGGCTATTGGTTATTTAGGGAGGGACTATTAGTCCGATATTGTGAGTCATTGAGGGAGGGGTTATCAGTCATTTAGGGAGGGGCTATCAGTCCTATAGTGTGAGTCATTTAGGGAGGGGCTATCAGTCATTTAGGGAGGAACTATCAGTTCTATAGTGTGGGTCATTTAGGGAGGGGTTATCAGTCATGTAGGGTGGGACTATCAGTCATTTAGGAAGAGACTATCAGTTCTATAGAGTGGGTCATTTAGGGGGGGGCTGTCAATCATTTAGAGAGTGGCTATCAGTCATTTAGGGGCGAGGTTGTCAGACCTTTAGGGAGGGGCTTGTTAGTCCTATAGTGTGGGATATTTAATGAGGGGCTATCAGTTGTTTAGGGGCGGGGCTATCAGTCATTTAGAGTGGGGCTATCAGTCATTTAAGGTGGGGTTATCAGTAATTTAGGGCGGGTTAATCAGTAATTTAGAGCTGGGCTATCAGTCATTTAGAGGCGGGGTCATTAGTCATTTGGGCGGGCTATCAGTCATTTAGGGGCGGGTTATCAGTCCTGTTGTGTGGGTCATTTAGGGAGGGGCTAACAGTAATTTAGAGAGCGGCTGTCAGTAATTTCGGGCAGGGTTATCAGTAATGTAGGGAGGGGCTAGCAGTCATTTAGGGGTGGGGCTATTAGTCATTTAGGGCGGGGTTATCAGTCATGTAGAGAGGGGATATCAGTCATTAAGGGCGGGGGCTATCAATAATTTAGAGCGAGGTTATCAGTCATGTATTAAGGGGCTATCAGTCCATTAGAGTGGGTTATCAGTAATTTAAGGGCAGGGCTATCAAGTTGAGTCTAAATTCTGCTCTCTCTACATCTGTTCAATAGCTTTTTTCATTTTGTTAGCAACACCCATCTACCAACAATAGACCTACATTTTTTTCTAATATCAGGACTGTTTCAAGTGGATGTGCGTCACGAGGGAGGAAAAAAGGACAATTTTAATTTCCGTTTCTCGGCTACTTAAAACTGAAGCTGAACCACACTCAGGATGGACTTACTTGACCTCGGACAGCACAGACCTCTCTCCATCCGAGCAGTGGGAGCGCCGGTATTGCCGGAAGCTCCTGGGCGAATGGGAATGGCGGATCTTGATCGGGTCACCTTGTGTTCTGAAAGGAGATTCAGCCAGAGATTTGCACTTTGGAGCCACTGGAACCCTAGTCTTTAAAAGCTTTTCTCCCGGCTTCCTGCAAACTCAGCATTCAGCAAACTAATATCTCAAACCTCAGATTTACATATGGCTCATCAGGGACAGTTTTAGAGGCTCAGTGAGATTAATAATGCATGTTTTATATCATGGACTGCACTGGTAATGCACTGGAGATTTTGACACGCTGACAGAGATACTTGTTCAAAGAGTTCAGCAAACATTCTGTTTTGCCTGTTATCAAATATTCACAAGTACACAAATGTTTAAAGGGGCCACAGAATGAAAATCTGTTTATACCCAGGCATAGCTCAATGATAAGTGTTTGGTTCATGGAAATTATAAAGGCAACCATGTTATTTTCATAGGACAGTTTGATTTGACTCACTCCACTTTCTTGTAGGGAATCTCTTTTAGTTGCTCATCTGAGAGACCTGAAGGATCGACCAGCTCCTTCCTGTACAAAAAAACCACAACGCGTGCATCAGTGTCTGGTCTTCTGCTCTAATAATCAGATCAATGGTTAAGGGTGAAGTTAAACTCACTGAATGTGTTTCCAGAGCTGCTCTTTGGCTTGAACATCAGGACTGCGTCTATGATAGGCAATGACAGAACATTCAAAAGAGTCAACTTATATCACAGATTTTTTTTATTTCATTAAGCCTACTGTACATGCACACTTCAGGCATCTAACTCGACTAAAAAAACTCCACCTTCTGCTTGTGTTTCACGCATATTTTTCATAAAGTAAACACAAAAATAACTATGTAATATTTCAAGATGGATACGTCATATACTAAAGCAAATTAGGTTTAGTTGAATATCCACTATATTTTAGAAAAAAATCATGACCATCAGCTATGAACTTCAGGCTTTTGAAGAAGGTTAATTTCCAGAACCTTTACTTTCTCTGTTCCTTGGTGTTGGAATCTTCATGAACCTCTGAAACATCTCTAAATCTTTTGAGGAAACTTTATTTGTTAATCTGTCACATTATCATTACAATGGATTCCATTGTACGTTTAGAAAATTCAGAACTTTGATCATACAACTATGCATTACAATACCATCTCACTACATTTTGCACTGACTTTTGTCATTATACAATTATTAAAATCAACATCATCAAGAAAAAATATTTTTTGACAAATACACTACTTGACAGAAGTCTTATTACCTTTCCAAGTTTTGGAACAGCAAATAATAAGTTGACTTTTAGTTGCTCATTTGGTATCAGAAGTGTCTTATATGAAAGTCAAAGGCCTCTAGATTACGCTTATTTTACCAAAATAAAATATGATCATGCCTTGATTATTAATGATTTCATTAGGACAGTAAGGTCTGACTCTGCTTAGACTAAAGTCTCATCACTGAACAGAAATAATGTCCAGTCTAGAATATAAAGTCATGCTGCAGTGGAAACAGAATGAATATTGTGTCTGACTCCATCATGAGCTTGGAGGACTGCATCCATACATCTCTGAATGACTCAAATCACGCATTAATAAAGTCATCTGGAATGCCAAAGGAAGTATTCTTGCAGGACTCCCAGAGTTTATCAAGATCCTTTGGATTCATCTTCAATGCCTCTCCTTCATCTTACCCCAGACATGCTCAATAATGTTCAGTGCTGGTGACTGGGCTGGCCAATCCTGCAGCACCTTGACCTTCTTTGCTTTCAGGAGCTTTGATGTGGAGGCTGAAGTATGAGAAGGAGCGCTATCCTGCCCTCTAATGTGGTTTGTAATGTAATGGGCAGCACAAATGTCTTGATACCTCAGGCTGTTGATGTTGATCATCCACTCTGCAGATCTCTCGCACACCCCCCACACTGAGTGGAACTCCAAACCATGATTTTTTTCCTTCACCAAACTTGACTGATTTCTGTGAGAATTTTGGATGCATGCGAGTTCCAGTAGATCTTCTGCAGTATTTGTGATGATTGGGATGCAGGTCAACAGATGATTCATCGAACAAATCCACTTTTCCAAATGATCAACTATAAGTCAAGTTATTATTTGTTGCTCTTACAACTGGGATCCACAACAAGACTTTTGTCAGGTAGTTTAAGGTATTATTACTTTGCATATATATTTTATTTCATAGTAAATGTGTATGTGTGAGTGTCAGTCACTCACATGAGCTGCTGGAGCTTCAGAGCAGAGCTCATTAATATTCATGACTGTTCCAAATATGGTCAAAGCTGAGCTTTTCATTTTAGGAGTTATTAATAATATTAGCATAAATAAACACATTCTTTAACTAATGGGTGCAGAAATGTCCACATGCCTAGGGCTGGAGTTTATATACCTGTGGCCATGCAAGTGATTTAACACCCGAACTGAAGGATTTGGAGGGGTGACTCAAAATGTTTAACATAAGAATAGGGATGCACCGATATGGATTTTTGGAACCAATAAGTCTTCAGATTTGGAGGCAGATAGCCGATAATTTTTTCTAAATGTTATATTTTTATACAGTTAACAACTGATTTTATTTTAAAAGCTTCCTAAAAGTTGCCTACAAACATGTGTACATGAGTATGTCGTTGTATTTTGCACTATCTGTATTTTGCACTGTCTGGAGCCAGCACCTAAGCTTTCCACTCATCATAGCACACGTGCTGCTGATGACGTGACAATAAAAAGTGATTTGATTTGAGTTTGAGCTGATCTTATGAACTGAATGGCCTACTCAAAGAAAAAAAAAAGCAATAATTTCAAAATTGCAAGGTGATTTTATATAGACCAATATTCATGATTATCCATACATCAGCATGCCAAAAATAAATGATTTCCTTTTCTTTGCTTAGCAAATTAACATACCACTTGACTGTTGCATAAAAATAATTGGTTTAATAACAAAATGGGATTTAATTAACAAAGTTAAATAAATATATTTTAAATGAAAATGAAAGAACTGAAGAACTGAAACCAGCTCAAATGTTCTTGAATTAAACGTGTTACAGTGAACGTTTTGAGGGGTGTTTTGACATTTCAGAGCCACCGTACAATCGACAAACTAAATACAGTATTACTTTAGAAAATGCAGCATTCATTCATCCCATTTAGCGTTTTAGATTCTTTTCAAGAGTTCACACTTAGCTGATGATTGATTATAAGCAAGTTTGGCATGCTGTCCCGGGAGAGAGCCCTGAGCTCAAAAGGTCCTTGAGCCCTGGGCTCCCTCCCGTTTGCGGGGCGAGAGGGGAGCTTTGAGCTCAGGTAGATCTCGAGAACTCCCCTCTTTTGTAAGAGTTGATGAAGAAAATAATTGCTACGGAGAGATATGCTGATGGATAAAAGTTTGACTATTGCTAAATTTAGATTGTTCAATTAACTTGTAGTGCATGTTTTTGGAACGTGGGAGGAAACCGGAGAACCCGGGAGAAACCCACGCAAGCACGGGAAGAACATGCTAACTTCACACAGAAATGACAGCCAGTCTGTTAAAGGACTTGAACCGGTAACGTTCTTGCTGTGAGGCCGCAGTGCTAGTCACTGGGCCACCGTGCCGCCCTATGAAAGGAAAAGAGGAGGAGTAGGGGTGGAAGGGGGGATTCTTCAAACGAAGATGACTGTAGTGAGAAACTCTGGCTCTTTATAGTGGGTTAGAAATCGTCTGATTGGTTGGTCATACATGGTTAATGCATCACCAGCCGTGTTCAATCATAATCACGTGATCCTCTCAAAATTAGTTTATAAATAAACTTCACTTAAACACATGCATAGATGCTGCTTGTTAATCAGATTCTTCGTCTGTGTTTTCACTGGGTAAACAGCGGTGAAGTGCGGTGAACTGATGACCTCCATGGCCAATCACAGTCCTTTCTATTGAGCGCGTGAACACCATGGCAAATCAGCGCTGTTGCGTTCAACAGTGCTTATGTTAGTGGGAAATTGACGTTTTTTTATAAATTTCAGTAACAAAATTCAGTATCTTGGCAGGTCTAATACAGTGAAAGAATCCGTTCATTAACTTGAGTTTGATAAATGGCAGCTAAAACGTTTGTTTGGGAAAGAAAACGTTAGCAAACTAGTGGCATTTCCCTTAACTTAGCTGAAAAAGAGGTCTGATACCCCGTTTTATTTTCACTTTCCATTTATGAACGGACCTTCGGGTCACTCGGAAGACAGTGAAATTATAAATTTGTGTCGTTTTCTCTTTGCTGATAAGATATACAGCCAGGTACACAACATTCCTGTGTGACTCAGGCCATACTTCCAGGTTTCTTCCCAATGAAGCCACAATTTTGCTTTTTTTAATGGCGGCCGCGTGAAATCACATAGTGCACTGGACAAGTTCCGCACACGCACACGCGAGACAGGCCGTTCTGTACAATTACGTAATCTATCGGCTTAAAGATATCGGCCGAATTTTGACAATTTTGATAACGATGACATTAAAAAATACATACCTGTCAACATTGGGATGTGAAAATAAGGGATATTATCATTAATAGTATGACTTTTACTCTTGTTACCATTATTATCATTACTATTCTGACTTGTCCTCCCGTTATCTCCTCATTATTATTATTACAAGCATTTCTACCATTGTCATTATTCAGGTTGCTGTAGTTGTTGTTGTAGTAGTGGTAGTAGTAGTAGTCATTGTAGTAGTAACGATTGTATTTGTAGTTGGGATTGTTGAATTAGCAGTTGTAGTAGTTTCTGTAGTAGTCGTTGGTGTAGTGGTACCAGAAGTAGTAAAGGTGTTGGTGTAGTAGTAGTAGTAGTATCAGAAGTAGTAGATGTTGTTGATGTAGATGTTGTAGTACTAGTGATTACTGTAGTAGTATCAGTAGTAGTAGTAGGAGACGTTGTTGTAGTAGTATCAGTTGTAGTAGATGTTGTAGTAGTATCAGTAGTTGTAGACGTAGTAGTAATAGTTGTTGTGGCTGTAGTAGCAGCTGCAATAGTAGTTGTGATATTAGTAACTTTCTGTAGTAGCAGTTGGTGTAGTACTTGTGATTTATTATTATTGTTATTGTCAGTTAATACTGTTGTGCTTTCTCTTTACTATCATACATTACTAGCATTGTTGTCACTCTTTACCACTGACTGGTTTCTTTCTATTTGTTTAATTATATCTATGACACTTGCTTCATTTATTTACTGTTATTAACCCTTATGTATGTACTCTGACCTGTCCACCATGTTACCTTTACATGCACACGCACACACACACACGCATACACACACGCACCTGCCAGTACCTGACTGTATTGTTGTTGTTTTTGTTTTTCGTTGTTGTTTTTTATGTTTCATTTTCTTTATATGATCCCAATTTGTGTACCTTTTTGCATATTCTAATAAAAAAAGAAAAGAAAAAAAAAGAAAAAGAAAATAAGGGATATGCCCACCATAATAAGGGATTTCCCCGACTTCGCAAATTACTAAATATGTTGATTTGGAGCTGTTTCATTGTAAATAAACAGTTAAATAGTCAGTAATTTGTTTAGTTATTATTATTATTTACAAAAAGAATAAATAAATAGTATACATTAGCAGCAAATACATTAGCAAACAGTTCAGCTTATTAAAATTAATAGCTCTTATAATGAAATAAAACCAAGCTCTTAAATCTCATCAGCCGTTTCTTCACTGTATAACTCACACATTCTGATTAAAGAGCAGCGAATGAATCTCTTATTTATTTAGATCTTATTCGTTTGATTACATTAAATAACAGGAGTCACTTAAAAAATGCACACATCTAACGTTATAAAGCATTCGATTGCTTTCCTAACTATGCTCATTTAGGACGAAATTAGCTGTGTTTGAAACCCCCCCCACCAAGATCGACATCTTTATATATTATTATTATTAATTATGTGTGTATGTCTGTTTAAACACGCTCCCAAAACCCAGACTTTTGCTCAATTTCAAATCGCGTGTACAGAATCTGTTTGGGAAACAGCCTCTATTTATCAGTATGGAGCGCGTCAGCTGACAGTCACGCACCGCTATATGACTGCTTTGAGGATTGCATATGAAGGGGAGACGGCACCTGTAGTAAAAGGAAAGGGAATCCCACCGTTTTTATATTTATTTCAAAGTGTTTTCATGCCTAAACAAAGCGAAAGCACAGAACAGACTCACATTTAAGAGCAAAGGGCGGCCCCTGGTGGTTTGGCAGTATAGGTTGCATATAGGGAGGCTCTGCTCTTTAATGTTTATTGCCACCCTTCAGAAAAAGACTGAAAATATGGGAAAAATACGGGAAAATACCTTTATGGGATGATAGAGGGATAGAACTGTAAAATACAGGAGAATCCCGGGAAAAACGGGAGGGTTGACAGGTATGAAAATAGCATTTATCGACGGCCGTCGATATATCGTGCATCCCTACATAAGAGTGTATGTCAGGTTTCAAATCTAAAATCTTACGATCGTGAGCGGTGTCGTGAGCGGCGATGGTTCGGGTCATTGGGTGTTTTGTCTTTCTGTCTGCGCAGCACAACCTCCCACTGCGGAGCGGAGTCTACCATCTCATTCTCCTGACGGGACCTGCAGCACACACACACACACACACACACACATGTTTAACAGAGCTGCAGTGGTCAAGGCATTGATATGGCACTTTACATTTGTTCATTTTCTCCAACATCTCTCCAGTTTCCTGCAATAGCTGCTTTGTCGGCTCAGTAATGACAGATGTTCCCCAGAGCAGCAGCTCTCTGCCTCTATATCCTCTTGACAGCTCCACAACCCACCGGTTCCGCTTTTTACGATGTTCCCTGTTGGAATTCTCGGATTCGCTGCCACTGCTGGTGTTTCCACGGGAACGTGACCTGAGGGGTCAAACAGAAGGGGTTAAAAGGTCACAGGACGGAATGAAAGAGGGACACTCATTCCTGAACAGAGCATTCATCATAATCAGTACCTGCCAGCAGTACAACACCAGGTAGCGTTATTTATCACTAATAAATACAGTAATCCAACCTTAGCGCCCGATAGCTTCTGCTTTGTGAGTAAATCTGAGAGCGTTGAGTGTGTAAAGTATTCAACATTACACTTCTGTTTACTGGTTTAAGAGGGACCTAATATGACACTTTTTACGAGATGTAAAATGCGTCTCTGATGTCCATAGAGAGTGTGTGTGAAGTTTCAGCTCAACATACCACACAGAAAATGTTTTATAACTCTTTGAAGCTGACCCTTTCAGGCTTTGATCCTAATTGTGGTGTTTTGGTGACTGTGGCTTTAAATTCAAATGAGATTGTGCTCTTTTCAAAAGAGGGCGGAGCTACACATGCCTGTGTGTCAGCATAGTGGCAGATTCAAAAACATGACTAACATCCTATGCTAATGAGGGAGAGGTGGTCACTAGTGGGCGGGGCTTTCCCCCTCTGATGACACGTACAAAGGGAGAATGTCAATCAAAGTGTTTTTGCAGACTGATTTTATCAAGAGGGATTATAACAAATACAATTAATACAGTTTGACCATTAAAAGCTGGTTATATTCACACACTGCTGACACACAACTGTGTTTAAACTCCTTATAAGAGTGATTTTTGCATAATAGGACCCCTTTTAAATAATCTTCCTTCAATCGGTTATTTAAAGTGCACTTATTATTATTTAGTATTTTCAGTGTGAATGCACTATAATGTGTTCACCCCAGACACTAGTTGCACGAAAGATTCGCAATATTCACACGTAAATAAACGTGTGAACATTTAAAGTTTACTCGCTTTCAAATTCGCTTACTTCACAGGTAAAACTCTTCACAACAGACGCAGATTTGCATCATGGGCAGGGCTTCTGTCTGCCTGGTAAATTTAGGGCGTGCTCACACTATGCTATCCGAACCATGCCCAGGCCCGTTCTTGTTTGAGAAGTGTGAGCGCTCTGAATCTGGCTCAGGCACGGTTCACTTGGGTGGCCTTGGCCCGGTTGGAAGAGATGAGCGCGGTTCACTTGGGCTCAGGCGCGGTCGCTTACAGTGTGAGTGCAAGCGTGAACAAGCCTGAAACTGAAAGTGTGACGTGACTTTTAAGGGACTGTTTGATATGGATTAATTAATCATTCGTACTGTTTAATGAACGCAAACTGTCGTAGATTATTAAAGACGCAAAACCCTCACTGCAGGTCAGCTGCACCTTCAGCAAACCTCCTAGTTTCTGCAGCACGAGGACTTTATGATTGCTTATGAGCGTCAAAAGTGGCTGATCTGTTGGTGAAATATTAGACTGCGTCACCGCATATCAAACCACTTAAACCATATAACTAAAGAAATCTCCACTGTGCTGAGCGAGAGCACTTACTGAACAGCGCATCATCCATGACGTAAGCGCACCCAGGCCTGAATGTAATGTGAGTGCGGGCCGTCAGGGAAGATGGGAGGGGGGACAAGTGTGCTTTGGCCTGGTTCAAGGCAACTGTACATAGTGTGAGTACGGCCTTAGTTTCAGTGCTAAATGACTAACATGAATAGAATTGAGAGACTAGCTGTGCTTTATGAGCTTTTAGGAAGGCTGATAAACAGCGTATATTTGTTCGTTGCCGTGTCTGAGTCCACTAGATCCTTTATGAGGTGCACCCAGCTCTGTAAGTTCATCAACTCCTCCAGAAACTCTATCTGTATGATGGAGCTTTCAGCGGTGCTTCTGACTGAGCAGAGCCCAGTTTGATGAATTGTTGTCCGGTGTTGGCAGGAGGATTTCCCCCCAGGACACCAACAACAGGCGCTACGTCATAATCACGCCACTACAAAAGCAAGCTTATGATTGGGTGGCGCAAATATCTGCTAAAGTTCAGATTTTCCACCTCGAGCGATTTGTGCGAATAGCATCGCAGGATGTCTATTCACATCTTTGCATTGACTTAACATGTAAATCACTCGTGTTTGACGCTTCATCTGCGTCTGGTGTGAATTCACCATTAGACTATCTATACTACAAAATGTCATAGAAAAATTCATGGGCTTATCATACACCCGGCACAATAAGGAGCAAGGCGTGTATAGCGTGATTTGTTGCTATTTTCAGACCAGTGCAACAGTAATTTATTATTTTTTTTTGTTTTTCGCCATGTTGTTTAAATAGTAAATCCGTTTGCACCACTTTGTGGACTCATGTGTGTGCTGGTCTATAAAGGAGGTGTGTGAAGGCGCATTGGTGCATTTCTATTTTGAGGAACTGAAATAGACCGCACCATTGACCAACTAAAAGCTGCTCTAAAGTCCAGCGCAGAGCGCGTTAGTGATGCACCTATGCGGGTCCAAACGATTACACATTGCTGAATACACACAGGATGTTGTTCAGCAATACACAAATATCTGTACAGATGAAAACAATTAAAGGATTAAAATGATACAGAAATGATTATTTTCTACATCATTATAAACACCACTGCCTCCATGCCTTCTCCACCTCGGGGGCTTTTTCAGTTTATTCATGACGATCTGCATTAATATAATGGTATTATTATTAGCAGTATTATTTATTATCTGCAGATTTATATTTGTTTTAATAAACACAAGTTTAGATTTGTCCAGCTGTGGGGTTTTGGAGACGTCTGCATCACCGTATGGGGCATAAGAACAGGACGTGTGTTTAAGTATAACTCAGTTGTTTGTCACACTTCGTTATTATTGTTCATTTATTAATTTGCTGGAAATTAGAGCTGAATTTAGAAATAGTTTTGACAAATCTTTGTGCTTAACAAACTAAATTAAATATGTGGGCTAATGGAGTGAGTTTCCACTGTTTCCTTACTCCACCAAAGTAAAGGAGTAAAGTAAAGAGAAAATAAAGAGGCTGAATGAAGGGGGCTCGTTCTTTATCCTCGCGCTGCAGATGCTCTCTTTAACTGTTCTCTCGCTAGTGAAGCGTTCAGTTTTTACACTTACAAAGTCCTCCATGTAAATAGCAAATACACCATGGAGCAACACAACTGACTCTTAAAGGGAATGAGAGATGAGTCTCTGATGCAGGCTTTAAAGCAGGTTATGCTCAAAATACACCCAGAACACATTAAGAGAATAAGCACAACCCTGTTAGACCACGCGCCAGGTACCAGTGTAATTTTCCATCCTTAAAATAGCAAAAGTGGATTCAGACAGACTTTTAATGCTCTTTAGACTTTGTGCCTAGATCATTTGGGACGCATCTTCTTATTTGACTTCATCTGGTTACAAAAGAGATCTTGTTTTCATATTTTAGTTATTTACTAAATCAAAACGTACGTTAAGTAAAAACTGTACATTAAAAAAAACCCTAATAAAACCTAAAACCCACTGTTAAGCAACATAATCTGCCAATGAGGTAAGCAAAATAAAATAGTTTTCGCTTTAAGATCAGATTATATAACTCACCCCATTGGTAGATTATTTTGCTTGCTTTAAGGAAAAACTCACTTCATTTTGACTTATTATTGCTGAAAACAAGACCATATTTTTTGCTTGTCAATGCTTTTTGCTTTAAAAATTTTAGATGTTTAGACTAGAAACAAGACAAATAATTGTTTGCAGTGTATTAGTAGTGGAATTAGTAAAATAAAAATAATGAAAGCGCACCTCCTCCTGTGTTGTTTGTTGGCCTGGGGGTCATCAGCGGTTTGACCTCTCCTGTCGAAACAAAACACAGTAGAGGACGCTTAAAGATGAACACAGGCTGTTTCATCATCTCTGACAGACAGAGAGACTCAAACGCCTGCCGCGCTTTGAGGATTTATCAGTATTTATTTATTCTCAGCCTTTCTTTTATCAGTTTCTGCCCTGCGGTGCCACTCTCGCCTGGCTGATGCCCGGAGGCAAAAAAACAGCTCCTTTACTGCCAGACAATGAGAAAGAGTCAGTCTGGAAATATCAAAACACTTTTATCGGATGCCAAAGATTAGCAATTCAACATAATGTCTAATCAAAGACTAAAGCAAGTCAAGAAAGTCTCATCATAGCTGTGTTTCCATCTAAAAATGCTAATTAGACTGACCTTGTGTACTAATTACATGTGATGCGACAAGATTTCCTCAATTTTTCTGTCTGCACCAAATGTGACGCAACACAACAGAACCGTTTATATAGCAGCCACTGCACTCACAATTAAATGCTACAGGCTTTGAATCTAATTAACAAGCTCTTTAACATTATTAATAGGCTACTGATTGACTGATGTTCATCTTCAAACCATCTGCAAGTTATTTAATTTTCATGTTGACATCCTGTGCCTTCAGGGTTATTTATCAGGGGTTACCACAGCGAAATGAACCGCCAACTTATCCGGCATATGTTTTACCCAGTCACTCATTCACACACACACTCATTCACTACAGCCGATTTAGTTTATTCAACTCACCTATAGCGCATGTGTTTGGACTGAAGGGCAAACCGGAGCACCTGGAGGAAACCCACACTAACACGGTGAGAACATGCAAACTCCACACAGAAATGCCAACTGATCCAGCCGGGACTCGAACCAGCGACCTTCTTGCTATGAGGTGACAGTGCTAACCACTGAGCCAACGTGCCGCCCCAGAATTCTGTTGTTTCAACTCAATTTAAATGTTACGATCTCCAGCAACCTAGCAACTGCGGAACTACACACATGCCAAGTTAACGAACTACAACTCCCAGCATGCACCTCACACACCGGTTCCTGATTCCCACTGATTACACCCACACAGCTGGAAGATCATTATAGACTGATTTCAAGGACTATAAACTCAGCACACACAAACACGTTGTTGCTGAGTCTTGTTAATCTGCTTATTAATCATTATGATTGTTTTCCCTTGCCATGTTTGACTTTTGCTTTGTTTCTTTGTTTACGTTGTTTGTCGCCTGTACTGACCATTCACCTGTTTATTGACCACGCTTTGGATTATCTGTATGCACCTGTTTGTTCCTGTTTTGAACTTAGCCTGCAAGACAATTCTCTTTATAAACTACTATTGGATCCTTCCCACGTTCAGCAACTGTGTCATTAAATAAGCAGCTTGAACAAGCAGCAGAAGCAACTTTTACATATGTTTAAGACTGATCTTCTCGTGGGAAATATTAAGTTTGGTGTGATATTTAAGGATAAACAGATACACTCAAAAATTACTTTAGCTTTTTGTTCAAACTACTTATCTAAAATGAGTTGAAACAACACAATTCATTTATGTTTTTATGTTCAATCGACTTAAATGTGTAAAAACAATAAAGAGAACTCAATTGATTTGTGTTGGAACAACAAGAGGGAATTGTGTGAAATCCAGCATTTTTTAACAGAGTATCTTAAGAGTATGTAATAACTGGTCTATAAAAGTTTACATTATATACATGTATTTTATACATATATTTATACTTTATATACACTTAAGAGCATTTTGGTTTCATAATGTCAGAACTCCAAATCCCTAACTGTTTGCTTGTCTTTATTTTTGAATTTACACCAGCCACTTTATTAGTTGCACCTTAATAGTACCGGGTTAGACCCCATCTTGCCTTCAGAACTGCCTTAATCCTTCGTGGCATAGATTCAACAAGGTACTGGAAATATTCCTCAGAGATTCCACCACATCTCAAAGGTGCTCTATTGGATTGAGCTCTGGTGACTGTGGAGGCCATTTGAGTACAGTGAACTCATTGTCATGTTCAAGAAACCAGTCTGAGATGATTCACGCTTTATGACATGGTGCGTTATCCTGCTGGAAGTAGCCATCAGAAGATGGAGACACTGTGGTCATAAAGAGATGGACATGGTCAGCAACAATACTCAGGTAGGCTGTGGTGTTGACACGATGCTCAATTAGTACTAATGGACCCAAAGTGTGCCAAGACAATATCCCCCACACCATTACACCACCACCACCAGCCTGATCCATTGATACAAGGCAGGATGGATCCATGCTTTCATGTTGTTGATGCCAAATTCTGATCCGACCATCCGAATGTGTCAGCAGAAATGGAGACTTATTAGACCAGGCAACGTTTCTCCAATCTTCTATTGTCCAGTTTTGGTGAGCCTGTGTGAATTGTAGACTCAGTTTCCTGTTCTTAGCTGACAGGAGTGGCACCCGGTGTGGTCTTCTGCTGCTGTAGCCCATCTGCCTCAAGGTTAGACGTGTTGTGTGTTCAGAGATGCTCTTCTGCAGAGCTCGGTTGTAACGAGTGCTTATTTGAGTTACTGTTGCCTTTCTATCAGCTGGAACCAGTCTGGCCATTCTCCTCTGACCTCTGGCATCAACAAGGCATGTACACCCACAGAACTGCCGCTCGCTGGAGAGTTTCTCTTTTTCAGACCATTCTCTGTAAACCCTAGAGATGGTTGTGCGTGAAAATCCCAGTAGATCAGCAGTTTCTGAAATACTCAGACCAGCCCGTCTGGCACCAACAACCATGCCACATTTAAAGTCCCTTAAATCCCCTTTCTTCCCCATTCTGATGCTTGCTTTGAACTGTAGCAGATCGACTTGACCATGTCTACATGCCTAAATGCATTAAGTTGCTGCCATGTGATTGGCTGATTAGAAATTTGCGTTAACAAGCAGTTGGACAGGTGTACCTAATAAAGTGGCCGGTGAATGAATGTTTTATTTACTTATTTATTTAATAATGTACATGTAAAGAATCTGAACATAAAACGGTTGTAATCTCAGTCCTACTGTGTAATTTTCCCAGTCATTAATGCTTTTTGCATCGTGGTTCAAGCATTAAACAAGCAAACAAATATGTTGCTAATTAGCATGCAGCCAACATTTTTTTCTCATGTTATTAGCATAATTTAGCATGTCATACTCCTAGAGTACTTGTCTGACTTTCTGTTGAACACAAAGATATTTTATAAGAAAGCTGGAAACCTGTAATCATTCACTTCCATCGCATTTGGTTTTCCTTCTATGGAAGTCAATGGTTACTGGTTTTCAGCATTCTTCAAATTATCTTGTTTTTAGAAACTCACATTTTTAGAACCACTTGATTTTCATTTTTTTGGGTGAACTACCCCTTCAATCGAAACTGGGAGTAACAAAGGATGCTTATTTCAGTTTATGTCCACTAGAGGGAGCAAATACTCCAACATGTAGATTCAGACTGAGTGGCTTGCTGTGGTAAAGACGACACATATGTACACACACATACTTCCTCAAAGTGCATTAATACACTCAGAGTCAAGGTCATGAATGAGTGTGAACACAGAAATCAAACACACACACACACACACACACACACACACCTGCGGCGGGGCTCGTTCTCGCTGCCTCCTGAAGGGGAACGTCTGTGAGCTTTGGGGAATTTGGGAGATTTGTTCCGCTCACTGGCTGAGTTGTACAGACCACTGAAGAAAAACAAAGACAGGACAGATCACAGAGAACCAGAACACACACACACGCACACACACACACACACACACACACACACACACACACACACACACACAAACATGAATGAATGTGACAGATAAACAGTTATTATGTACAATCCCAAATCAGAAAAAGTTGGGACAGTTGGGAAACGCAAATATAAGAAGAACGTAGTGATTTCCAAATTTGCTTTGACTTGTATTTTATTGCAGACAATTTTAACACAAAATATGTCACGTTGTGTCTGGTCAACTTCATTTCATGTATAAATACACATCCTTTCCGGTCATTCAAACCTGCAACACACTCAAATAAAGTTGTGTCAGGAGCAGTTTAGGGCTGGTAATCAGGTAAACTGGTGAAATAATGATGTGATGTGAAACAGGTGATGTCAACAGTTGATTTCAATTATGATTTGGTACAAAAGCAGCATCCAAGAAAGGTCTAGTCCTTTAGGAGCAAAGATGGGCTGAGGATCCCTCAGGCGGCGCTGCATCAAGAATCCTTATTCATCTATAAGCCATATCACCACATGAGCTCAGGACTACTGCAGCAAACATTTGTCAAGTACCACAACCCTGCTGAAAAATACAGCTTAAACCAGCCTAAGATGGTTGGCTGGTTTTAGCTGGTCGACCAGCCTGGTTTTAGAGGGGTTTTGGCCATTTCCAGGCTGGTTTCCAGCCATTTCCAGCCTGGTCTTAGCTGGTCAGGCTGGGAGTTGACCAACTAAAACCAGCTTGACCTGCCAAAACCAGGCATATCCAGCTTAAACCAGGCTGGTCAAGCTGGTTTAAGCAGGTCATTTTCCAGCCTGACCAGCTAAGACCAGGCTGGAAATAGCTGGAAATCAGCCTGAAAATGGCCAAAACCCCTCTAAAACCAGGCTGGTCGACCAGCTAAAACCAGCCAACCAGCTTAGGCTGGTTTAAGCTGGATTTTTCAGCAGGGAATACAGAGTTACATCCACAAATGCCAGTTAAAGAGCCCCTATTACGGGTTTTGGAAATTGACCTTCATGTAGTGTGTAACACAGCTTTAAGTGAAGTGAAATATCCAGCTAAAGCTTAAATCTGAAAGTGGACAGTTTTTAAAACTATTAATTCATCTATAAAAGAGTCGACTCATAGTGGTTTAAATTAATCGTCTTGATAACGAGTCTTTAGCCATTTCGGTGTGACCTTGATACGAATAATTGTGCACGCAGACTGACACAATTTAAACCTGCGGCCCCGCCCACTAACACAGCAGCAAAGACAGACAGATCCTGAAGACCCTGTGCTTACCTGGATATTATTGGAAGTGTGAGGGAAAGAAGTGCTTCAGCAATCTACATGCTACAATGAACTTTCAGTACACAGCTTATGGATTAGTTTCTTCCTCCATTTTGTTTTATAGATACTAGTATTGAACAGTTCATTCCAGCGCATTAATGTGAGAGTATGCTGCAGGAGCGAGTTCAAGCCAAACAGTGAGAACAGCGCCCCCTAGGGTCACAGAATAAGATGGTCACAGAATTTGGTGTAACACGTGCAAAATAAGGACAAATTATTAGGTACAAGTCAAACAAAGGCACGCTGGACTTCGGGCTGGTGCACAGCACTGGAAAGGCGATGGGAGCCCGCAAAAATAGCTTGTCAGACCCCCGGGCTGGGGATGTGATCGTTAGGCAAAGCAGAGTACAGGTAAGCCCTGAGAACATATAACACGCAAGAGATGCCACAGCAAAGGTTGCAAATAGAAATGATCTACAGCTGAGAAGGGAGAAAAGCTCCAAAATGAAAGAGAATTAATGAAATCAGACCTGGCCCATGACACATTTCATAGGTGTAAGTAAATGGCTGCCTCCTTGTTTTCTCTAGCTTGTAAAGTATGTATTTAATTGTGTTTTTACTTGTAACCGCTTACACTGTATCAGGTTAACTCTGTATTCACATATCGCGTCTAATGCTACGTTGAAGACGCGACGCGTGCTGCTTTGTTTACGGATTTAAATGCATTTGTAGTGTTTAACTGCACTGTTTTCGACGCTGAGGTGTCTGAATAACACTGTTGAGAACCGGGTACTGTTTACTGGGGTGTTAGTAAGTTTACTATGAAGCGTGTTTCGGGCGTCCGCTGCGATCGGATCCAATACCAATGTCGGCGACCCGGGGGCTTGACCAATCGCAAGAGGCTGTCATCGGTCCAATCAGCACAGAGGCGCTAAGGAGGGGTTTGGAAACAAATTAATCGCTGAACGATTCATATGGGAGTCGCTGGGATAATTAAGTAAAAATAAATGCATATTATAAGACCATGAAAGTGTTTTTTGACCTTGCCTGCAGATCAGCCTGTTGTTGGAGACCCATAAAACTGAAGTATGACCCTTTTTAATGTATAATAGGGGCTCTTTAAAACTGTACTGTGCCAAAAGGAAGCCCTATGTTAACAGTGTCCAGAAGCACTATCGACTTCTCTGGGCTTGGAGGCATCTGAGATGGACCATCACACAATGGAAACCTGTACTGTAATCAGGTTTTTGGGAGAAATTGATCATTCGGACTGTAACCAGCAACAAGTCCAAAAGCCAGGGTCTGTCATGGTATGGAGTTGTGTCAGTGCCCTTGGCAAAGGTAACTTGCACTTCTGTGATGCACTATGAATGCTGAATAGCACAGAGAGATTTTGGAGCACAATATGCTGCCTTTTTTTCCAGGGACGCCCATGCATATTTCAACAAGACAATGCAAAAGTCCTGGCTGTGGAGACAGAGGACACAGGCTGGCCTGCCTACAGTCCCGAACTGTCTCCAATAGAGAATGTGTGGCGCATTTTAAAGCACAAAATGCGACAATGAAGCCCCTGTAGTGTTGCCCACTTGAAGACTTGTTTGCAGGAAGAATGGGCCAAAATGACACCTGAAACACTTCATCACTTGGTGTCTTCATTCCCTAAACGCCTTTTCAGTGCTGTGAACAGGAATGGCAACATTACACGGTGGTAAACGCTTTACTTTTAAGTTGTTTTTTTTTAGAAGTGTTGCAAGAACCAAAATTGTATTACACGTTTATTTTGAACAAACAAACAAACCAATATAAATCATGAGGAATAAAGTAAATGTAGAAATCACCGCTTTCTTTTTTTATTTGCATTTTAAATTCTGTCCCAATATTTTCTGCTTTGGGGTGGTATATGTGAACACAGATATACAGTTACAATATAATACGAGTATGTCATTGATTTGAGGCCAGAGTCTCTGAATACTGTACCTCTGCAGAGCGTCCTCTTCCCATGGTGCACTGGGCTTGTCCTGCTGGACTGAAGCGCTCTCTGCCTTTACTCTGGGACTAAACACAATCACACACAGCGTTTACTGAAGTCTAATTTGTGCTGTGTGATAACCTGTAAAAAGGCTACGTCTTACACTTTAAAACTTTAAGGAAATCTCAGCCGAACATCACTGAGATGTTAAAGAAGATTTATTTGGACAATCATTGCAAATGATTTTGGAATTGGTGCATCAGACAAACAATAAAAACACTCCATCATAATGACAAAATCACAGTGTAAAAACCTGAATATCCGATGTTGCATCTGATCTTAAAGAGACCCTATTATGGGTTTTTGAAAATGAGCTTACATGCAGTGTCAGGGTTCTGCCACTCTGGTCATGTAAATTCTTGTTTCGGACTCCAGACACTAGTTCTGTCTTGTCCTGTATGTTGTGCCCTGAGTTTTCTCAGATCGAGCACTCCTTTTCTGTCATTGTGTGTCTCTGTATGAGCGCCGTCGTGAGCGCGTTCAGGCCACGCGCACTCTCGCTTGATGCGGGCGTGCAAGGTCTTGTACTTGTGTTTGTTCTGCGCTGTTTCATTCTCAGCGTCTCAGTCTGGTTGGTTTTGGTTTCGGTTGACGCTGAGATGAATCATGCGCGTCGCATATGTGTGAGAGCACTGTAAGGTTTTTTCATCAATCGTGTGCTCGTGTCTTGCGTCTGTTTATGTTGGTGTTGTCTAAGCATGTGGCTCTGTGTTTACATTGTGGCCGCGTGCTTTAGTGGTGTGCTTTGTGCACACACGGTTAATGAGTTCTCCCATTGGCTGCGTGTTCTAGTCTTGTTTTACGTGAGCACATGGCTTGTGTTTGTTTGTGGCATGCGCTCTCTCGTCTATTGTCTAGTCCCTCCCTCCTTGTTAACCCATTATTAGTTTATCCTGTTCACCTGTTTGTGTGTTCATTATTTTCTGCTTATATTCTCCTCATGTGTGCTGTCCTGTGCCAGTTTGTGGTCGTATGTTGCCTTGTCCTGTTGTGTGTTCAAGTCCCGATCCCTCCCTGCCAGCCTGCCCAGTCTAGTTTGTTTTGTTTGTTTATTTATTTTGTTAATGTTTTCCCCCTTGCTCCTTTCTCGAAACCTAACACATAGCTCTAAGTGAATGAAAACATCTAGCTGATGTTTAAATCTGAAAGTGCACCGTGTCGAGTTGGGTTTGGATCTTTGCTTGGGTTCAGATCTCTCGCATCAACGTCAGTAGGGTACATCCCCAAATATGAAGTGCCGGATTCTGTAAAATGTGAACGCTGCTTTCTTTTCAGACACTAGTGGAGTGTGGGGGATCACATGACTAATCATGACACGAATACATGACGATCACTGACAGATGGAGATTCGGCTGCAGGGAATAAAGGGTTAAAATTCATTTTCACAACAACACCACAGTATAGCCAACCGCGTGCTGTGTTTGTTCCTGTCATTTTTCTGAAGATTGATACAATAACTGACCCTGCAGCGCGCGATTCGCTGGCTGTTTGATATTAGAGGAAGGAGCAGCAGAGACTATTATGTATGGGACTTTGTCAGTAACTGTTACAGTTCATATGGACCAGTTTATTCTTCCTTTGGATCATAACATGTAAGGGTGTTTTCACATCTGTAGTTCGCTTTATTTGGTCCGGACCAAGTAGCATTTTCTGCTGCCTTTGAGCCGCTTTCACACCACACTGATTGCTTTGGTCCGAATCAGTTGAAAAGAACCAAAATGCATTCATGTGACAAAATCCACATCACTCATTGGCCAGATGTTGTTGAACATATTTCCTAAGTGAAGTTTATTTATAAACTAATTTCGAGAGGATCACGTGATTATGATTGAACACGGCTGGTGATGCATTAACCATGTATGACCAACCAATCAGACGATTTCTAACCCTCTATAAAGAGCCAGGGTTTCTTACTACAGTCATCTTCGTTTGAAGAATCCCCCCTTCCACCCCTACTCCTCCTCTTTTCCTTTCATAGGGCGGCACGGTGGCCCAGTGACTAGCACTGCGGCCTTACAGCAAGAACGTCACCGGTTCAAGTCCTTTAACAGACTGGCTGTCGTTTCTGTGTGAAGTTAGTATGTTCTTCCCGTGCTTGCGTGGGTTTTCCCCGGGTTCTCCGGTTTCCTCCCACGTTCCAAAAACATGCACTACAAGTTAATTGAACAATCTAAATTTAGCACTAGTCAAACTTTTATCCATCAGCATATCTCTCCGTAGCAACTATTTTCTGTCATCAACTCTTACAAAAGAGGGGAGTTCTCGAGATCTACCTGAGCTCAAAGCTTCCCTCTCGCCCCGCAAACGGGAGGGAGCCCAGGGCTCAAGGACCTTTTGAGCTCAGGGCTCTCTCCCGGGACAGCATGCCAAACTTGCTTATAATCAATCATCAGCTAAGTGTGAACTCTTGAAACTGCTTTTCGGTCAGAATTCACCTGTGGGAAAATGCCAATGGACCTCCTGCAAATAAACAAACCGGCAGACACAAAATGTCGCTTTTCACTATGGAGCTATGACTGCGCTGGCTGATTGTATCCCAGCTCATAGTATACTATATAGTTTGTATACATCACTTTAGACAAACTAAACATTTGGAGAATAAAGCGCGGCTGTGGTTGGAAAACAATGTTTTAAGGCATTGCAAACGGTGAAGGCGCATCGTACCTCACTTCAGGAGGAGGCGTGAATTAATATAGCTAAACTGCAACATGGTCATCTTCCGGAAATATTACCAACGATCATCAGGTAATGTTTACCTCTCTCTCTCTCTCTCTTTTGGTAAAGCGCTGTCAACAAATACTTTTCCATAATGCACAGCGCATCGGCCTACAGCAGCTGGATTAGTCCAAAAAGGTGCGGTACTTTTTGTGGTTGGGTCTGTTTTAGTTTGGATCATATTCTCACCACAAACGATCCGCTCCAGGGTTAGTTTGAAAGCGCACTGAGAACACCTCTTCAAGGAGGTCTCGGTGCACTTTTTTGGTCTGCTTTTGGTGCGCATTGAGTACGACTGCTACATTCACACCTGCCCAAACGAACCATACCAAAAGGGAAAACAAACTCTAGTGCGATTCAACCGAACTAAATAAGGCAGGTGTGAAAGCATCCTTAGTGTAAATTATGTGTTTAATTGTGTGTTATAAGTTGTAATCACCCCGCGGGGCTTGTAATCAGGTATCGTTTATAGATCAGTGCTTGTACTGTATCTCTCAGGTTAAATCTGCATGGGGCTGTTCACATATTGTGTCCAAAACCACGCTGAAAATGTGACACGTGCTTCTTCCTTTACCGATTTAAATGCGTTTTTTAACTCACAATCCTCTGCCGTTTGTCATTATTATGGCCACCATCAGCACCATCCTCACACTCACAGCGAGATCAGTTTTAAAAATAGTTCAACATTTGCCACTGTGTGGATTAACACTGAATGTGTGTCTGTTATTACTTGGGCTTAGGGTTAGAGTAGAGTATTTGCTGGTGTTTAACTGCATTGCTTTATTGCATTCCTGCATTGGGCTCTCACAATCTCTCTGCTACTTCGTAGCCATGTTAGGTGTTTCTCTCTGTCTCGCGCTGAACCCAATCGACCAATCATAACAGACTGGGTCATCGGACCAATTACCGCAGATTAGCCTCACATAAAGGAGGGGTTTGGGAATAAATGAATCGCTGACTAAATCATATGGGAGTCGCTGGGATAATTAGGTAAAAATAAATGCAGATTATAAGACCATGAAAGTGTTTTTTCACCCTGCATGCATATCAGCCTGTTGTTAGAGATGCCCAAAACCAAAATATGACCTCTTTAATAGTTACCAGCCTTGATAGGAACTGTCCTTAAAGGGATAGTTCACTCAAAAATGAAAGTTTACTCACTGTTTACTCACACTCAAGTGGTTTCAAACCTTTAAAAATTCTTCTGTTGAACACTGACTTTCTTCTGCAACCACTGACTTCCATAGTAGGAAAAGCAAATACAGAAGTCGATAGTTACAGGTTTACAACATTCTTCAAAATATCTTCTTTTGTGCTCAACAGACGAAAGATGCTCAAACAGGTTTTGAGCTTTTCATTTTTATTTTCAGGTGAACTGTCCCTTTTAGGGCGTACTCACACTAAGCTATTCGAACCGTGCCCAGGCCCGTTTTCTGGATCGTTTGAGAAGTGTGAGTGCTCTGAATAGGGCTCAAGCACGGTTCACTTGGGCGGTCCTGGCCCGGTTGGAAGGGGTGGGTCTGAGCGCGGTTCACTTAGGCTCAGGCGCGGTACACTTGCAGTGTGAGTGCAAACGTGCCTGAGCCGGAAACTGAAAGTGAGACGTGACTTTTAAGGGACTGTTTGATATGGATTAATTAATCATTCGTACTGTTCAATGACCCCAAACTGTCGTCGATTATTAAAGACGCAAACCCCTCACTGCACCTTCAGCAAACCTGCTAAATCCTGCAGCACGAGGACTTTATGATTGCTTATGAGCGTCAAAAGTGGCTGATCTGTTGGTGAAATATTAGACTGCGTGTCACCGCATATCAAACCACTTAAACCATATAACTAAAGAAATCTCCACTGTGCTGAGCGAGAGCGCTTACTGAACAGCGCATCATCCATGACATAAGCACGCCCAGGCCTGAATGTAATGTGAGTGCGGGCCGTCGGGGGAGATGGGAGGGGGGACGAGCGTGCTTTGGCCTGGTTCAAGGCAAACTGTACATAGTGTGAGTACGACCTAATAGCTCGTTTCCACTGACTGGTACAGTATGGTACGGTACGGGTCGGTATGCTTTTATGGCCGTTTCTACTTCTCCTTTCGAAAGGGTACCAAAAGGGTACCAAAAGGCAGAGCTAGACGCGCAGCTGAACGCTATTGGTTTACAGAGATACGTCACGAGCTCACGCAACAAGCCAGAATGAAAACAAAGAAGCCGCCTTGTTTTAACACACAGCCGAGAGAATACAGCGTAATGATATATACATATAATAACGAGCCCTGTTCGATCTGGGCTCAAACAAACCTTGTCGTCGTCTTGATGAACAGCCACAAAGCCAAAAAGATTTTACAGTGTCCTGTAGTTTTTTATGAGTCAGTCTGAAGCGCAAAAGATTTCGCTTTCTTGCTTGCGATTGCCGCGCGTCTATATCTGAAATAACAAACTTCTTGAGCTGATGATAATAACGTGCGCTTGATTATTGACGTGCTTTTAAAACCTGATCCTGTCAGAAACTGACAAACGCGAGAGTGACGCGCCAAAAAACAAAAGGAGAAGCCGGAAAAAATGAAGCACATTATTATTATTATTATTATTATTATTATAGCAAAACGTGAACAAACTGCCATGCTGAACTATTATTATCACCTTTTGGACTATTATGAACTTAGAATGATGGAGTTACTCTAACAAGAGGCTACACGTGCTGCTGAAGACTACAGACACATTTAATCAGGAGAGGTTTGCACTGACTGTGGGCTCTATTTCCTGCTGTTTTTTACCTAAATAAGGACTAAATGTCTGCTGTGTGTAGTTTTTCTGTAAGTGGTAACATATCGGAGACTGTAAGGGTCTGTATGTGTTTATATATGTTCATTTATTTATTTATTTTAGTTAACTGCAGACGTTACAGTAGGCTATTTCGCATTGATCTGCAGTTATAACCAACTCATGTTCATAGTAAAGTTAGTAATGAACATTTATACACAAGTATTTGTGTGTAAAGCATCTGTTTTGTGAGAAGTGCTTCTCATATGATATGTGAGCGACCCGTACAGCTTTACTTTAGACATTTTCTCCAGCGAAAATGACGTCGACTGCAACTTTCTGTCGTACACCACGCCCACCAAAAGAGTACCATTGGTACCCTTTAACAGTGGAAACGCAAGCCTGATAAAGGTGACCCGTACCGACCCGTACCATACCGTACTGTACCAGTCAGTGGAAACGAGCCACAAGTGTGTCTACAGTGTAATAAACCTGTCCTCTGGATGCCTATAATCACATAAAACTCAGCGTAGGGTTAAATACCTCTTGACCGGCGTCAGTGCAGAGGTTTTGGGCTGGCCTTCGCTCATGTTCTCCATCTTTGTGACCGCTTGACCTCCATTGTTTCGCCCTGAAACACACATTTCCGAAACATGAGTGCTATTGTGTGCACAGAGCTCCATCTGAGGCTACTGTCTCCATCCACAAAACACACACACACATACACATTCTTTTTTAATTATTTCCCAAATGATGTTGAATAGATTCAGGAATTTTTCACAGTATTTTCTATATTATTTTTTCTTCTGATTTGTTTTATTTCGGCTAGAATAGAAGCAGTTTTTAATAGTATTAAACCTATTTTAATGTCAATATTATTAGCCCTCTTAAGCAATATTAGTTTTGGATTGTCTCCAGAACTAATCACTGTTATACAATGACTTGCCTAATTACCCTAACTTCACCCTAATTAACCTAGTTAAGCCTTTAAATGCCACTTTAAGCTGAATACTAGTGTCTTGAAGAATATCTAGAAAATTTCTGGTGAGTTTCAGTAGTCATGTCAAAGCAGTAAGTAAATCAGTATACTATCATCTCAAAAACATTGCAGAAATTAGATGCTTTGTCTCCAGTGAGGACTTGTTCATGCTTTTATCAGCAGCAGATTGGATTACTGTAATGGACTCCTCACTCCTTCCCAAAAAGACAGTCAGACAGTTGCAGCTCATCCAGAACGCTGCTGCCAGGATTCTGACCAGAACAAGGAAATCAGAGCACATCACACCTGTCCTCAGGTCTCTACACTGGCTCCCAGTTACATTCAGAATAGACTTTAAGGTATTATTACTTGTCTGTAAATCACTAAATGACCTAAGACCTCAATACATTACAGATATGCTGACTGAATACAAACCTAATCATGGAGGAAACCCACACAAACACAGGGAGAACATGCGAACTCCACACAGAAACGCCAACTGACCCAGATGGGACTCGAACCAGTGACCTTCTTGCTGTGAGGCGACAGTGCTAACCACTAAGGCACAGTGTCGCCCACTGTAGTCTTCATAGTATACATGATTGAACACAATTTCACACACATTGTGAAACATTAGTGCTATTGTCTGCAGATAATCAGAGCAGCTCCTTATCAGAGCGGAGAGTCCATCTGTATCCTCCACTCAAGCCTTTCCTCTGCTCAGTCAGTCTGAAGGCCGTCCAGCGTTAGTGTGTGTGTGTATGTGTGTGTGTGTGTGTGTGTGTCACACTGAACAATAGAGGTGTGGAGTGTGTGTGCAGGGTCAGGTATGACTTCAGAGATCACACACACACACACACACACACACACACACACACACACACACACAAATGCACACACAACACACTCACACATAAGCACATGTATGCACACACAAAAGCTTATGAATTAACACA
>CAIGQZ010000643.1:6454485-6467808 GCA_903798205.1 Danio tinwini | reverse complement strand
GCATACACAAGTACATGCACAAACACACACACACACACACACACACAAACACACACACACACGTGCACGCACACACACACACACACAAACACATGCACACACACACACATGCATACACACACACACACACACACGTACAAACACATACAAGAACACACACACACACGCACGCACGCACGCACACTCCAGTCGGCATGCCAGATCTCTGCAGTGTTTATCTCCATCAGATGCCTGAGGAGCGCTGGAGTGAGTGCGCCACACAAAGACACACACCTGAGCTACACGACATCTGATACTCCTGCTTTACTAAATGTTGTACAGGAGGAACACTGTAGACCCTATCAGATCAGAACATAAACACACTGCCTCACGTTCACTAATAACTGTCTAGTCTTCATATCCATATGTAAATTTGAACTACTCCCAAAACATTTCTGCCTGATTCCTAATACATGTGTACACTATTACTTGTTCTTGTTGTTTGAACCTAGTGTATGCTCTCACCGGCCACTAGGGTTGGACCCCTTTTGCCTTCAGAACTGCCTTCATCCTTCTTGTCATAGCTTCAACAAGGTACTGGAAATATTCCTCAGAGATTTTGCTCCATATTGACATGATAGCATCACGCAGTTGCTGCAGATTTGTCGGCTGCACATCCATGATGCCAATCTCCCGTTCCACCACATCCCAAAGGTGCTCTTTTGGATTGAGAGCTGGTGACTGTGGAGGCCATTTCAGTACAGTGAACTCATTGTCATGTTCAAGAAACCAGTTTGAGATGATTCACGCTTTATGACATGGTGTGTTAACCTGCTGGAAGTAGCCATCAGAAGATGGAGACACTGTGGTCATAAAGGGATGGACATGGTCAGCAACAATACTGTGGCGTGTTGGTACCAATGGGCCCAAAGTGTGCCAGGAAAATATAACCTACACACTGGCACCCCCAGAAAATTTTCTTAGGGCTGGCCAGAAGAAGCCGCACCAAATCTTGGGGTGGCACACATAAAAAAAATGTATGAATTCAGTGTAAGGTTATAATTTTGCTTCCGGTAAATAAAATAATGTGATTTTAATACATTTAATTAATTACTCTTGAAATATCGCAATTTATACTTAAAAATAAATACAATTTAAGTAGAATAAAATAAAAAAATCAATTTTACAAACACTTTTCACATATTTATAAATAACTTTTCAGTTATTTTTCACATACTTTTATTGTACAGCATACAGTATGTGCCATGTCAAAAATGAAGATTATTGAATGAATTAATAAAACAAGCAAATGAACAAAAGGCATTACTATACACATTAGAGATGCCACAATTCTCAATATAATATTGAACAGTTCGGTACGACATCCACGGTTCAATACGTGCTTGTGAATTGCGTTTTTTCCGGTTTTACGTTTAAATAATTTATGTGTGTTTTATTTCTCTCCGAATTGACTCTTTGTGTGTGCCTGTAAGTCTACGAGCTGACATGAGGAAACTCCTCCCCGCGGGTAAACATTCAATGACTATGCTCTAAAGTTAGGGGGCGCTCCACCATCATTCCACACTTTACCATGGCGAGCGGCGGTAAAGTGAAGCAGCAATAAGAGGAAGCGTCGGTGTCTTTCAAATCCGCGGTGTGGGGACTTTTCAGTTACACGTATAGACTAATCGAACGAAACTCTTCCAACATGACTGCACATCTGCTGCGCCGTCACCCAGCAATATCACTGTCTGAAGGCAGAATAGCAGAGAAGGTAATCAAGTCCTCCATAAAACAACAATCCCTCGCTGAATCCTTTTAGCAAACATACCCAACTGGTTCCGAAAGACACATAAAAATAACAAAGGCAGTGTTTAGTTTCATTAAGATGGTTTATTTATATTTATTTATGAAGTACAAATATGTTTATTTGAAATGGTCAATTTATGTTTATTAACTTCACATGCGTGTTTATTTTTAAAATGTAGGGATTTATGTGTTGCGCAGTTTGTTCATGGGCTACCAGCAGCTGTGAGATTTCAGTGTTCATTTTTTTTATTATAATACACTAGGACTAGTGTACCTTTCTTGGCTTTGAAGTAAAATAAAGGAGTTTTGCAATAAATAATTTTTATGTTTTCTCTTTCGTACTGTTCCTATTGCCTAAGCATAGAATAACAACAACAAAAAACACTTATGTGTCAAGCCATCAGAACCGAACCGAAACCCAAAGTATGCATTGAACCATAAGCTAACTGTATTGTTGCATCCCTAATACACAGACACTAATATACAGATTCTAATAATATCATTTATCCATATTCCTTTTTGAGGCACAATATTATTAATACAGCTTATTGGAGTTACTGTTGCCTTTCTATCAGCTGGAACCAGTCTGGCCATTCTCCTCTGACCTCTGGCATCAACAAGGCATTTGTGCCCACAGAACTGCGTGAAAATCCCAGTAGATCAGCAGTTTCTGAAATACTCAGACCAGCCCGTCTGGCACCAACAACCATGGCACGTTCAAAGTCACTTAAATCCCCTATCTTCCCCATTCTGATGCTCAGTTTGAACTGCAGCAGATCGTCTTGACCATGTCTACATGCCTAAATGCATTGAGTTGCTGCCATGTGATTGGCTGATTAGACATTTGCGTTAACGAGCAGTTGGACAGGTGTACCTAATAAAGTGGCCGGTGAGTATCTATATATATGTAGCAGCAAGGTTGTTGCTAATGCGTTTGATGCAGTTCTTAAGTATTTGCTACAACGTTTTCTGTGGCTGCAAAATATTTGCTATTTGGTTCTGTGTGGTTGTTAATTCGTTGCTAAGGGTGGTTACTTTAGGTTCATTTCAAAGGTTTCTGGGTAGTTGCTAAAGTGTTTTGTATATACTAGGATGCTGCTATTTTGTTCTGTGTGATTGATTTGTCGTAGAAAGTGAAATTGAGTAGTTGCTAGGGTGTTCTTTTGAGGTTGTTAGGTAGTTTCTAGTGTGCTCTGTGTGTTAAGGTATCTGCTAGACTGTTTTAGGTGGTCGGTATGTAGTTTCTGGAGTGTCCTTGTTGTAATCCGTATAGACTGTTCTGTAACCGCACACTGCACTACATGATGCCGGACGGCTGTAACACGAGTAACTCCTCTGTGAAGTGTGTGTGTGTGTGTGCTTCACCTGCAGGCTGTGTGCTTCTCTTCGGGTAGGTCTTGCTGCGGGTCCGGATCACCTGCAGATCTGCTCTGGGTAGAGTTTCAGTCGACTCTCGTCCAATCTGCATCGCAGTTTTACCACTAGAAACAGACAACAAGACTCAACTCTCCTGCAGGACTATTCACATGTGTAATTAATGGAATAACTGGTATCCAGTGGTTGTTTAAAGCTCCTGTGAAATTAAAATACAGTGTTTTAGATGTTAGTATCAGTGTGTTAGTCTTAACGATATCTATAAGCTATAGTGTGCCTCACAACAGTGACAAAATTCGTTTAGAAATTATTCGCGAATTCCAGCCGCAAATTCCAGAATCGCACCTAAAGCGAGCGAGACAGTGCAAGCCAGGGCCAGTTGCGTTTCCACAGTCACTTCAAGGGCCTGATCAGGTCAAAGCGGGGCTTTCTCTGGGAATACCTTCGGCCAAAACAAGTCAGCTGGGCATTCGGGGCGGAGTGAAAGCAAAGGCAGAGTTTGCAAGATGATGTGCCGCTGTCATTAGTTCTCTTATCACGCACGAGTACATGTGCCAAAATATAAACAAATAAGGGAAAGAAAAAACATAGGTAGGGGTCTTTTGATTAAGATTTTCCTTATGTGTTCCTTTTAAATGCAAGGCTGTTGCATTCAATAATAATTAAAGTAGTTTTAATTTAATAAGTGACATTTCTTTGCAAGGGCGATGCAGTGCTGTCGCCTCAGCAAGAAGGTTGCTGGTTCAAGCCTCGGCTGGGTCAGTTGGCGTTTCTGTGTGGAGTTCGAGTGGGTTTCCTTCGGGTGCTTCGTTTTCCCCCACAGTCCTAAGACATGCGGTACAGGGGAATTGGGTGGGCTAAATTGTCAGCAGTGTATGTGTGTGAGGATGTTTCCCAGAGATGGGTTGCAGCTGGAAGGGCATCCGCTGCGTATAATATATGCTGGATAAGTTGGCGGTTCACTCTGCTGTGGCGACCTCAGATTAATAAAGGGACTAAATGTGGCCTCATTATGGCACTGCTGGCGTGTTGCCGGCACTGGCATGCATAATGTCAGCCGAATGCGGGCCATGGCACTGCATCCATAACGACAAACTACATTTGGGTCAGTTGTGGATGGGAGGTGTGTGGCCCAGATCAGTGCAGCGATTGTTCATTGTTTAGGTAACAGAAGGCTGGGTTATGGCTCAGTTTTTGGGGTTTCTGGTTAAAGGGTGGTGTTGATATGGTATGAATACAACTGAAAGACCCACATAGCAAACAGACTTGGCCCAAATGTGGCCTCATTATGGCACTGTTGCCGGCACTGGCATGCATAATGTCAGCCAAATGTGGGCCAAGCATGGTAATGATGGCACTGTATGCCTGACGACAAACTACATTTTGGGCTAGTTGTGGATGGGAGGCGTGTGGCCCAGATCAGTGTAGCAATTGTTTAGGTAACATTATGGTTCAGTTTTTAGAGTTTCTGGCTAAAGGGTGGTGTTGATATGGTTAACTTATAGCTAAGATTCGGTACCAATAATAAACCAGTTTTGGCCCAGTTAAGGGTGATAAATTGGTTGAGATTTGGGCCGGTTCTTTAATCCAGTTATGGGCCACTTCAGGACCGTCATTCTTTGCGATATTTGGGCAGAGGGAAAAGTTATTGTGTGGCCCAAAGCTGGGCCAGAAAACATTTGCTATGTGGGGACATAAAACTTTACATGTCCACTTTTGTAGCTGTCACGCTGGTAGACAGAGATGGTTATCTTTTCACAAGGTTTATTCAAAGGTATCATACAAGTATCACACAAGCAGTATGGCAAGCAGATGTAGAGTGCTAGCGATCATGCTCTAAGCATTGCGGGTATGAGCTTGGGTGTTGATAGCTCACTATAAACACAGCAGGTGATCACAGGGACATAGACAGTTCATCAAGGGGACGGAAGATCCCAAGGGAAACACCACACAAGCCTTTGCCTTGTTGAACATAGTGAGAGGTATAGAAGTGGTTAGGGTCCAAACCTCCATAGGTAAGGCATACAGTTCATGAGAGTGAATACAGATCTTCAGTCAATGTCAGATAAGTAAAGACACTTCCCTTTTTCAATACGATGTACACGGAGACTCAGAACGAACGTTCATGGAAGAGGAGAAGACGAGGGAGCGCGGAGGAAGACAACCATCAGACTTCAATACCAGCCGATGAGTGAACGGAGGAGGTGAGTTTATATAGTGTCCTTGATTATAATGAGACAGGTGCAGATCGTTAGAACTCCAGGGAATGTTCACATGATTGGTTGGGACTGGTTTGAGGTGGTGATCTATGATTGGGTGAGCAGGAAAGAGCCGGGGATGTGACAGTAGCGTCATAAACCTAGATAAAGAAGAACTGCTGTGCATTTTAAGAATTACAAATATCGGATATAGCAAAAACTAATTAAATAAACTAATAGAAAACAAACAAAAGCTATAACAATGTAGGTATATACACAATACAAATAAACAGATTTAAGAAATTTTAAACTTTGATTTTACAAATCTGATAAAAAGATTTTAGATATTTCTAAAAACAATGAACAACAGAGGAGTTTTAAAACACTATTTCTAAAGTGTTTGGAAACAGAGCATTTTTGGGTGTGCAAAACCATCAGAATCTACCTTTTTTTTTCCTGTCATCTATTCCTGCACTTAAAAACAAATTGGGGAAAACTGCATGAACAAAATGTGTTCCTCAAACCATAGCCGGCCCTCCCTAAAAGCGAACTAAGCGGCTGCTTAGGGCCCCGTGCCCACTAGGGGGCCCCCACAACCCGCTAGAGGTGTGAGTCGTTTCCTTGCGAAAATCATTTTTATTTGCATTTTACAAATTATCTTTACTGACAGTGCTTCAGTACTTAAATAATTATACATTTTCACTTAAAAAATAAATAAAAGCCCTATTTTATCAAAGTTGTAATTGTTTTCGTGTGAAAGTCATGTGATCAACAGGAAGCTTGGAGCAACTAGTTTCTCACATGCGTTCTGTTCCCGCGGTTCAAGTTTGATCTTTCAAGGTAAGCTGCAAAACTGACTGGTCAACAAAAGAGCACGAATCCGTGCACAGACACAGCCACCATGGCCTTTGCTTCATTGCCTGCACTATTATAAAGCAGATTTGTTTTGTAAATTGGAGCGCGAAAATGAAACAAAACTAACGTTATTCTTCAGGTGTAGAAAAACTTAGGGGAAAAATTATGACGAGAAGAGACAAGCACAAAATAATTTTTGGCATCGCTTTTAAGTGCTAACTAAGATGTTGAAGTCGTCTATATGAATTCACGAGTTCGCACTTACAGAAGTTTAAGAATTAAAGCATATTTGGCGTGCTGTCCAGGGAGAGGGCTCTGAGCTCGGGGAAGACACCCCAAACTTGTGTTATTCCCCGTATCGGGAACAGAAAGGAGCTGAGAAGTGTCTAGCCCGGCCCCAGAACGCTCCCCCCCGGGTAGATAATGTTTAAGAAGGGAGGTGTTGGGGTGGTGGAGGGATGCTAAAGTCGTGAGATAATGCAGGTAGGACAATTTTGGTATTTATAAGGGTTTGGTCAAATACTGATTGGATAATAGAATGATTGTCAATGAGGTAATGAATTTCTGAAACATCTGCACGTGCTCCTCCCGAGACCACTCGATGTACGATGCCAACAGTCGGTCTGCGAGTGAACAAATAGAATGAATGAAAATACATAGGCCTGTGCGTATAGACTTATAATGTAATGCTGTACAGTAACGTGCCATTTGTTTGTTTCGGTTGTCTCCATTTTAATTGTTTTGTGACAATGCGATGGTGTGCTTTATCTGCCTGATTCCTGCTGAACTGGGCGGGTTGTGGGACGTTTGATTCGGGGGACGTTCTAGGGGCTGAATTTTGGGCTGCGTGCTACTAACCCGAAAGTGGAAAAGTCCAACCTCCCATGCGATTGGCCCGGCCCGATAAAAGCCCTGGCTCACACTGGCCTGACATTGGAAATGCGGCTAATCACCTCATGCAAATCTTCTGACTAATCAAATGCTACTTAGTATCTGACATGCCCCGCCCCTTTCTTCTCATTTGCTTTTCATTTCATGCACTTGAGCTCGACCACTCTCACTGGCAGAGCTGTGAAAACAAAATGCCATTGGCTGTTTTTTTAAAGGGGAGGAGCTGCTATATACCCAACCTTTCTTTTCATGTTCCAGTTGAGATTATGTCAAACATCCAATAAAAAAATGCAGATTTCAAAGCACATCACGAGACCGTTAAGAGTTGTATACGCTTATTATTTCTTGTTACTTGCACTCAGGGCTGGGTTTCTTTTGAGCTGATATTGTAAGGCTCATAATGTGATGGATGTGATGCTGTAATTTGGGTGAATGATATGTTTATTTAATGACTCACTGTGAGAATAAAGCACATGACAGTAACATGAGTCACTCACTGCTGTTTTATAGACATTCAAGCGCTGTATTTCTGTCTGTGACTAATATCTCTGTCTGCTCGTTTCACAATTTCTTCATAAATCATGTCTCGAGTCTTTACATCACTACAGATTTATGATGAGATATTCAAAAGTCTCTTGCAGTTTTAAAGGTACAATTTGGACAATTTTTCGTAAAGTAAAGTTTAATATTTAAACTAATTTCGAGAGGAGCACATGCTCATGATTGACCTAGCTGGTCCACATTAGCTAATCATGATCTTCCAATCAAAGAATGCCAAGTTACTATATATATATCCTCATTTCCTTTCTACAGCTATCCACATCTGGAACAAACCCCCTTCCTCCCCTTCTTCCACCTTTATCCAGAATGGGCGGCACGGTGGCCCAGTGACTAGCACTGTTGCCTCACAGCAAGAATACCAAAAACGTCGGGTCTTCCATCTGGTGTTCCTGTGCGGAGTTTGCATGTTCTTCCCTTGTCCGTTCCCCGGTTTCCTCCCACCGTCCAAATATGCTCTATATTATAAATAAAATAAGCTTAAATCTTTTTCTAAATGTCTTACTCTCAAGAAGTTCACCTTGGCCTCAGCAGCGGGGGAGTTTGAGATCGACCTGAGCTTAATATACCCTCTCGATGTGAAAGGGGGAGCCCTGGGCGCGACGATCCCTTGAGCTCAGAGCTCTCTCCCGGGACAGCACGCCAAACAAGCTATGTGGTAAATCATGAGCTAAGTGTGAACTCTTGAAAATTTCCAAAAAAAAACACTAGAACAGTGTTATTTCTTTTGACATCTGTACTTACATTACATCATTATGTGTGTTAAAAAAACCTTTAATTCAGAGAAATAATCAATTGTATCTAGTGAGATGGAGTGTGTGCTGCGTGTTCACGCTAATGACGTCGATTACCACTTTGGTTTTTATGGAAAAAGCTGTGAAAATGACATACTGTGGCTTTAACCAGCAAGTAAAGTAATAATTGAGAACTGAATTGTACAAATTTGAATGAATTTACAATTTAAAATGTAAAAAGTTTTAAAACTTACTATCGGTATGTATTTTAATGGACATTTATTGTTAATTAATTTATTACTGTGAGTTTTTAGCTTCATTACTTCCAACCCAGGCTCATTATCGATACGTACCCCTGTATACATTTCTGAAGATCGTGAAATACGTCCCAGGAGGTACCTTGTTTTGCACGTTTTGTTTTCGCGAATCCATCAGAGGGCGCTGTGTATGCTTTTTCAGATCTCAAATTTCTCTCGTGAGTGCCATTTCACACCTGCTGTTCTCGTGTAAATCCACTAGAGGCCGCTGTCGACTGACTGACTAACTGATTGACTGACTGACCGACATACCAAACCCAGCCAACAGTGTTTTCAAAAGTAATCCAAAAAACGAAAAGCCTGACTTTTACTACGTTTTCAGATGTTACCACATTGTCACCCTGTTATTTACTTGTTTATTTAATATTTTTGTCTTTTGTTTTTGTTTTACCAGCTTTCTGGAACCGTTCCTGGCCGAACTCGAACCACATTGTCACAGTCAACTCCTTTTTGCATTTCAAGTCCGCCAACGTACATGGCGAGCTACTGAGCAAACTGGTAACAGCAGAAAAGCAGTCCACTCGGAGATAAGCGGTCAGCTGGTAGCGCGAAAACAAACAGAAGCCGTAGGTGCCGTCATACCGCCTCGTAGCGTTAGTTTTAAAGACAAAGTGCAGCCATGCGTACTTCTAGCTACATAATTTGCAATCTCCAGAAATGTATATAGGGGTACGTTTTCTGAATGAGCCAGCACAGTGGCTCAGTGGTTAGCACTGTGGCCTCACAGCGAGAAGGTCACTGGTTTGAGCCCCGGCTAGGCCAGTTGGCATTTCTGTGGGGAGTTTGCATGTTCTCCCCGTCTTGGCGTGGGTTTCCTCTGGTTTCTCCCACAGTCCAAACACATGCGCTATAGATGAATTAATAAACTAAATTGGCCGTAATGTATGTGTAAATGTGGGAGTGTATGGGTGTTTCCCAGTACTGGGTTGCGGCTGGAAGGGCATCCACTGTGTAAAACATATGCCGGAATAGTTGTTGGTTCATTCCTCTGTGGCAACCTTTGATATATAAATGTATGTGGCAACCTCTGATATATAAATGATATATTCATATGAATGAATGATAATCTATGTGTACTTCACTAACCTGTAGCGATGCTTGGAGCCCAGAGAGCTGAATTTGGAGAGTTTTCTTGTTAGTGAATTAGACTCGTTCTCTGGCATTCTGGAATAATAACAAATAAATAGTTAATAATAGGACATTTTTATCTGTATAGCACTTTTCTGATTTAAAATGCAACCCAAAGTAATATGTGATAATAAACAAATATTAAAAACAACATCAACGTCGGGTAGTCAAATGTAGACACAGATATCAGCTAATACAGAAAACAAAATAATCCAAAAACAGTGATAAGCAAATAAATACATACACTATACACACGTATATATATATTTACATTTGAAGAAAAACTTTAGGTCAGAATTTGCTAGCAGTATGAAAAGTTTTCACATACTATTATATCTGTAAACAATTGTAAAGAGGTACGACTTAGTGTTTTTTAAACACAATACTAGCAGACTCTTTTACTTAATTTGGTAGACAATTCAATGTTTTTGGAGCATATAGGGCCTTATCATAAACCCGGTGAAATAAGGCGCAAGGCGTGTTTGGCGTGATTTGTTGCTATTTTCAGACCAGTGCAACAGTAATTTTCACGTTTTGCGCCACGTTGTTAAAATAGCTAATCCATTTGCACCACTTTGTGGACTCATGGGTGTGCTGGTCTATAAAGTGTGTGTGAGAGGTGTGTGAAGGCGCATTGTTGGCGTGTTGTTATTTTAAGGGAACTGAAATAGACCGCACCATTGACCAACTAAAAGCTGCTCTAAAGTCCAGCGCAGAGCGCGTTAGTTATGCACCTGTGCAGGTCCAAACGATTACACATTGCTGAATACACACAGGATGTTGTTCAGCAATACACAAATATCTTTACAGATGAAAACAATTAAAGGATTAAAATGATACAGAAATGACTATTTTCTACATCAATATAAACACCACTGCCTCCATGCCTTCTTCACCTCGGGGGGCTTTTGCAGTTTATTCATGACGATCTGCATTAATATAATGGTATTATTATTAGCAGTATTATTTATTATCTGCATATTTATGTGTTTCAATAAACACAAGTTTAGATTTGTCCAGCTGTGGGGTTTTAGAGACGTCTGCATCACCATATGGGGTTTAAGAACAGGACGTGTGTTTGGATATAACTCAGTGTATATATATAACTTGGTTATTATTGTTTATTTATCCCTTTGCTGGAAATTAGAAACTAACAAACTAAATTAAATATGTGGGCTAATGGACGTCTTCAGTGGAGTGAGTTTCCACTGTTTCATTACTCCACCAAAGTAAAGGAGTAAAGTAAAGAGTAAAGAGAAAGTAAAGAGGCTGAATGGAGGAGGCTCATTCTTTATCCTCGCGCTGCAGATGCTCTGTTTAACTGTTCTCTCGCTAGTGAAGCGTTCAGTTTTTACACTTACAAAGTCCTCCATGTAAATAGCAAATGCGCCATGGTGCAACACAACTGACTCTTAAAGGGCTCCTAGGTTACCACTTTTTCCAGATTTCAGTCTTTTGTGTCTCCAGAATGTGTCTGTAAAGTTTCATCTCAAAACACCCATCAGATTATTTGTTAGACCTTTCAGAAGTTTCTATTTTGTAGCATTTAGCATCAGCTAGTGGTTTTTGTGTACTGCGCCTTTAAGGCTAGTCCTTCACGCCCACCGTTTCCACATGCCTGGTAGCGGCTCCCTCGGCTGCGTCAGACAACAGACAAACAAGAAGGAAGCAGATCTCATGTAACGTTTGTGAGGAAAATCTACAGTAAGAACTTTACCAATGAGTATTTGATGCATGTTGTGGAGTTGCAACGATGAGTCACACACAATGTTGTTACAAAGTTCACGCACACACACACACGCGCGTTTAGCTTTGCACTGTTTTTGCATGCAAATGTGACAGGATACAGGTTAATCTCCACTGCTGTATGGATATGTTACGTTAATGTACAAAATAAACCTGATTTAACGTCCACAAACCAGAATTGAAGCGTCTACTTTTATGATTGTTCTGACATGCGGCTGTGTTGAAGTAAAGCTGAAGTAAATCGCTGTAATTCATTAACATGCACTGTTTTAAAAAATTTTAAACTTGTCAAACTCACTCTTGATTACATTTGATGATAATTGATGATCCTAAACTGAACAGACCTTTTATTTACGGTTGCTTAGTTTGCGCACGTCCTGTGTCTGGTTGATATGATTATACACGTTACTACGGAGACATGTTATTACGCAGCTGTCAATCAATTCGGTGGGCAGGGGGACCGCACTTCTATGTCAAGTTGCGGTCCATCTGAAAACCGCTCCAATTGGTCCACCGTTTTTATGTTGTTAAATTAAAAAAGCACTGGGTGCGTTCATATCACCCCAATATGACGGTCTATACACCATACATACACGTATGTCTGTCCAAACAGCTTGAAAAGTAGATTTTTTAAATGCACGTTATGCTCAAAACACACCCAGAACCCATTAAGAGAATAAGCTCAACCCTATAAGACCATGCGCTGCGGCGCAGACCATATTTTTCCACACTTAAGATAGTCAGAAAGGTGGATTCGGACATGCCTTTAATACTTTTGCGTCATGCGCTTTCTTTAGTTCATTAAAGTAAATCCCATAATGACTAAAATCCAGCACTAGAGGATCATAATGTTTATTTAGGAATATATCTTGACTAGATCTTGATCTTAAATAGACATTATGAATATTTTAAAAAGCTATCATCTCATAAATGAACCCGACAACATCAAATCATTAACAGGATTTGATGTTTTTGCTTCTCCTTTTTATTTTCACTGCTCACTCGTCTCCTTCCAAACATCTGTGGGCCAAATCTGTTGTTTACAGCCTTAATTTTAACAGGATAAATTACAGAAGGAGCGTAAAGGAGAGCTTTCCTCTCATTATCATTCAAATGCTGCAAATGTGCGACGCAGAAATGAAAAGCTCAACATAATGAGAGATCAGAGCAGAGCTGGCATTTCTTGCTCTTATATTAGAGGATAAAAGATTCCCAGAGCTTTGTGTTGAACATGATTTGGCTTGTTTTGAGAGTCTGGACGGTCCTGTTTCAGCTCTGTACACGTCATATCAACAAAACCAACACTGTGATCAATAATACGACACTTTACAATAGCCTTTCATTTGTTAAGGTTAGTTAAACACTTCCAAAACTCTATTTTCACCTGAAAATTAGGAATAAATGAGACATTATTTGCAAATAAACTGCAAATAGCTTTGAAGTACATGTGAATTTTGAAGACATAAAATCTGAAACAGTATATATTTTTTTGTAATTTAACTTCCATTCTTTAGTCATTTTTCATTCATTCATGTTCCTTGAATGCTGGATAAGATGGCGTTTTATTCTGCTGTGGCAACGGCAGATTAATAAAGGGACTAAGCTGAAAAGAAAATGAATGAATGAATGAATGAATATAATATAATATAATATAATACAATATAATATAATATAATATAATATAATATAATACAATATAATATAATATAATATAATACAATATAATACAATATA
>CAIGQZ010000643.1:6430580-6442120 GCA_903798205.1 Danio tinwini | reverse complement strand
CACACACACACACACACACACACACACACACACACACACACACACACACACACACACACACACACACTTTTTTTGCTATCCCAGAGGCATTTCTCCATAGATGTAATAATGTTTCTACTGTACAAACTGTACATTTTTTCCTCAACCCAAACCCATCCCCTAAACCCAACCTTTACAGGAAACAATCTGCACTTAAAATACTTTAAAATAATTAAAATGTGAAATGTAGGACAAATTGAGGACAAATGTCCCCATAAGTCTGTGTGCATTCACATTTAAGACCCCACTAGGATATAAAAACCCACTGCTTCATTATGACTAGTGCTGAGTCTGAACACACACCTTGTGATTTCCTCTTTCAGTTTACCAGGATCTTCAGCGTAAAACTTCACCCCGAAGTACAGTGTGTATGGAGGTCCAGCTGGAGAGAAGAAAACATTCATTGACAGATTCATTCAGCAAGCAAAACAGTACAGTGCTGCTCTCAGACACACAAATGTTCTGCTCCCCCTTTATTTCAAACCATTTTGATTGGTCAGACATGTAAAAAGGACAAATTTCTATCTAAAATGTAACAAATGAACTTCCTGATCGTTTTGAACTGCTGTATGAAATCAATGACGCTCGCTCACACACTGATAATCGTGAAAACAGCACTCTTGTTTATGTGTAAGGAATAATTGATAATGAAAAATAAATAATGAGGTGGTGATGGGGCCACGGAGAGAATCGGGTGTGGATTATTTTCTGATAATTCAACAGAAAAGTGTCAATTATTGCACTTATTGCATACTCCAGTTCCCACAGCTGCAGTCACAGTTCAGATGTTGTATTTCAGACATTATTTGTCAGGTTTTTGTTCTCAAACTTCTCCGGTGTGTAGCAATGCTTCTTACACATCTCCTCAAAAGCCGTCAGGTGTGTTTTAATGTGATTTTCGACTGTTTATATGATTTAATATAACTGAAATCCTTCAGCAGAGTGATATGGCGCTATAATGCGCTCAAAACCTGCCGGAACTACTTTAGCTGTGCATTTATCTGAAAATAAAAGCACACCTTAAGAATGTTGACTAGCCTATCAGAATTAGTTCAACTAAATCAGCTTAGTCCCTTTAACAATCAGGGGCCGCCACAGTGGAATGAACCAACCGCAACAACATCCAGCATATGTTTTACGTAGCGAATGCCCTTCTAGCTGCAACCCAGTATTGGAAAACATCCATACACACTCATTCACTATGGACAATTTAGCCTACCAAATTTACCTATAGCGCACGCCTTTGGACTATAAGGGAAACCAGAGCACCCGGAGCAAACCCACGCAAATAGGGGAGAACATGCAAACTCCACACAGAAATGCCAACTGACCCAGCCGATGCTCGAACCAGTGACCTTCTTGCTGTGAGGCAATCATGCTACCCACTGCGCCACTGTGACGCCCAGACACATGATATAAGTGATATTACTTGTGATAAAAACACCGGGATATTTTTTTGCTTATGTTTGCTGAATTATACACTGTAAAAAAGATGTTGCTAACTTGAATTTTCAGGTATAACCAACTTAACTTTGCAAGTCATTTTAACACGCATTAATTAAGCTGGCCTAAAGCATCCAGTTAAAATCCGTTTAACTTAAAAAAAAGAAAGAAAAGTTGACACCTGATAAAATTTCCAAATTAAGTTAAAGTAACGTTAAAAACAAGTTGTCATAAAACCATAACTAGAAACTGGTGTAAGCCTGATTCACCTAAACAACAACAATGGTTTGATGTAATCCAGGAAATAAGGACGTTGGAACACTTGTATGCTTCGTTTAAAGGTGGACTTGTATGCCAAAAGATGGCAAAAATGGATACTTTACTTTGACAAATCATAAGTGCACTGGCTCTCAGACTGTACTAGCCAAAGTTTAAGGCATATTCGTGCATATTTGATGTACCCAATTGTCTTCCTTTTTTGTATACACCATGTTTCAATTGATTTATTTTTCTACAGTATTCTCAACACAGGCTTGGTTTCTATTTTATTTTCGTTTATATTTTATTTATTTATTTTTGTTTTGTTGTTTTAGTTTTGTTTGTTCTAGTTATTTGCTTGTTATTGAAATGGCTTGTCATGTCTGACTTGAATTTGCCTTTTCTTTCATTTGGAAAATAGCATTTGATTGTAATTAGTTTTGATGTACTAAAAAAGCAATAAAAATTAAAGTGGAAAAAAAAACAAGTTGTCATGACTTATGTTTTTGCATAAACTTAATTTTAAAAAGTTAATCAGGTTTCAACTTATTTTAACGAGTAAGGAGTATCACTGGGAAATATATATATATATATTATTAACAGTTTTTTTTTGTATTGTTAAATTTGTTGCAACTATAATTACCACAAATTACCAGTACTTTATGGTTTAAAAATAATATATTACTTACTATAAATTAGATATTAGTATAATATAATATATACTATTTAATGTAGGAAATCATTCATATAAAAGTTATTACAAAATTAAGCAAATATATACTATTAAATCGCTTGAGTAAAATATAGTGTTTACATTTATTAAATGTAAAAAGACTTTTATTACACATGAAGATGTATTATTGCCTAGACATATTAACTTGCTATTATTTCCTTCATTATAAATGAATCCATTATATACATTAAAACTGTCCACTTTAGATCGTTCAGCAAGGCCAGCAATCGAGTATCTGCTATATTGACTCTGTCAGATAAATAATGACTGATCGTTATCTATGATGACTGATAAAAAAACTGATCAGTCTATTATACTGAATGGCGATCAAAAAACAACGCTCCCCATTTGCCCGCCTCGATCGCAATATTTGTAAAACAGTAAACACTATTGTTTATTGTGTACAATATTTATCAACAGTATATATAAAAATATATTAATGACGATGTCTGAGAAGTGCATTAACAACATTAACATCCAGCGTAACCATATATGGTTTGCCTAGATCGTGTGTGCTGGATTGTGTGTGCCTGAAACGTGTGTGGTTCTGCGGTTCTGCAGCTGGATATATCTCGGATATTTCACTTCACTTAGAGCTGTGTTGCACACTTCATGGAAGGTCAATTACAAAAACCCATAGTAGGGGCTCTTTAATGAGTTCTGGGTTTGTTTTGAGAATAAACTAATCAGAGTTTCATCTCTCATTCCCTTTAAGAGTCAGTTGTGCTTGCCATGGTGCATTTGCTATTTACATGGCGGACTTTGTAAGTGTAAAATCTGAACGCTTCACGAGAGAACAGTTAAGACAGAGCATCTGCAGCACGAGGATAAAGAACGAGCCTCCTCCATTCGGCCTTTACTTTTACTTTCTCATTTTTTCGTGGATAAGGAAACGGTGTTGCACGCACTCCACTAAAGACATCCATTAGCCTACATAATTAATTTAGTTTGTTAAGCGCACAGATTTGATTGAAAGCTATTTCTAAATTCAGCTTTAATTTCCAGCAAACTAATAAATGAAAGGAACACTTTTGTACTTTTCAGGTACTGATATGTACCCTTGAGGTATTAATATGGACCTTTTAGGTATAAATTTGTACCTTTTGAAAAGGTACCACCCCAGTGACAGCTCTCCTTTATTTCTGAGAGTGTACTGTCAATGCATTTGGACTTTCAGGACATTATTTTCTTCCTTTTCTTTCAAAGCGACTGATAATTCAGCTCTCACATAAGACAATTACCAGATAATCATAGACGACTAATATCACACACCGCTTTTACATGCACTTACAATTAATGATCAAACGGAAAAATCTTAATTGCAGGCAATTTTAAGCAGTTTCACAACACAAATACACACAATTCACTACCATTAGAGTGTAAAACAAAGTGACTAATTTAGCTTCTTGCTAATCAAAAAACCAGCTAGTCTGGATAACATATATATGGTGAATTACAAAAATTCAAAAGCATCAACACTAAAAATGATGATGCATAATAAATTCTCAAAGGCGTGAATTAGTGAATTAAATAAACGCTTTGTAAAATCTGACCTAGATTCACATTTCAGTAGATATGCAAACACTCTGCTTGCTGTGCAGCTAAACACGCAAAGCTACGGGCTTAACCACATAATTGCTTGCAAATTATCATTTGAAAGGCGATATGAGTTTTATCGGGAGGCCTTTGAAGAATCATTACGGCTTGGTCTCGTGCGGCGCCGGTCCATTTTTTATCTCAGCTGCAATCATAAGGTCAATATGTTTCATCCCATGATGTGCAGTGAATTAAAGAGCATCTCTGAGGCTTTCTGAAGATGCTGAGGTGTGATTTTGATGGTGCATACTTACTTGTTATCAGATCTTTATGCTCGGCAAGGGTTTTTGAGGGATCGAGCCAAAACTGTAAACATAAGAAGAGAGATTTGATTAGATCAACAAACAGTAAACATAGCAACTAAACATTAAAGGTACTGTGAAATTAACATAATTATTTTTAGATGTGAGTCTACACTACTATAAGTCTACACTTTATTAGGTACACATGTCCAACTGCTGGTTAACACAAATTTCTAATCAGCCAATCACATGGCAGCAACTCAATGCATTTAGGCATGTAGACATGATCAAGATGATCTGCTGCAGTTCAAACCGAGCATCAGAATGGGGAAGAAAGGGGATTAAAGGGACTTTGAACGTGGCATGGTTGTTGATGCCAGACAGGCTGGTCTGAGTATTTCAGAAACTGCTGATCTACTGGGATTTTTACGCACAACCATCTCTAGGGTTTACAGAGAAGGGTCTAAGAAGGAGGAAATATCTAGTTCAAATGCCTTGTTGATGCCAGAGGTCAGAGGAGAAGGGCCAGACTGGTTCCAGCTGATAGAAAGGCAACAGTAACTCAAATAAGCACTCGTTACAACCGAAGTCTGCAGAAGAGCATCTCTAAACACACAACACGTCCAACCTTGAGGAGGATGGGCTACAGCAGCAGAAGACCACATCGGGTGCCACTCCTGTCAGCTAAGAACAGGAAACTGAGTCTACAATTCACACAGGCTCACCAAAACTGGACAATAGAAGATTGGAGAAACGTTGCCTGAGTCTCCATTTCTGCTGCCACATTCGGATAGTCGGGTCAGAATTTGCCGTCAACAACATGAAAGCATGGATCCATCCTGCCTTGTATCAGCGGTTCAGGTTGGTGGTGGTGGTGTAATGGTGTGGCGGATATTTTCTTGGCACACTTTGGGTCCATTAGTACCAATTGAGCATCGTGTCAACGCCACAGCCTACCTGAGTATTGTTGCTGACCATGTCCATCCCTTTATGACCACAGTGTCTCCATCTTCTGATAACTACAGGATAATGCAGCATGTCATAAAGCATGAATCATCTCAGACTGGTTTCTTGAACATGACAATGAGTTCACTGTACTCAAATGGCCTCCACAGTCACCAGAACTCAATCCAATAGAGCACCTTTGGGATGTGGTGGAACGGGAGATTGGCATCATGGATGTGCAGCCGACAAATCTGCAGCAACTGCGTGATGCTATCATGTCAATATGGAGCAAAATCTCTGAGGAATATTTCCAGTACCTTGTTGATATTTGCCCTCTCCTGTGGTTTGTAATGTAATGGGCAGCACAAATGTCTTGATACCTCAGGGCTGTTAATGTTGATCACCCACTCACGATGCAGATGCAGATCTCTCGCACGCCCCCATACTGACTGTAACCCCAAACCATGATTTCTCCTCCACCAAACTTGACTGATTTCTGTGAGAATCTTGGGTCCATGCGAGTTCCTGTAGGTCTTCTGCAGTATTTGTTCTGCAGGTCAACAGATGATTCATGGTAAAAATCCACCTTCAGGCACTTTTACAAATGATCAACTAGAAGTCAAGTTATTATGTGTTGCTCTTACAACTGGGATCCACGACAAGACTTTTGTCTGGTAGTGTAGTATTTACAATAAATTACTATAGTATTTTATAATGTGAGATTATACAATAAAAGAGAGGCTCATTTTTTCCAGCAAAAAAAGTCCAGAGTGCTTCACATAAAATTCCATCTGCAGGCTTCCTTTAACTCTGGAAGTCAGGAAGTTTTTTTTTAAGTTTCATAAATACATAATAATTTTCCCACATGACCTCTTTAATTCTGAAACTCGTCCTGAAAGCGTTGAGCTGCTGAGATGTTCAGTCATGCAAGCGCTGCCATAATAAGAGGCCCATTAAAAGCGGGCTCGTTAAAAATGAGTGTGGCCTCCATCAATAAAACATGAGCTTTGAGCAGGTCAGAGCCTGTCATCTGGAGCACAACTCGTCTTCTGTCATTATTCAGACCACGCTGCACTGATCCCTGCTTTTAAGCAGGACCACTTTAACATCGATCTTTCTCTACATTTATCATTATTTCATGCACTTTTCCAGCCCATTCATTATTTCACAGATCACTCCGCAGTATCTGGAACTGTAAGCTAATAAAAAAAATGTGACTACTCATTTATTTAACATTTGACTAATATAACCAGGAAAGCTATTTATTATTATGCCTAATGTATTATTATTATTATTTAGTGCTGGGCAAAAGTAAAAGCAATCAATCACATCCAAAATAAAAGTTTGTTTTGACGTAACTTAAGTGTGTGTAATCATTCATTCATTTTCTTTTGGCTTAGTCCCTTTATTGATCAGGAGTCGCCACAGCGGAATGAACCGCCAACTTATCCAGCACATGTTTTACGCAGCGGATGCCCTTCCAGCTACAACCCAGTACTGGAAAACACCCATACACTCTCATTCACACACACACTCATACACTACGGACACCGCCGTGATGCCTGACTCTTGATAAATAAAATGTTACAAAGTGTGTGCAATGGTAAAGGTAGATCAACGTCTGTAAGGTATGAATAATAATGATACAGTAAACCTCAAACTCTGTAAACAAAACTAATTATAATAATCAAATCTGAGCTTTCAGGTAAAGAAACCAGCCATGATTATTCAGATACACACTGCAACATTACAAATAGTGAAGTTGAATGACTACATTACCCTCTATGCTAAAAAAATCTTTCAGATGGGGAGCTAGTGGCTGGGATGCACAAGAAAAGAAACCAAAAAGCCACTTTTATTTACAATCTCCTCACTGCTGCTATACAGTGACAAGCTTTTCTTTATCATTTTCTATGGCGTCTCGTAACATCTAACATTTTCTGCAGAGGATGACAAACAGACAAATCATCGCTACAGCTCCGATGCAAGTTTATGGAAAAAAGAAAAAAGCACTGCAGTGTTTGGATGTTCTGTGTTTGTCTGAGGTAATTAGTCTGCCGTTATTTCTGTAATGTGTATATTCCATACAAAGTGTGGAGCAGATTATTTAGTTCTACTTACATATATCGCAGTGCTCTCACGACATGCTCGCGGCATTCAGAAAGGTTCAGATGTTTTCAACTAGGTGTACCTGGAAAATGTGCGCGAGTCACGAGTGCGCCGCTTGCACACCATGTGCATGTCATGCAAGTCGTGCACCTCCATTAGAAATGACAAACTTACATCCTAAGTTTATTGGCATTGCTTCTAAAGCCTAGTTCACACTACAGGATTTTAAACATCGGCAGATCGCTGTGCAGTTCACACTACATGACTTGATTTTGTGCCTTTTAATCACTGTGGTGTTCACACTACGCAACACACACACTACATGATCTGACAGCAACTTGTTCGCCAACAGTTCAGTCAAGCTACCTAACCACAGCCAATGAAATTTTGAGGGAGGAGTCGTCAGAAAAAGATGGAACACTATTGGCTGCTTGTGAGCTGATGACATCACTGACAGCATTTCAAGCTTTCAAGGGAGCATTTAAAAACATCATCAGTAAGCTGATGCTTCAGCGGATCAATCACTCATCTGCAAAGTTCAAGTGGAGAGATACACAGAATGTTTTTAATTTTTGTATTTTTATAACTCTTTGACATATCTATAACACCCTGACGTTTCCTAAATATCTGTGTATGTCTTTCTAACATTGTTATTTTTTAAAATTACAAAACAGTAAAGAGCTGAGCATGTCTACCTTTAATTACCATATTGGTCAAAACGACTGCATGCATGTCTGCTTCTTTTCGCTGTGACTTTATATATGCATGTATTTTTTACCTAGCAACTATCTGCTAAAATGAACAAAACTTTCTGATAGCAAAAACATAAATTTACTTCAGATATATCTTTCAAAACAGCATATTCTGTACCGCGATATAGCTCCTGTTTGAAAGTGAAAATGAGAGCGAGGCTCAGACCTTTGCATGTTCTAGTATCTTAACTACATATTTATAGGCTGTATTACCAAAAAAGATAATATTTTTAGGGTAATGCTGTCATAAAATATGATGTCAGACATTCAAAGCTTAATTTTAATATCTCAATAGAAGTTTTGAATGTAAATATGATGTGAGAAAGGTCAGAATGAGCATTATGGTAATTCTAATAGTTACAGAATTCTAGTTGCACTGTTAATATAGTCTACTCTCATGTCCGTGTTAACACAGAATGAAGTGCATCGATGCCCGTTCTGGCCAATCACAGACGTTTCTGTTCAGCTCCTGAACATACAGCCATTCAGCTCACGCTGATATGCATTGGCTGCAGCACGTCACTACATCTGACCACACGTGGGGTCGAGTCGGCCGACTGCTCTGGAATATTCAGCATGCTAAATATTGGATTTTCGTCTGCAAGGTGTCAGCGACGCTTCAGCGAGCCTCTTTGACGCGTTGTTCAGTAATTCACACATAAAGACTGCAGAGCGCCGTGCACCTGCAGATTTTTCCCCGATCACAGCCGGATCTGTCGGCAAGCTTGTTAACTTCCAAATCGGGCTCAAATCAGGCTTAAAATCCTGTAGTGTGAACTAGGCATAAGGCACGCGCTCTCCCATGTTTTAATAAAACTATAGCCTTCATACCGAAACTACACAGAATCTTTTTTTTTACTGATATTGACAATGGTGTTCGGTCAATAAATACCGATACCGATTTTATTGCCCAGCCCTACTCTTAAGTAATACCTCGGAGAGGGTGTAGAAGCAAGTAAATCCCGTGATATACATTTACAACCCCCAGATTATCATTTGTGTTATTTCGTTAGGTTCAGGAGAGTGTGCTGTTTTGTTTTTTTAGTTGGAGTAGTGTAGTTAAGACTTTGGTGCATTGAAAATATTTCCTTTCATGCTTCTCTTCTGATATTAAGTGTAGTTAAATAGAGTGGGTAAGTTTTGTTCTAAGCTTTGCTAATGAGGGAGAGACGGTCACTCGTGGGCGGGGCTTTCCCCCTCTGATGACACGTACACTGGGAGAATGTCAATCAAAGTGTTTCTGCAGACTGATTTTATCAAGTGTGATTATAAACAACAGAATTAATTTTTTTTACTATTAAAGGTTGATTATATTGACACACTGATACCACACAACTGTGTTTAAACCCCTTATAAAAGTGGTTTTTGCATAATAGGTCCCCTTTAATGCTCTTGTCAGGTGATATTTCAGTCAAGTCAGGAGGGAATGCTATCTGGCGTCGCCTTGCAAGTAAAATATATAAGCTATTTAATGAAAATGCAAATGAGCATGCCTGAAATACTTCAGCACGCAAGCCTGACTTCGCAACAAACACAAGGAACTCTTTCTGAACCACATTTACTTAGACAGACAAAGCCAAAGACAAACACATGTGCGCACAATAGGAAAAGAGTGAGGGTGTTTGTGCAGACGGGAAGCGGATTAGTGCTCTGTGGTATTGAATTAGAGAACGCTAATTGAGTTGCTGAGAGTCATCTAATAATCACATTACAGCAGCTGCTGAGTTTCACTGAAGCACAGAGCTCAAAACGGCTTTATTAATGACATAAAAACAGGATTTTCACAGCACAATTATGTGATTTTGGTACATAATGGTGTTTTACAAGGTGATCAAACTTATAATTTTCACTCCGTCTACTAAAGTTTCAGCCTTAAATTTACAAACTGTTCAATTTAAAGAGACAGTTTACCCCAAAATTAAATTCTGTCATAATGTGCTCCTCTTCGACAAACATGTTTGAGTTAAACCAGGGATGTAAGTTTGCTTGTTGACATTGGTAGAGACCTATGAACTACCTATGAAATTTGACATGCTAGCCTACTCTGAGAGATTTGGAGAACTGACAGGGATCATAATATTTTCAGATCATATTATTCACAGACTATACTAGCCTGCTATACCATCCTCACTTGCGTGTCACCCACCTTACACACATTATTCTTGCACAGGGAAATTCCCCTGCATAGTTTTGCTGTTGTCACATTACATGTTATAGCAGGGAATGGCACAGCCAATCACAATGTTAATATGAGTTTTGGGGGCAAAACGACTCGACTAGAGAATGTGATATAACCCTATGGCCAGATTAATGTTGACAGAGTGATTTTTTTAAAGTTAATTACATTATTGATGGGGACATTTCAGTAGTCGGTGGATATTGGTGGGGACATGTCCCCTCCATCCATGCAGAATCTACACCCCTGAGTTGAACACAAAGGAAGATATACTGAAGAATTGAGCTATTGATGTATATTATGGGCTGATGATTTTTTCCAGCATTCTTCAGAATATCTTGTTTTGTGTTCAACAGAAGAATGAAACTCATAAATGTTTACAACCACTTGAGTGTGAGTTAACGGTGAGGACATTTTCATTTTTGGGTGAACTGTCCCTTTAACTGAATTAAATGTAAATTTAAACCACTGTTAATTAATACCAGCATTTACTGGGGCACTGGTGATTTTTACTGGGGGTCGTGCCGGTTTGGATTGGCTCCTTCACTGATAATGTCACTTTAAAGCTTTAGCCCAGTATTCTTAACCACGCCCCTTTTACTGTTAAAATGCTACAAGAGTGTGCAAATAACCCTTCCCCCTACTCATTATGCCGTCAACATTCTGCATCAACATACTGAAAAAAAAGTCTCAACAACTTCTAGTTCACGAAGACTTTAAAATTAAAGAATTGTATCTTAATTAGTTATTTCGTAACCTTTTATTTGGTGCAAGAAAAACTGTGGCTGCGAACGAAATGGCCTACTACTCAGTAGGTATATATATATGGAAGTATGCGATTTTGGATACAGCCTGTGTCTTTGTTGCATAATAATTGCATGCACTTTGCTTACAGCTAATGGAATCACAGTTTGTGATCGCTAAACCAGAACATAACCTGAACATAACCTAAAAACAACCTGAACATAATCAGAACACAACCAAAACATAACGTGAACCTAACTTGAACAAAAGTTGTTTATAACCTGAACATAATCAGAACTTAACCTAAACATCAAAACCTGAACACAATTAGAACATAACCTGAACATAACCATATAACCTCACCATTACCAAAATATAGCCTTAACATAACCACACCATAACCATAACATATACAGTGCATAACCAGAGCATAGCCAGAACATAACCTGAACATAGCTTGAACATAAACTGAACATAAGCAGAACATAAACTGAGCATAACCA
>CAIGQZ010000643.1:6345009-6375785 GCA_903798205.1 Danio tinwini | reverse complement strand
ATATATAAATCTTATTTACCATATCAGGTAGCCTACTATGTTAGGTATGCAATGTGACACAATGACATAAATCATAAAAATAAAGCTTCTTTATCTAAAACAAATCTAAAAGGGTGGAGATTAAGCCAAAGGAAGGTTGTGTGACTTATTCCATAATCTTACTCGGAGCATCTGACATCATGTACCTCATTTAGGACATGCGTTAGTGCTTCCTCTACCATAGTACACCTAAAGCACGGATTGCCGTAAAACTCGTCAATGGCAGGGAAGCGTTTTCTCTCGTTAACTGCAGGAAAAGAGTTAAACGAAAATGATTATCGATTTGACGCAGATCGTAATACCAGCCACACATGTAAAGCACAGATAATGTCCTTCAATTTGGTCACGCTCGGCGGCCGTCATCCTTGAACCAGTCTCCATCATTGTAAGCTGCTTGCTTTTTTGACTGTTCCATTGCTCGGTTTGTTCGAAAAATTTTAATTTTATTTATTTTTTTTTCCCCACTTTCTTTTGCCGTCTAAAAAGCTGTAAATGCTCAAAACGGCCATTTTGCACCACAGGATATCTAATCCAATCTTTGCGTTGACTTCACATGTAAATCACTTGCGCTTCACCTGCGGCTGCTTTCTGCGCAGGCTGCAAAACAATCTTCCCCTCCAGGTAATGTAATGAATGTGAGGGCGCATATGTCATTTTTCAAAAGACACTCAAATACATCACGTGCGCTGCGAATGCAACGTCTATAAGTCATGTAAAACAATTAATTGCAAACGGAATTAAATATAATTTGATTATAGTTTGGAATTGGATGTTTTATGAGATTATTAACTTTTTTTTGCAATTTATTTTTGCATTAAAGTTAAGAATTTTGCAGGGTTGCAAAAATTTGTGGCTTGTTGATTTTACGTTGGATTCAGAGATTGCAAAATCACGAAAAGTAGGGGGTCTAATTAAAGGTGCAGTATGTAAGTTTGACACCCAGTGGTTGAACTAGGTATTGCACCCCTCCAACACAAGAGCAGGTTGCCAGATTGACAACACCAACAAAGGCTGATTCAAGTCGTGTTATTCTTAAAAGCAAAGGAATATTTTCCATATTAAAATAAATTTTTTTTGTCCTTACCAACACCAGAAATTTACATTTTAGAAACAAGAAACTTCTATTTCCTGCAGCTCCTCAGGTACACCTCGTGCTTTATTCATTGTTAAATGCTTACAATGTCAGTTTGAATGCATTTTACATGGCGTTTATTTCCATACTACTGAAAGCAGCAGCAGATAGTTTTTTTTTATATTGAAAATAAAATAAACTGAACTTTAGAGCTGACAACACATATCAGTGATTCAGCGTCTACATTTAATAATGTTAAAGAGGTTTAATCTGTATGAAATAGATTATAAACCTTAACATTTCGCTGGAGTGCCGTGAGTGCACTATTCTGTGCTTCTGAATGGCCGTATTTACATTTCTGTCGTTTTTTCGGGTGCAAACAGCCTAAATGCTTATCACTTTCTCAAATTGACCAAATCTCGCGGATTAATAATTGTTTTTTTTTTAACCTGTCAGTTAATCCGACATTTATAACCACTGCAGAGAGATCGCCTCCTGCGTCATTCAAATCGCGTGCTTAAAAGCATTTTGGCTTCCCTGTAAGATTTAATGATGACGGGAAAAGTTGTGGTGGGACCAGGGCTTAATTTGTGCTTGAACACTCCGGATCCCGGACCTCTGAAATCTGATCCGGCACCTCATTTTACCGATCCCCCTCCTCAACCGCTCTCCTACCCGTCTGTTCACTTTCACTTTCTTCCGCGATCCCCAACCCTCTTCACTTTCGTCCGCGACACCTCCACCCCGCTCACTTCCATCTGCGACAGTCCTCCGCCATCCACCGCCCCAACAATCTCAAAGCCCCCCCAAAATCACTTCTTAATGAAACATGACGCTGGTGAATTTTTGACGCTGGTAAAAGCAATTACATTGTGTAACCAACAGATGGCGACAAACAACCATCAAAATTGTGACTGAATAGGTTTTCAAAAATAATACACCTACAGTATAATAAAACATGAAGATTAATGTGTGAATTGTTGAATCATTAATTAAAGATAAAGATGATCTGTTGTACAAGATGTTAGATTTCTATATTTAGCATTATCAGCAACAGTAGATCATACTTTATATTGAATACTTTTCTTTTTTTTAGCTGGTTCTTTCTTGATTGTTATTTTTATTAACATTACAGGTTCTAAGTTCTGTGTGTTAAAAGCAATGTTTTTTTGCTGTAATATTTTTATATAAATGGAAAGCAAATTGTCTCCTCACTTTTTTTGCTGATCCGAAAAATGGTCTGATCCGTGACAAAAAAAACAAAGTTTGATCCAAACTGTAGATTTGTGATCCGTTACATCACTATCCGGGACGTAATATACATTTTAAAGCAGAATATCTGACTTCAGCATTGTTTTTCAGATAAACAAGAATGTTCACTTAGGATGTTTCTTAAATATCTGCAAACATACTATATTTTTATGCTTTAGAGGAGTCAAAAACATATACAGCACCTTTTACAAAAATAAATAAATAAAACATTTGCATTAAATTCAGCAATCACAATATCCTGAAGGGTTTGAATAGTAATTTTAGTATTTATTTTAAGTTTTTGGTTCACCCAACTGGTGGTAGATAGTAAAAGCCTCATCTGATTGGTCAGATTTGGATAAACAACCAATGGATGCAGCACACAAATTCTTGGCGCATTAAATGTATTGCACTTCTTTGCAATATGGATTTTTGTCACAATAATTTTTTGATAGATTGTGCAGTCCTATTTTGATGCACTGTTTAATGTATTCACTGAACCTGAACTTGATTGCAGATTACAAAATAATTTGTCCTGAATTCACTTTAGCCTTTTCAAAAAAGGGCATTTTTTGCCCAATATATGGTTTCAGCATCGATATCGCAATATGCAAATCTGCAATAATTACATTGCAGTATCTGCAATGTCAAATTGGGATTATAATTAACCATATAACAGTTCATAACACTTATAATCTAAATCTGTGAAAGATTTTTGATCTAGATGTAATTCTAAGGCCTCTGATTGTACAATTTCATGCAAATTTAAACCATTTGGACACAAGAAATTATAATGTTTCCCACTGTTATTTTGCATTTTTTTGTACCTCAATACCGTTAAGAGTCCAGTATTATTTCATCTGTGCTTTAATTCATTTTATTTTGTATTATTATTTTGTCATTTTTGTATATTTTTGCAGGTGCACTCACCTACAGAATCATTCAATAAATGTTAGATCATGAATTAATAGTCATCTTGTGAAATTATGCTCATATCGCATTATATATGGCAGAAAAACAAGATAAAATGCACAAATCGGTCTGTTTTTCCCAATGTTGTGCAGCCCTATCGTTTACATTTTGGAGCAAATATTAAATATATATATTGTGTTTTGGCTTCAAACTATATGTGAAATCAAAAATCCTTCAATCTCCAGCAGAACAAATTTCGGTGTGAACATAAATCTGTATGTGTGTATGTCATCTGTACCAAATGAGCAGCTTTCACAGATTCGTTCTGCTTGTGTTTCATGAATAAGGTCCATTATTAGGCTGCCAGTTGGGTATTGTATGTTAGTGTAGCATTGGGTATTTGTGCATCTTGCGTGGTTAATTTGGGAAACATCTGAATTGTTTGTGTTGAAGTTATCTGTTATGAATACGAATATATAAATTTTGTACCTAATATATGGTTATTTCTGTAATTAATAGGAGATTAGGATTTCTAGGGTAACATGTGGTTCACATTGCTATGAAGTGTGCAGTATTAATTTGCATTATATTACATATTAATCCTACATGCTAGGGTGACTGTTGAGCTCACTTTCTTTCTTTTTTTTTTATTTTTATTAATTGCACGAAAATCATTTTAGCAACAGTTTTATTTAATCATTAACTTTGTTTTGAGAAACTCTAATAGTAGTTTTTTTTCCACACTATACTTGGGGGGGAAATAAGGGCCTTTATGCAACATTTTGTTTTCCATAGTTTAAAATATTTGTAATTGCCTCTTGGATGTTGTATTTGCTCTTTTTTTCCCCTCTCTCTCTCTCTCTCTCCAAAATATATATTGTAATCTGAATTACTTAAAAAACATTCTTATAATAGGTAGTGGTTTAACAGATGACAAATCTCACTGTTCGGATCACTTTTTTTTTGGTCACAATTGGACTATTTTTGGAATCAGCCAAAAATATAATTTGCTTTCCATTTATTACAGAAACAGCACTGCAAAACACTTTTGGTTTTAACAAACAGAACTTAAAAGCTGTAAATTTACAAAAAATAAAATGAAGAAATAATCAGCTGAATAAAAATAAACTGTAAAATATTCAGTACTGTGAAAAATACTCTTACTATTACTGTTGCTGATAACACTAAATGTAAAAATCTTAACATTATCATTTGTACAACCCATAATTATTAATTTTTGAGTCTCATCTTCGATAAATGATTCAGTTCTTCACTTCTTAAACTTCATGTTTTATTGCTAGAGGATCATTTTTGAAGAATTATTCAGTGGTAGATTTTTGATGGCTGGTTGTCTCCACATGTTGGTTGCATTATAATTGCTGCCTACAACTTTTATTTTTGAGCATAAAGTTAAATGCATATGATGGTGATTTTAATCTGTACCATAAACATCAGTGGTTTTATCTAAACTATAAACTGTTTTCCCAGTACTTCTGTGTTATTTGACTGTTTCTTTAATTGTAATTCATAACTAACTCAAAAGACTAAAGACTGAATCTCTTTCTTGATTTTTGCATTTTCAGATTTGAATGCAGCGATTAATAAACATATGCAAATCACCGTCATTTATAATTTATGTTGCGTGGGTGTTTAAATCCAGATCTTTTAATGATTAAGCGTGCAGCTTACACGGAATGCATTAATGCTGGCTAAACAAGCAGTGACAGAAAACACCTTTAATAACCTAAGAAACCCACCACATCTGTTCTGAGATTTTACACTAGTGGAACGTGGCCAATTGACAAATCACAGCAGACTGGGTCATCGGACCAATCACTGCAGTTTAGCCTCACTCAAAGAAGGGGTTTGGGAACAAATGAATCGCTGAACAAATTATATTGGAGTCGATGGAATAATTAGGTAAAAATAAATCCATGCTATCAGACAAGGAAAGTGTTTTTTGATCTTGCATGCATGTCAGCCTGTTGTTGGAGACCCCCAAAACTAAAATATAACCTTTTTATAATGCATAATATGCACATTTTAATAAGTAAATGGCTGGCAAAAAAAAATGTGGAGGGCAAAATGCTAAAAAAAAATGTTGCATATTTAAGAGGTTTTGGTTGGATTGGCTTAAAACGCCCCTTAAATTGAATTAAACATCTAAATGTCAACATTATGCTCTATAAACCAGAGCCATTATAAGATTATTTAGGTCATTTAACTTCATATTTCACTGTGTCACCCACCCAATCACATTCTTTCACAGAATTCAAAGGAAATTCTTTGTCTTCAGTTGCAGAAGGCATTTAATAACATTAGTGTTGAAGTTCTCAGGAAACATATTGACTCTCTGCCAGAGATGTGCTGCTGTAACCGCTGCAAATGGTGGACAAAAATAGCAAGCGTCACTTAATCTGATATTTGTTGTGCTCAGAGCAACCATCTGCATGTTTTAGGAACGTTATGAAATTATATGATGTTTTGGAAGTAAAAAAGGTCAATTTTTGATCTAATAGTTCAATTAATGTCGGCTAGCACTGTAATGCTGCGTTCACATCAGACACGGAAGAAGTGTCAAGCGCGAGTGATTTACATGTTACATGTTTACAATGCAAAGATGCAAATAGACAGCTTGTGTATGATACGCGCGAATAGCGCAGAGCTAATTATTCGAAACGTGCGAATGGCGCGTCGCGAATTGAGCGTTTTGCACGTTTGATGCGCTTAACGCGCGAAATGCTCGAGTTAGAAAATCTAAACGTCAGCGGACCGCATTAACCAATCAGGAGCTTGCTCTTGTGGGGGCGTGATTATGACATAGCGCCTGTTGTTGGTGTCCCGGGGGAAAACCCCCTCTGCTGACACCGACAATAGTTCATCAAACTGGGCTCTGCTCAGTCAGAAGCACAGCTGAAAGCATCCATCATCCAGGTTCAGTTTCTGGAGGAGTTTATGAACTCACAGAACTGGGTGCACCTCTAAAAAGTATCTAGTGGACTCAGACACTGCTCCAACTGAATTAACGCTGTTTTTCAGCCTCCATGAAGCACATAAACATAGTTTTATCCTCAATAAAATCCATATTAGCCATATAGCAACGAAGCTACAGTCACAGGGCAGACAGATGCCCTGATCATCATGCGAAGCCGCATCTGTTGTGTAGTGAATTTGACGCGTGAATGAAGCGGATTTATGGTTGTATTGTTTGGGTTTTCACCAAAATCTGTTTCAATTCCATGTCAACAGCTCCTTGAGAAAAATTATTCCGAGGATATTTAAATTAGTTTGATGATCTGAAACTTTAAAATGTGACGTGCATAAAAAATAAATAAATCAGTAAGGGGGCAAACACTTATTCACACCACTGTATACATAATTTTTTTGCACTTTTTTTGTCTAAACCTGAACTAAACCTGTATTATTTTTAAGTCTGAACTTAAAACATATGTTTTACGCAGTGAATCCCCTTCCAGCTGCAACCCAGTACTGGAAAACACACGTACATTCACACACATACACTACAGACAATTTAGTTTATCAATTCACCTATAGCGCATGTGTTTGGACTGTGGGGGAAACCGGAGCACCCGGAGGAAACTCACACCAACAGAAATGACAACTGGCTCAGTCGGGACTCGAACCAGCGACCTTCTTGCTGTGAGGCGACAGTGCTAACCATTGGGCCACCATGCTGTCATCGGTTAACTGTTAAGATGTTAAATTGTTTTATTATATATGCAGTTGAAATCGGAATTAATAGCCTCCCTGTGTATTTTTTTCTTTCTGTTTAACAACGATAAGAATGTAGTTTATCACATTTTCAGCACATTTCTAATCATAATAGTTTTAATAACTCATTTCTAATAACTGATTTCTTTTATCTTTGCCATAATGACAGCACATAATATTTTACTAGATATTCTTCAAGATATAATGTTCAGCTTAGTGACATTTAAAAGCTTAATTAGGGTAAAGTTAGGGTAATTAGGCAAGTCATTGTATAGCAGTGGTTTGTTCTGGAGACAATCCACAACAAATATTGCCTAATAATATTGACCTTAAAATGGGTTTAAAAAAATTAAAAACTGCTTTTACTCTAGCTGAAATAAAACAAATAAGACTTTCTCCAGAAGGAAAAATATTATAGCAAATACTGTGAAAAATTCCTAAATCTGTTCAACATCATTTTGGAAATATTTGAAAAATAAAATAAAATTCACAGGAGGGCGAATAATTTAGATTGTATATTTTTTGGCACATTTTTGAATGTCATCATGAGTTTATATTGGACGTGCATTGGGTTACCATATCGATCCGCTTATTCTATATCAAGTCACGTGACCTTTAGGCATTATGACCTATCTGTGGGTCTCCTATGCGCCCTGGGGCCGCCCCACTTCCCCACCACAGCTTTTTTAACCCAGTCAAGGGAAGCAGCTGGGCAGAAATCTGGCCAGCCACCATTAGCCACTGCACCAACACCGGCCTGGGCTGGCTGCCTTCTGATTGGCCGAGCCCTCGCCCATGTGACAGGGCTGGCTAGATGCTCTCCGGCAACTGACACAGTTGATGGGTTGCTGGGATGGAGGCTGTCACTGGTGCAGAATGGGGTAAGTCTGTCTCTCTCTCTCTCTCTCTCGCTAAAAAAAAGATGCAAATGTACAGATGCGCCGTCTTATATTCCAGCTATTCAGCGGCCGGCAAATAATAGCACGTTTGTGTGCAAATGCAAGGCGGTGCCGATAAGCCTTTTGTTTTGATGGCTGGATATGGAGAGAGAGGGTGTGGGGGGATGTGCATAGATTGGGATTCTGGCTTTATCATCAGGACGCATAAAAAAAAGGCTCTTTTGTGCTTGCGCGGGGACAGATGCGCGAGCAGGCTGATTATTTATAGTGATCTCAGCCATGTATTTTACAGTAAATGTAAGCAATAATAGCTTCTGTTAAGATGGAGGTGCTGCTGCCAGAGAGAAAAGCGCTTCTTTTTTTTTTTCTCGCTCCTTCTTCTTGATTTATGCTTGAACAAAGCTGATGCTTAATGGTGGATTTGTTGCATTAAAACACAGGTTGGTTTTGTGCATATGTGGGATGAGGATGTGAGGTGATGGCTGTGTCTTTGTGCACGGAGGGAAGGGCATCTCTTGCAGTTGACTGCAGGGAATTTTGTTTCTTGCACTGAAGAGGTGAATGCATTATAAGCATCGCATGCACAACTGCATCTCGGCTGAACAAATGCAGGCGAATGGATATTCATTTGGAAGTCAGTAGCATAATATAGCAGATTAAATGACTGCATTAAAGATGTGGAACGTACAAACAAATTCAGATGCATTGTGCTGACATTTTTGGAAGAAAGTGTTGAAATATTAATGAGATGTTCTTCTCCTCCCTGTCTCCTTTTGATTCTGTCTCCATACCTCCAGCCTTTTTTTGTTTGCTGAATACATGTCGACCATTTTGCTGTGTCTACACGTCAGAGAGCTTCAGGTTTTTATCAAATAATATACCACTAATTACGTTTGAATGTCATTAGAGTGGATCTGTAAGCTAAAAAAATTTTTTAAGCTACGCTGGTTGTTTGGTAAGATTAATAATTGTGTGTATAAAATATGTTATATTTACTTTACCTTTATTGGGTATCACCTTTTAAAAGACTAGTGTTTGTTTATTTGCAAAATGTGTGTCATCAGATGTGTGTCAGCAGATTTCTGTGGCAATCAGACTCATTCTGCCCTCATAACATGCGTAACGTGCTGTTGGCATTAAATCATATGCATCCCTCTGCTGGTTAATTATGCATGCTGTTTCAGAATTGGAAGATCTTGATCTTGTAATCGTGTGTGTATTACAGACTAGTAGGGCTGCATGGTATTGGAAAAGACTGGCATTGTGATGTTTTGCTTTTCTGCGACATGAATATACTGTAGTTGCACATGATGACTCCATTTGGAAAAATTCCTAATGTTATATCGGATGGATTGATATGCAGAGATGGGCATCAGCATAAAATATGGAAAATCCTACAAAATAAAATCAACTAAAGCACAGATGAAAACAACAGAACAAAGATAAAGATTAAATAAACCACACTTTATGGTTTTCAGTTGAGTCAAACAGTATTGACATGTAGAAATTCAATGTTAAATGTAAAGTAACACTGCACGTAGTCTTTATTGTATTAAATAGTGAAACACAAATAATCTTCGATAAAGCAACAAGCTTTATAATTTCTTGTGTCCAAATGGTTTAAGTTCACTTACAGTCACAGGTCTTTAAAAAACACATCCAGATAAAAGTTTTTCATATTATAAAATGTTCTGGTCCTCCAGATTGGGGGTTCAGCGTTTGGCTAATGACCCACCTCGTAAAAATTAGATGTTAGGAAGCACCAACATGGTGCGGCTAAATATCAACTTCGATATAAAGATATAATGATATAAATGGTCCTGGGAGTAAGAGTAAGCATATTATTAGATAAAATATCATACTAATAGGTAAACTTTGTATGATATGAATAATATCCTAATTTGATTTTGCAAATCCTCCAATGAGACGTTTGCATTGTGATATCGATGCTGAAATGATGTCTTGTGCCGCCCTACAGACTATTGTCACAATTTCCAACCTTTAAGAATATCGATATTCAATATCATTTTTGATACCACGAGAAACAGATTCCACAACATTTAAAGCACAGATGTCTAAACCATGGCCAGCGGCCCAAAGTTGGCCCATGGTAACCTTTGATTTAGCCCACCATCCCATCTGAGAGCATACTCCCACTAAGTACAGTTGCTTACGCTTACGTCATCAATCATGCGACTGTTCAGTTTAACAGGAAGAGAAGCGATCTCGCTTAGCACAGTGGACTTTACTTTAGTTATATTGTTTAAGAGGCAGTGACATGGTCAAACATTTTGCTGAACAGATCCACCACTTTTGACGCTCATAAATTATCATAAAGTCCTCGTGCTGCAGGTATTAGGAGGTTTGCTGAAGGTGCAGCTGACGTGCAGCGAGGGGGTTCCATCTTTAATAAGCTATGAAAGTTTGCGTTCATTGAACAGTAGGAATGATTAATAAATCCATGACACAATCCCTTAAAAGTGACGTCGCATCTTCAGTTTTGTGCTCAGAAGCACTGTGCACTCACACTACAAACATACCACACCAAAGCCTAATCGAACCGTGTTCTGGCACACCTCTTCCAACCGGGCCAGGGCCGGCCAACTGAACCGCGCCTGATTCAGAGTCTCACACTTGTCAAATGAACAGAGATCGTCAATTCTAAATTAACGTTACCTTTTGTTTGTTCATACCTTTCATTGTTGAGTTACAAAAAAGCAAACTGAAATTAAATGTTTGAAATAAATGTTGCATACCAGATAAAAAAAATGTGAATGTTGTAATGTTCGATGTCAAGAGGGTGACTCCATAAGGTAAACTGCACACTTAAATAAACTGCGCTTAAGTATGTAATGCGTGGACACGTCTCACAGCACAGAGCATAACTAAACCTTTAAATGTCCATGCTTAATCAGTCATCGATAAGGTATCGATTAAAGTATTATTGACAATCAATAGATCAAGTAATCATTAGCATCCCTAAATAAAATATATTAAAGGATATTTCACCCTAAATTCATACTCGCCATTATAAGGACGGATCATCCAAAACTGAAAATTCTGTCACCATTAACTCTCCTTTTACTTGTTCCAAACCTGCTTTATTATTTTTTTCTGATGTTGATCAATAATATACAATAACTTGTACGTACGTCTTTTGTTGTTGAAAACTTGAACAGTAAATGCTGAATTAAGATTTTTCTTTTTTTTATTATTTTTTTATTTATATTCTCAGACAGCTAAAATGTGTTAAATCAGCTGCACAAAGTGATTGGCATGCTGAAAATCCTATAAAATTGATAGATATAAAGATATTGCAATGTCAGATTTTTCCAATATCGTGCAGTCCTAATACAGACCCAAGAAATACTTCAAAAAAAAAAAATATATATATATAGGTATGAATTGAGAAATGCTTGATTTTTATTCAACTTGTACATTTGTGACAAAATTGCTGCATTAAATTCTCTTCAAAAATGTTATGAACTACCAAAATGAAGATCTTCCTTTTTTATATTTGATCATTGTTGCTTTGTAATGGCCGTGGATGGCCTGGAAACAGTGGCAGAGTCTGCAGTCGAGTCACATTGATTGGACACAGCTGCAAATTAGCCCTGCCACATTGATGGGTTGCTTTTAATCTTGTAATGGTAAATATAAAGCCTGGCTCAAACACAACTTGGTGAAAGTGGAATTCAAGGAATTCAGTTTAATTTGCAATGTTTATTATACCAGCATCTATACTTCACCTTTAGAAAGCAAAATATTATTTTAATTTGAATTTGTTTTGTTTTTGCCATGCACAATTTTGTATTTTTGCTAACATTTTTCAAGGTAAATGCACATGTTTACATTGCTTATTTATAGGGCCAGACATAATCTGCAGACTTTTTTTTGTTGCTATTATTGCGAATAATTTTGTAAAAATGTATGCTATTTCTGCGGAATGATTTTTGGGTTTGTTGAAACTAAACACTTAATATATATATATATATATAAAAAATACTTTTTTAAACTTTTATTTTATGTTTACACTGTAATAAATCTACTAAAATATTACTTTACAAACTGTATTGTAAGTAAATGAAATGAACAATTTATTATCAGTCAATAATATCAATGAAATTAATTCAAAAACTAAATAAATATAAATTTACACACATTTACTCAATGATGGGCTAAAAATCTGCGGAAATCTCAATGCTCAGAAATCTTTCCTCCCAATCATTGAATTGAAGAAATCTACAAATTTAGCCCATTATTGAATCTACATTTTCAATCATTTACTCATGTAAATGTGTGTAATATATATATATATATATATATATATATATATATATATATATATTTCAATTTTTTTTATTAATTTCTGTAATATTAACTAATATCCAAACGTTTATAGGAGTATATTTTTTACAATAGTGTTGTCTAAAGAATCGATTGGTACCAGTTTGGTTGCTCGCTAACATTTGAGCACTGTTGAGTGTGCTTCGGCACAATTCAAGGCAACTGTACCTAGTGTGAGTACGCCTTCAGAGGGGATAGCAGGCCAAATGAAAGATTACCATGGGCCAACTTTGGACATCTGAGCTCTAAATGTTGTGGAATCTGTTCCTTGTGGTATCAAAAATGTTATTGAATATCGATAATCTTAAAGCTATCGTATCGAAGTTTGAACTCATGACATTAGTCTGAATTGAAATCGCAAACGAAAAAATGCACATTCTCAGGAAAACATGGTGTATTTTAATTTTTTTAATTTATTTATTTTTTTGTAAATCTCCTTTGAAAGCCAGAGGGCACTCTCCCAGAAACCCACAAAATACACATGAAGTGTATTTAAACATGAAGTGTATTTAAAATACACATGAAGAAACCCAGGAACCCCCCTGGGGAAAATAGTGGTTGCTGAATAAACAGAAGATTCAACTGCATTCATTGATTCAGCGTGACAGATAAATGCATAACTATGAAATCATTTTACAGAAGGATTTATTTATAAACACTAGACTGTAGTTAAGGTGAGTTTGGAGTAAAAACATGTTATTATATGTGGTAATTTTACGTGTAGCTTTCACTACAACCGTAGTTTATTGAAAAGCAAGGCAAACCGCGGTCAGTATCGCTGATTATCTCAATGTCATTATTGACAGATTAAACCAAATTTGAATTTAAACCGATGTTTTGTGTAGCTTATTAGTGTACTATGATTCTGCATATTAAATTTTGTTCCATCCAAACACATACTAAAACTAGCTTTACTGACAAAATGCACGTGAATATCGCTTCAATTAAATCACCCAGCCCTAATTTAACTCTAAAGTCACTCACTTTGTCTAGTAGTAAGATGCATTTTGGATTACACCAAATACAGGTGTATACAGGGTTTAAGTAGCTTTGAGCTTGACAACTTGGAGAGGCAGTGGAAAATGCATTTGATCAGATTGCTTTTGCAGTGCATGTGTTTGAACAGCCTCAAAAGAACACCTACGCTTCCTGACCTGCTTGTAATGATTATGGGAAGTGTTGAGAGAAAGTGCACCAAAACAAGGCAGTTATAATTATCCTGTCCACAACACCACATGGATTATGATCAAAATAATGCATCGTCGCAATCAGAATCCTTTCTGTTCCTTTCCAGCTCACAAGCGGTATTGCATACAAGTTAATTAAGTGGTACTTGTGCACTTCAGCAAGAGACCAACAAAGCAAGGGCCTTGTCAGAGAGGTGCATTTAAATGTATTGTAATGCTTTGTGAAAACTAGTGATGGATGGTATGAAAAATGTAACTGATACCGATAATTAAGTCCTTCACGTTTTGGATATAGATGCCGAAAATCAATAAGTTTATGCTTTGATATAGTAATGTTAATATTATCTGCAGTTGTATGAATAATCGAATGTAAAATAGCACTACATAGCCTCTTCATTGTATAAATAATTACATCAAATATTTTTATTAAAGTTTCAGATGGTACAATTCTTTGTGCCTGAATGCTTTAAACTCTCTTGATATGCTCATACGGTCACGTAGCAGATCCTATTGACTATTGCGGACGCAATATCGATGCTAAAACCATATATTGTGCAGCCCTACTATGTGCACTATTTAAAGGTTTAGTGGTAATTTCGGATGCAGCCTAGGACTTTTTAAAGAGCTAAGATGTCTTTCGGATGAGATGTTAAACCGAGGTTCTGACTCTCTGACGTCATTAAAAATCCCAGGATGTCCTTCGAAAAAGAGTAAGGGTTTAACCCCGGCATCCTGGCCAAATCTGCCCACTGGCCTCTGTCCATCATGGTCTCCTAACTATCCCCATATCATAATTGGCTTCACTCTGTCTCATCTCCACCAGTCAGCTGGTGTGTAGTGTGCGGTCTGGCGCAAAATGGCTACCGTCGCGTCATCCAGGTGGATGCTGCACTCTGGTGGTGGATGAGGAGATTCCCCCCAACATATAAAGCGCTTTGAGTGCCCAGAAAAGCGCTATAGAAATGTAAGGAATTATTATTATTATTATTATTATTATTATTATAATACCAATTTAACCACTGTGCCACTAAGGCCCTGGGATACGTCAAAGAAATCAAGAAAATGATGAAATGATCTAATTTTTTTATAAAATCTTGCCAATACGAAGTTCGTTTTTGAGTTTAGTTTGGCAGTTTTAAGCAGCCCACCAAAGCTTTCTTATTGGGTGAGTTTGTTTTGGCTCCTATACTCCACTCAGTGGGCGTGTTCTGGAGCTCCACCTTCTTTACGTGCTTTGTATTCACAGAGTTTAGGGTTAGCAACATGATTAAAACTGAAGGGTTGAATAGCAGAGCTGGTAGATGTACTAATGCTTGCATTAATAGCATTAGTAATGCTTGAGTTCTAAAAATCATTTTATTTGGTGTCTCTATGTGCCAAAACAAAAACAATATGGTGTGCTTCTTTGGCGCTTCTCTTGCGACAGGCTGAAGAAGACTGTTTGCCTTATTGACTTTATTATTTGATGTAGAGGTGCGCTCGCTTTTTAAAATTGCTTTAGAGCTTCCAATTTAGTTGCCTTTGGTAGAAATAACTAGGAATGATAAACGTCAGAAAATGGTCAAATTAGCTTTACTAACAATGTTCATGAATATAAATAAAAAGTAGAACAATATAATAAGACCGTATCAGTTTGCAACATCAAGCAGCATAAAGAGCTGTTTTAACGTCTATTTCAATGATTTTAATGGCTGCGCTGGCTCGTACGTCAAAAATAAGGTCAATCTGAAACTGTTCTTCTCTCACAGCTGCCATTGTTGTTGTCAATGTAGCAGCGTGAAAGTTTTACTCCTGCCTCTGAAGCATGGGGCGTGTTAGAAGGTTTGAAAACAGTATACCATCACTCTACCATCCAACCTCTTTTTGCCCTCAAATGAAGAACGAAAAAGAACTTTAAAGTTTTAGATGTTGATTGTGTTGCCATAGAAGTACATCATTTGGAGGTGGAATTGTAAGGGCTGCACGATATTGAAAAAAATACTGATACTGCAAGGTTTTTTTTGTTTTTCTGTGATATGAATATAGTTACAAGATGGCTATTTGGAGAAAAAAAATCACTATTTTACATTGTTTGAGTCTGCATAAAATATGCAAAAAACACAAAATAATATCATTTAAAACACAGATGAAAAGAACAGAACAAAGATAAAAATAAAGTGGAGTAACAGGTGGAGTCTAACAGTATTGAGATATAGAAACTCAATAATCTGACGTAAAATAACAGCGTCTTCGTTGTATAAATATATAAACCCAATATATCTAATCTAATCCAATTGTTAAAGCAGAAAACTTTATAATTTCTTACATCCAAATGATTTAAATTAACTTGAAATCTCTTGAGGTCCTCTGATATGACTATTGCAGATTTGCACATTGCGATATCCACGCTGAAACAATATACTGTGCAGCCCTAACATGACTGCAGGTAAAGTTCAGTTTGTGCATCACTCTGTTTGCTTTTGATAATCGTACTTTAAGATGTCCATCTGCTGGATTATAAAGCAGGTTAATCAGAAACGGCAAAATGGAGTTGTTTTGAGAGCCGCCACAAAAATGTGGAGCCGAGCAGGGCTTGCTGCTGATCTTCAGCATGTCATTGGTAATTTAGTGGCGATGTGGTGATAGATTTTTCCACATGGTTGGTCAGGCTTTAACTTCTAGATGGAGATAAAAATAGAAAGTTTCTCCGTCATAAACGCGGCTCCACATTCTTGATTCCTGTCACTTTGCCTCTCTTGACCGGGCTCACTGGACGGGTAAAGGAAAAAAAACGCAGCTAGGCATTGACTCTGCCATCCATAGACCCACGTGAGGCACGTGATGATGTGTTGTGGTTTAGTTTTTCATGAGTGTCATGACATGGTCAATGCCTGGTGAACATCAGAGTACACTCATGATTGACTCATGACACTGATGGGCTTTTACTGACCTCCCACTAAAGGAAACCCTTTGTCCAATTATGTGAGCTGTTTTACATTCAATATGAGCTCTTTTACTGCTTTTCTGTTAGTGATACAAAACTGACCATACAAGCTGTTCGTAATGATAATAGTGTGTTAAATGGAATCTGAATAATTTGCTACGATATATAATGCAACCGAATGCACACAAAGAAATGCTGGGACTTTGTATGCCAAAGTTGGGTCAAATATGGACAAACCCAGTGTTGGCTCAATCTCTTTTATTACATTTTATTGACATTTTTTAATTCACCCGTTGGGTTTTTCCATATTTTACCAAAAATTAGGTTACAACAACTCAGCTTTTTATGTTTGTGTGTGTTGTGGCATTAGAATTTCATGCATTTGCTCTAAAAAAATAATATCTACACTCACTGGCCTCTTTATTAGGTACACCTTACTAGTAGCAGGTTGGACCCCCATTTGCCTTCAGAACTGCCTTAATCCTTTTGGCATAGATTCAACAAGGTACTGGAAATATTCCTCAGAGATTTTGCTCCATATTGACATGATAGCATCACGCAGTTGCTGCAGATTTGTCGGCTGCACATCCATGATGTGAATCTCCTGTTTTACCACATCCCAAAGGTGCTCTATAGGATTGAGTTCTGGTGACTGTGGAGGCCATTTAAGTACAGTGAACTCATTGTCATGTTCAAGAAATCAGTCTGAGATGATTCACGCTTTATGACATGGTGCGTTATCCTGCTGGAAGTAGCCATCAGAAGATGGTACACTGTGGTCATAAAAGGATGGACATGGTCAGCAACAATACTCAGGCAGACTGTGGTGTCGACACAATGCTCAACTAGTACTAATGAGCCCAAAGTGTGCCAAGAAAATATCCCCCACACCATTACACCACCACCACCACCAGCCTGAACTGTTGATGCAAGGCAGGATGGATCCATGCTTTCATGTTGTTGACTCCAAATTCTGACCCTACTATTTGAATGTGTCAGCAGAAATGAAGACTCAGACAGGCAACGTTTCTCCAATCTTCTATTGTCCAGTTTTGGTGAGCCTGTGTGAATTGTAGCCTCAGTTTCCTGTTTTAGCTGACAGGAGTGGCACCCGGTGTGGTCTTCTGCTGCTGTAGCCCATCTGCCTCAAGGTTGGACGTGTTGTGTGTTCAGAGATGCTCTTCTGCAGACTTCGGTTGTCACGAGTGTTTATTTGAGTTACTGTTGCCTTTCTATCAGCTGGAACCAGTCTGGCCATTCTCCTCTGACCTCTGGCATCAACAAGGCATTTGCACCCACAGAACTGCCGCTCACTGGATATTTCCTCTTTGTCAGACCATTCTCTGTAAACCCTAGAGATGGTTGTGCGTGAAAATCCCAGTAGATCAGCAGTTTTTGAAATACTCAGATCAGCCCGTCTGGCACCAACAACCATGCCATGTTCAAAGTCACTTTTTGAACTGCAGCAGGTTGTCTTTATCATCTCTACATGCCTAAATGCATTGAGTTGCTGCCATGCAATTGGCTGATTAGAGATCTTTAATTATTCTGCCATTTTTGTTGTTGTTGTTAAGTGTCATTTAGTCATGTAAAAGTGCAGTTCAGAAATCATAATTTGCTCTGTCATAATCTGTGTGAAAGTGCCTTCACACATATTTCATCATTGTGTTCCCCTGAATGTCCTATCTGTAGATGTAGACTTCAAGCTGAATAAATCAGACTCTAACCTTAGTTTTTGCATGTTGTAGGTCAAGAGATAGTTCAAGATGGCTGCAGCGTCTTATGATCAGCTGCTGAAGCAAGTGGAGGCATTAAAGATGGAAAACTCCAATTTGAGACAAGAGCTCGAGGACAACTCCAACCACCTCAACAAACTGGAGACGGAGGCCTGTAATATGAAGGTACAGTGTCTGTTTATGTCATATACAGCTGCTTAATTGACCCTTTCCAAAGCCCAATGTTGCTTTCTACCACAAGCTTTCAGTATCAACAATGATGCTTACCTATCAATTGGTGCTCTCACCAATGAAATAGTGAATCATTTCAGGAAAAATGACTGATTTCACACAGAAGCAGACATATCGAAGTCTATATTATGTATATGAGGGAAATATTGAGGATGAGAGCAGAACTCAACATTAAAAAGTAAATTGAAAATACTGCCTACTAGTCCAGCGATGGGAAGTTCGGGTCTTTTGAATATAATTAAAATGTTACAAATTGATCCCCAAACACACAAATGTTGACAAGATAATGATGCATCCATGAAATGATAAGAGATAGTAAAGCCTAATTTCTTCAAGCTATGCGGTTTAAGTTAGCTCATCTTTTGAGTCCACAGGTGGTTTACTGATTGTCACAGGCTGTTCTGGTCCAATAACAGAAAAGATTAGTTCATCAATCTCAAGTCCTCGTGTATATTGCAGAGACTTTCTGTGTCAATGCTGCAAGTGCCATACGAGCACATTTTCAGCATTTTTCTTGTTATTCGCCGATGTTACTCTGCTACACCTGGTTGGTCTGTACTGTTTGCTTGACTGACAAGATGGTGGGCAGTGGGCGAAGAATACCATGTTAAGATTAACATGACGCTAAAAGCAACTGAAATTCATTTAAACAATTAAAGTTTTTATGAATGTGTTATTGAATAATCATTGAAATTTTTTTCATTGATATTTGGGAAACTGCCACTTTTTCTTGTGTGATTTTTATTACTGAGCTTTATCTGATAAAAAAAAGTCCCATGCAGGGATGTTTAGCATTTTCATAACTTGATTATCGGCTCAACAAATATTTTTCTTGCTGATAGACATTGCACACCTCTAGCTTTAGCTTTTTTTGAACACATTACTTTACTCATTTGTTGGGGTATAGTTTTCTGGAGAATAATTCTCATAGTCATTCAGCGACCAGCATGGAATATTTATTAAAATCAAACACTTTTGAATGCAAATACAGGGTTTCCCCAGGGTCTTAAAACATATTAAAAGTTGATAAATCAATAATGTGAAAATTAAGGCCCCTAAAAGATATTAAAGTCTTAATCGTGAATTTACGAGATCCTAATTTTTTTTCAAGCATTGTTCAAAGTGTTTTTTACTCCAAAAAACATAAATATATTTATTTTCCTCTATTTGTTCGGGCCTGGTGTAGGCATGGGTCGGTATAAGATTCTGACAATATGATAACCTTGGATAAAAGGTTTCACTGTATTGTTATTACTGCTCTAAATTATAGTCTTCTTAAATGTCTGTGTAAAAAACTAAACGTTTTTTTCCCCTTTGAACACAATATATTTCATTTTGAGAAACATTTATAATATTTTGGAGCAGTAAATGTGCCAGGCCAAATAATGAAAATGAATCATTGACGTCTGCTGTCTTCATTAGTTTCAAAAACACAGATTTATTTACAATTTAAAATGGCATCTTTTGATATCTTTTCTGCTGGAGATGCTGTTGTTAAAGAAAAAGGTAAATAAAAAAATGTACACATACCTTAGGAAGGGTATTAGAGAAAATTTTGGCGGTATGGAAACCTTGACTTTTCCAAACCGCAGTATACCTTGAAAACAGTTATCGCCCCATGCCTAGCCGGGTGTGTCCGTCCAAGCTCCTCTGTCCGGGCGATGTCGCATAATTTACGACAAAAGCGGGAAAGTGATGTGACTCTCTCCACATGTAGCGAAACCATAAAGCAGGGCTATTCAATTGGCGGCCGGCGGGCTGAACTTGGCCCGCAAGGCAATTAGTTCCGGCCCTCCAAATAGTGTGACCAAGACATCAAAAATAACTTTAGTTCAGTAGAAAAACGGCCGCTATAGTTATGAAGTGACGTGCCTCTGTTCAATACAGCACGAGCTGCAGTTGAAGACTGCGCAGACCGTGAGTCACCTGACTTTAAGCGAGTGGTGTGGGCAGTCGAAAACATTTGGATACTTGAGCTTTAAGGCTTCTTTTCTTTCATTTCTGTTGAGCACCTGTACACAGTGGCAAATAATCGCTGTTTAAGAACATGCTCAACAGCGCTTAAATGTTAGTCGGAAATGGACGTTTTTAAAATTTCAGTTCTGATTGGAAGGGGTGTGACAAGATCTTGTACGACGAGATCTCGCGAGATTAAAAAGCGGCGAGATTTCTCGTCGAGGTGAAAATATGTGTCGTGAGTTGTTATGATGGAGCGTGAGGGTAAATATAGCATTGACGATTGGAAGCAGGATTGGATTTGATCTGCAATAAAGTGCTTTGCACACACCTGGCAACCCAGACTGGCCTCAGAGTTGCGCTTGTCACTCGGTTGGGTGGGCGAGTGTGACAGCAGGTGCCGCATCCAACATAGGCTACAACTACAGCCTCACACATTATGGTTTGTATCCATGCAATGGAATAGCACTTCAGATATGCTGAAAGGCATAATCGTCTTAAACACAAATATAATTACGACGTGGAGTATTCCTATTTTAGTCGCATTATTAAAGTGCAGATAAGTAAACACCATAAGCAAACTATTAACACCGTGAAGGACTTTTAGCCACATTTTGTGACAGGACCTACACACCTAGCAAGTCAGTAAAGAACCACAGACGCACACATCTCTCTACACTCACTGAATGAACTCCTGGAGACTCATGCCCCAATCACACGAGGCATCAGCTTCAATGCTTCCCATTCACTTTGAATGGGTGACGTCAGGCGTTGCCGAACTGCATTGTGGATCCGTCGGTGCCGCTTCAGTGGCGTTGCTTGCTGCAAAAGTTGGGACTTGCTCAACTTTTCAAGCGCTGACGGAAGCGTCAGCCAATAAGATCGCTGTATGCAAATGCACCAGCTCAGACAGTGGCCTATTGCTGACAAATTTTATTGGCTGACGCTGCTATGACAATCGCGTCAGCCCCAACTTCAGACACGCCCTCTGTCAAGCGTTGACGCTGAAGCCCCACAGAACACACGTTTATACTGTCTGGGAAAAGCAGATTTTTTTTTCATTCTGCGTGCGATATCAAACTCCATCAAAACAACTCTCCTATCAGTCCGACATATTCGCATGATCGCATATAGCAAAGCTCAGAGTCACGAGGCCTGAATGAAATCTTGCTAAATGAAAGTGAAACTCATTTATTAAATAAAAAGTTTAATACAAAAAAATTACTTATATTTGTTTGTGTGTGGAAATAAGTTTGATATATCATGTGAAATTGTACAGGGGAGAAGCCAGTCAGTAGAGTTTATAGCTAAATATTTAGCAGTGTTTGCATGTCCTTTATGACAGAATTCATTTAAATAGATATAAAATACCATTCATTACAATGTTTTTAAAAAGCACCTAAACTGTTTTGTATTTTGTGATATTTTTTTTCTAGTTGAATAAAAATCTATTTTCCATTCATATATTAGCAAATATTTTGCTAATATTTAAAATTATATATATATAAAAAGATTATTTTCCATTCACATAGGCTATTAGCAAAATATTTAGCAGTGTTTGCATGTCCATTACTGCGTATAATTCATTAAAATAGAAGTAAAATAACATTCATTACAAGTTGATTTAAATAAAGCACTGAAGTAGTTTTGCGATTTGGGTTTTTTTCCCAGTTGAATAAAAGACTATTTTCCATTCATATATTTCATCATTGAGGATTTCCTAAAAAAAGTGTAAAACTCTCGTTCTCGTGAGCCCAATCTCGTATCTCGTCTCGTCTTGTGGAGTAGGCATCTCGTCACACCCCTACTGATTGGTATCGAATTCCAGTATCGTGACAACACGAAGCTCTAATAGGCCAGAACAAAACTACACTACTAGATCAGTGTAAATTTTTTTTATACAGCTTTACTAAATTTCTGTTCATCCTCAAAGGCTTTGTACTCAACGCCTCATTTTGTCATTCAAGCGCTGTATGGTTGGGCACTCTTTTAATGCCGCACACTTTCAAGACTAAAAATGTGGTCCTCAAGCACTAATTTCACACTAACTAGCCTTTCTTCTCTCCGCTTCTGACACCAAAGGCAGCTTTTTCAGGCACTTCTTTGAGTTTAGCTTTTGAAGTCGGAGCAGACAGCCTGCTAGGTGCGCATTAAGAAATTGGATGTGACCTGGCAGTCTCTCTGGAGAGAGGAGAAAAAAAAACTAGTGAGGGTTTTTGAAAGATCTTTAGCTCTAAAATGAACATAGCAAGACATTATAAGTTGGCAAATGTGCAAGTTTTCGAGCGAGACTGTCAGAGTGGATTGTAGGCACAATTTAAAGACCAGGTTCAGACAAGTTCAGGATAAAGATAGAGCGGGGGAAATTAGTATTGAACACGTCACCATTTCTCAGAAAACATAGTTCTAAAGGTGCTGTTGACTTGAAATTTTCACCAGATGTTGATAACAACAAAATAAATCCATACATGCAAAGAAAACAAAACGAATTAGTTTACAAATGAGGTTTTGTGTAATAAAATTGTTTTGAACATGAAGAAAGGGAGGTGACAGCAGCTGAAATCTCTCAGTAGTTCTTCAGCAACCCTTTTGCTCTTTCTCAGTGTAAATGAATATCAGCTGCTTCAGTTCAACATCTACATTAGCAGGAGGATGAAGATGAAACCAGGGTGGACATTTCAGCAAGATTAGATCCAAAACTCAGCCAAGCAGACTCTCAGATGCTTTCAGAGAAAGAAACCCAAGCTGTAGAATGGCCCAGCCAATCACCTGATCCGAATCCAATAGATAATACAAAATAAAGCTCAGATTTGATAGACGAGACCCACAGAACCATCAAGATTTTGAGACACTGTTGAAGTCTGTGAAAAACTCACACCTGAGCAATGCATGTGACTTCATTCTCCATATGAGAGGCATCTTTAAGCTGCCATTCAGCACTTTCTCTTTCTGTCATTTAATTTTTATTACACACAACTCATTTTTCAGATTTCTTTGGTTTTGTTTTATTTTTATGTTTGTATTGTTTGGGTTTACAAAAGTCTGCTTTCAACAGCTCCTTTAGAAATATTATTCCCAGCAAAAAAAAACAAGACATGTTCAATACTTATTTTCCCTTCTGTATGTGGCCATATATTGTGTTGCATCGCAGATCAGCTATAAAAACAGGTCACTGTCACATCTCATACAGTTTAACATGTATATAAATCTCCTGAAGGGAGTTCATGTTTCTCTGAAGATGTGAGATTTGTGTTGCTGAGGAGAAATCATTGAAGCGGAAGCAGATTGTCTCTCTGCATGTTCATACGTTGCACAGTCCTTCAGGGAGAACAGAGGCTGTTTTTTGGTTGGTTCGGGGAATAGCATTGGGAGGAAGGGACTAAATGACCGTAAAGGGATCAGGGTTATAGTTTTTTTTTTTTTTTTTTTAATTACATCATATTTGGCATATAGAGTTTCTATCATTTGATTTGAAGACTCCAGAGTTAACATGAAAATGCGTTTTACCTCCTTAATGTGTTGTTTTGATAAATTGTATGTCAAATATATCAGAATTTGCCATACTTTTTAGCACTTATAATTGCTTTTACATTTAAATTATTAGATGAACTCTAAATTTCTCCCTTTAGATATATTAAGCTTTTAACTGGACATTAAAGGTGCTGTTACAACCCTGGGTTGCACACTTGACCAAGGATCTGGTTAAAACGAACACTCAAAGAAATTTGCACTCTTAAGTAACAACCACATACAAGAATTGCTGTACAAATAATGTGATTTATTAAAGGTGGTGATTAGTGAAGCAGTGAGTACAATCAACAACCAAAGCAAAACATAAAATAGAAAGACTAATGCAAAGGAACAATCAAAACCAAACAGTCATATCAAATCCCCTTTAATCTAGTCTAATAAACAAAAATGTCCAAAGATGTCTTACCCAAACTACACTATTTATCCACTTAACCAAAAATACACGGGTTGGCTCTCACCCTCTTCCCGAGTGTATCTCCAGACAGTTGAACTTGTGTTGAAATGTATGACCTACTCCCCAATCTTTCTACCAAACCTCTGTAGGGAAACATGAGGAAAGGGAATGAATGATTACACACAGGTAAGAACAGACAGTGACTGATTCAAAATGACAAGAAAATAATGAAAATCTGGATTTTCCTACACTTTAAAACCTGTGAAAATCACTAAATGAGATAAGTTAGTTTAACTTATAATAAAGTTACTTCGACTTGATAAAAAGGAGTTATGGTGACTCATAAACTGATTATATTAAGCAAAACTCAAACCTAATGAGTTATGAATTAATTTATTATATTTTTTTGCATTTACTCTTGATACTAGAAGCAATACCAAGCCATTTGAGTAGCTATGTAGTAGAGCTGCACGATTAATCGAAAAAAGATTGCAATCTCGATTCGACCCCTTACATTATTTTACATACACTGCTCAGCAACCTCCAAGTGATGTTTAAAAGGTCACATACTATATTTATTAGGTATAATTCACCCAAAAATGGCATTTCTGTCTTCTTGTAATGATGTATTCGCAGCCGCGAAATCACACGTGACCATACCTGCAAACACTCCCGTTTTTCCCGGGAGTCTCCCGTATGTTAGACCCACCTCCCGGTTTGTCATTTCTCCCGGAAAACTCCTGGAATTTCAACCCCTTCCCCCCGGTCCTCAGGTGATTGGTACAATCTGTAACACCCCATTCACATGGGGCTTCAGCGTCAGCGCTTGACAGAGGGCGTGTCTGAAGTTGGGGCTGACGCGATCGTTATAGCAGCGTCAGCCAATGAAATAAGTCAGCAATCGGTTAATGACTGAGCTGGTGTATTTGCATACAGCGATTTGATTGGCTGGCGCTTCCATCGGCACTTAATAAGTTGAGAAAGTCCCAAATTCTACAGCGGTCAATGCCACTGAAGCGGCGCCGACAGATCCACAATGCAGTATAACAACGCCAGACGTCACCCATTCAAAGTGAATTGGAAGCGTTGAAGCTGACGCCCCCTGTGAATGGGGCGTAACATCGCAGACAGACCAGGCACCCCTTCCAGTTGCTCTGCTTTAAATTCTGTTCAAGTCATTCAAAGTCTATTCAAAATTTAGCATTTTAACCAACAGCTACACATAATATTATTATTGTAGTTGTTTTACCATATGTTTAAGAAATAACAGTAATAATGGCCGACTCATATTAACCTTATTGTACATCTACAGAATGGTGAGAAAATCGTGATCTTGATTTTAAGCAAAAAAAAAAAACGTGATTCTCATTTTAGCCAGAATCGTGCAGCTCTACTATGTAGTTGTTTGGACTTCATTTGTTCTATTAACTGAACTCCGGTTTCCAATAACTGAACTTAAAATGTTTAAGTTTCTAATACTCTAAATGTTTGATGACACCAACACAAATAACATATGTGTATATGACTCAATAAATATACAAGTTTACAGTAATCAAAGCTTAAATCAGCAATCAGTTTCCTCAAACAGTTTGAGCTATCTTTACTCATCGGGATTTACAGTGTAGGTTTAGTGGAATGATAAGAGTACATAAAATGATATAGACCATTTCAATGTGGTCATGTCATTGGCCCATAAACATTTCATTTCTGTAACAAGAGGCAATTCAATCATAACTCCAAGGGGAAATGAAGCATTCAGTCAAGTTTACATTATTTTGTACATTAGATTGCACTTTAATGAAAATATATTAAACAAACTGGATTAATGTAAAAATAAAAAAAACTGCATGTTTTATTATAGCTTTTAGACCTAGGGTGCCGCCATCTTGAAATATCGCTGTGTCTGACATCACAGAGTTGGTTCCGTTCCCTCAGCTGAACAGATACAGTGGAAGAAATGGACTGAATACTGAGATTGCAAAGCCTAATTTAACCCAATGCGTGAAGTTTTGGGCGTGGAGCTGTTGCAAATTCAACCATCAGATGTGGGTCTAATATAAGAAATATATATATTTATTCTATTATTCCCTTTTAATTACAGATTATTTGATGTGTTTTGGTCCATTCTCTGTATTACGCTGCCTGACTGCCTGTCTGGGTTTCACCCATGGTAGTAACTGACTGAACACAGAGACTGGACAGTAATAATAACCAAGCAATAATAAACACACTGAGAATCACACTGTATAGTGTCTAAAATACTTACAATAAACAATGCATTACTGTTGTCGATGCTAGTGTGTTTGTCATCATACATGTCTTCGAGTTATTGTTCTTGGTGTGTAGAAATTTGGTTTCACGCCGACCTTAAATGTAGTCATTTTCATGCAATAATTTAATGTCCCTGTTCTCCAGATATCCTTGTCATCCTGATTCCAAATGCCACAGGCACTCTCTGAACTCTTTATGCCCTGTTTATGAATTAAGTCGTCATCCATTTGCTTAAAAAAATGGAGAGATCTTTTTTATTTGCCGTATTCACTGACTCTCAGGAAGTGAAATCCCCGTTTATGTTTGGCTTATGTAAGAGGTTTTGGACGTGACCTCTTTCATTAGGATGATCTGATGTTGGGCACATCCAGACTGCCCTGATGCCAGCAGTTATGCCATCAGCTGTAATCATAGTGTTTAAAGCATATAATGAGAATCTAGGGTTTTCCTGGTGTGTTTTTAACGGCGACAGATGCTGCCAGAAGGCCAGAAGTGCATCATGTTGCCTTTCAGCTTTCACTTGCTGCTAGGGCAGGACGACATGACCTAAAATCAAAACCTCCATTAATTAAAGCTGTTTTTTAACATGCTATTTTTAATTCATAAAGTATTATTAATTATAATTTATTACTTTTAATTATTGTTTTTTAAATAAATTAATTTGTTGAATGTACAACTTAACAAACGAGAATGAAGAAATGATTGAACGAATAAATATACCATTGAATAAACAAACAATTAACAAAAGAACAAATTAATCAATGTATGAATAAACAAATATATGAACAAATATACGAACAAATGAATGTACAAATGTACAAACACATGAATGTGCAAATGTAGGAACAAACGAATATACAAACAAATAAATGTACAAGTGAACAGATGTAGGAACAAATGTATGAACGAATGAATGTAAGAGCGATTGAATAAATATACAATTGAACGACTAAACAAATTAATGAATGAACGAACAAATGAGTGAACAAATGAACAAACAAATAAACGAACGATCAACCAAATGTATGAAATAACGAATGAATGATCAAACAAATGTGAGAAAGAACAAATGAGCGTACTAACGAAAAACGAACAAAAGAGTGAACAAACAAAAAATTAACGAATGAATGTATGAACGATTAAACGAATGTACAAATTATTGAACAAATGAACAAACGATTGAACGAATGATCTAACAAATTTACAAAAGAGGGATCCAATGAAGAACAAACAAAGAAAAATGAACAAACAAATAAATGTACAAACAAACAAATGTACGAAGGATTGAACGAATGTACAAACAATTAAACAAATGATCAAACAAATTTACAACAGAATGAATGAATGAACGAAGAAACAAAACAATGAAAAGAACGAATAACTGTACCATCGTGCTGCCCGAAAATGTGCAAATCAATGATTTTACGAATTAATAAATGATGATGGTAATGAATGAATGAATGAAAAAATGTGACAAACAATTAACAAAAGAACAAATTAATGATTGTATGAATGAACAAACAAATGAACAAATATACAAACAAATAAATGAACTAGTGAACAAATGTTTGAACGAATAAATTTACGAACGATTGAATGAATGTACAAACAATTACACCAATGACTTTACCAATGAATAAATGATGATGAGAATGAATGAATGAGGTGGGAAACTTGTAAAAAAACAAAACATTTTGTATAAAATGTCACGTTTCAGTTTTGTTGTAAAAAGCAAGATTCCTAAAATTAATAGAAAACAATTACAATAAAACAATAATTTCAGTGCAAACAAATTAATGAATATTACAGTATTATAATTACTAATATTAATATTATTAAGTCAAAAAGAACCATCTTTTGCAAATAAAAAATATTTGATTCTGAGTGCAAGATTTAAAAAAGTTTAAACATTGCTAAATAACATTGAAATTTGAAATAACATTGCATCGTATTATATTGTTACAAATATTATATTGTTTTATTATCCAATTTTTACAGTAATTTTACAGTAATTAATTTTTTTTGGATAGGAATGCAAAGATTATTGTTTATACTTGTTGATACTAAACTGCATGAAGTTGTGTTAATAAATCGTTTATTACTACTTACGCATTCAGAATACTTACGCACTCTAAATGATCTTAAAAACCATCGATGACTCTTAAATACAAATGATTTGTAAATAATGCAATACTTAATTTAGTAATGAAAAATTAATCACTCCGAAATTATGAAAGTGCAGTTATTAAGCACATTATAAATGTGCTTATAAGTCAAGAATAGAGCATCTGCAGTTAAAAAACTGCTTATTAACGTTTATTAATGTAAAGTTTATGATTAACAAATAATGAATTCACTATATGCTAATGTTTAATAAATGATTCATAGTGTGTAGTTATTATAAAGTTTTACCCATGCTTTTTCCCCATTTCATCACTTAGTCACTTACTTGAGGAAAACATAATAAAATGAAATTAAATAATTAGTTATGCATATGTAAAATGTTGTATTTATTGGTGTATGAAATGCATGTGTGTGCGTCTATTATTTATATATTTTGACTATATATGTTTATATATTTTTATGATATTTAATCACAAATAGCTTATTAGAAGATGTCTTTTCAGTAATTTATTAATAGGAATTCTCTATGCAGTTTGGTATAGTTGCCTAAATTTGTGAGCTTTCCACGTGCTATTTCTGAGTTAATCTGCTGCCCTCTGCCGATGAAGCTTCAGACGGTCTGTTGTCTTATTCTCCTGTGTGGAGTGCATTGTTTTTGACAGGATTTCTGCCAAATATCCTTCTCATGTTGGTGTTTAAACCTGAAACATTAAACCGCTGCCTCTCCATGCTTTAGTGTTGCACAGAAAATGAGGTTTTCTCATTCATCAGTGATATTGAAGGGAAAACGCTCCACATTTTTCATCATAACACTTTTCCAATTTTGCATGGAAGTGCTTAAGGGGGCTAATAATATTGACCTTAAATTAAATTAAAAACTGCTTTTATTCTAGCTGAAATAAAACAAATCAGACTTTCTCCAGAAGAAAAAATACTGTTAGAAATACTGTGAAAAATTCCTTGCTCTGTTAAGCTTCATTTCAGATATATTTGGGGCGAATAATTCAACTGTATATATGTACACATGGAAAACTCTCCACTTTTTCTCCCAACATCATAACTGTTTCCCAGGCTGTGAGATACCGCTGGCTTATTTTAGAGGATCTCCCTTCCTGGCTTTGTTTAATGGATGAATGCTGCTTCGCTTCATCCTGCGGTGGTTTCCTTTCCCTTTGAAACAAACATCTGCAGGCGGAAAATAAACACGTCAAAAATGTACTGTACTAGTCTTTAGCTGCTCAATATTCAGTAGTAAGAAGAGACGTTCGGGTTTCTCAGTGTGAGAAAATGCTGCGAGTTCATCACAGTCATATTTTGTGTGTGTGCGTTTAATTTAAGGGTGTGTGTTACATTTTCTGCTGTTCAGTCAAATAATAATCAAAGTGATTTGTCACACTGGAATAGTAGGTCAAGGCTAGCTTGTTGTGCTCATGGGATAAGAGTTCATGATGGATTAGACAGATTTTTCCTCTTTTTTCCTTGTTCAATGTTTTGAAAATGACAAATGTAAGTTTAGTTTTGTCATTTTGTAGTATAACAATATATGTATTTTATTTTATATTAAGATATGATGGCAATATTACACTGTTTAATTTGGCATTTTATTTGATGATGATGATAATAATTATAGTAATATTAAAGAAAAAAGATATGTAAAATATTACTTTTTACAAAAGTTAAATGTCATTTTGCTGTTATTTAATATTTCTCATTTTATGATGATAATAAAATAAAAATATGGCTATTATAAAATGTAATATAATGACTGTAATATGAATTACTTTTTATTAAATATTTATTTTTACTCTTAATAAGAATTATACAATAATAATAATAATAATAATAATATCATAGTCCAACTTTTAAGCATGTCAAACCTGTGATTTTATTTATGATGCATGTATTTATGCATTTATTTACTTGTATATTTATTAATAACAAGAAAATATATATATATAATAATAAATGGCTATTATAAAACTTTATAAAATGACTATTATATAATATAAAAATATGTAATTTTATAATTTTTATTTACATTGAAATCAGAATTAAACGTTTAAGCACATCAAACACACTGTTTTGTTATTTTTATTTATTTTTTATTTTTTATTTTATATTTTATTTATTTATTATATATTTATTTAGTTTAAAATTTTATTTTTTATTTT